>CM035434.1:67896147-68016147 GCA_020310875.1 Ceratopteris richardii
AGTCATTTATAAAATAATTTATAAAAAAATAAAAATTAAAAAAAGAAAACAATAACTTTGCTTATTCCTTAAAGAGTTGAAGTTGGTAAGTTGTGTTTCCCATCTTTTTATCCGAAATGCCCAAAATGCATGATTGGGGATGGTCTAAGTCATTTTAATTCTAACTTTGAAACTCCATAATACACTTACTCTCTTTTCTTCAAGCTTACTATCCTTTACGAATTTGCATATATACCTTTATAAGTTCAGAATTATCCAAACTTACAGATCCAAGATAGAGAACACAAACACAAACACATGAGAAAACACAAGAACAAAAGCAAGAGGCTACACAAAAAAAAAGATCAATATATGTCATGAAAAATACAAACAAGTAAGAAAACCAATAAGACATAATAAACAAACCTTAAATTTTAAAAATATAAATATAAAAAAATAAAAAATTTCACATATATATAAATAAGCAAACTTTAAACGATAAGGAAAACAAAACAAAAAGTGCATCTTCAACTTATATGTCTATTCAAAATAAGAAGAATCAAAATTAAACTTTATCATGCATAGCTTGGACAAATAGCTATGACATCCCTACTCATGTGATGAGTGCCCTAGATTAGGACCAGACTTCAATAAAGAGACTTTCTAAATAAAGACCTCTTACAAAGTCAATGAGCTGAGTTTCTCTCACTTCCGGAAGTGAAGGGAAAACTCAACATGATAAAGTCTTGCACAAAGAACAAATTAATAATAATAATAATAATAATAATAATAATAATAATAATAATAATAATAATAATAATAATCAAATAACAAAAATAAAAAGACAAAATAAAAATAAATAAATAACTAATAACATCAAACAAAAAAAAAATTAAAAATAAACTAAAATAAAAATTTTAAACTCCCAAAATGTATATAAAATAGAAATACATTAAAAAAAGAAAAATGTAAAGAAAATAAATAAATAAATAATGAACAAAAAGACTATAGTAAAACTATAAATAAAGAGTAAAAAGAACCCCAAAATATACTATCATTAATGATTAGAAAATTTCCTTTTTTTATTGAATTTACTAATGATCAATTTGAACACATGAAAGAAAGAAGAACTATATATGATCTTGTTACGAATTAAGAAAGGCCTTACCTTCTTTAAAATTTTCTTGAATGAATACCCTTTTTGAACAAGCAAACAGCTTAGTTGATAACACTAGACTACAAATGAAGACAAGCTTGAACAAACACGAGAAAATCTAAACAACTTAGAGTAAACAACACCATACTTTGTTAAATGAGAAATATTTGAGTCAATATGAGGCATTCGAAGCATGTTAATGCGAGCAAGTTCCGAGTCTAATCTTTGATCATAAATGTCTACTTCCAAACCAAAAGAAGATTGAAATATTGTTAGATCTAGAAAAGCATAAGAATCACCGTGTGAAGTATGATTCAGCTCACAAAAATCTTTGGGATAAATACCACCACCAAAAGAATCATTATTAAGATACATAAAATCTTGAAAAGAACTAAGATCAGGAACAAATAGATCATCTATAAAGCGTCTAATATTAGAAACTTTTTGTACAATGATAGGACAAGTCTTAACAAAAACAAGCATTTCCATTTAATCAAATTCATAAATAAAAAGATAAAAATTAGCAAGGAAAACAAGACAATATGTGCCCACAGGAATTCCAATACATTGTTTGAATAAAGGATCATCAGCTGAAATATACAAGTTTTTTAGAAAAAACTCTAATCAAACAAGAACGTCACTTCCATCTACTATTTTGGTGTAATCTTTCTTTCTACTATCTATATCTATGGACTTGGGTTTCAATCATAAATAACTAAAATGCGATGCAGATTTCAAAATCCTATGTTTTAAATCATTCAAATCCAACTTTGTATACAAAGTGGTGAAATCAAAAGTTTAAGCCCCAAGCTTAAAGGGAACAATTTTTTCTTCTAGAGTTCTTGAAGAGTTGAGAGACTTCATTACAAGGATAATACATAGAAAATTATCTAACATCCAACTAGAGGAATTTGGCACATATGCTTGTTTGAGTAACTCCTCACAAATATCATGAATAAAAGGTAAAATGGCTTTGAACAATTGCTTAACCATTTGAAAACATACGTTGTTGGGGTAAAGGCCCTAAATGACCCCTCATAGTTGTACACTTGTGTATAGGCCTTTAAAAGGCTGATTATAGTCATTTTTATTCTTTTGGCCAAGTTCAATGTGAACTTGGCCAGGTCCTATAAATAATAACCTAAACTAAAGTTAGGGTCTCTTCTTCCTTTGGAGAACCCACCAAAAGGCTTCGCCTCCCTTCTTCTTTCGATCTCCCTCTCTCTCTCTCACCTCCGTGTGCTGCTGGACACTCACCTTCACCTTCCCTGCTGCTCAGTCAAGAGATTCTCCATTTGAGCTTCTCCATCTGCTGAATACTCTCTCTTGCTCCAACAACTGGTATCAGAGCTCCATTGAGGCATTAGAGCAGCTTCGTTTCAGTTTTCAGCAGGGTTTTTCTTCATATTTTGCAAGAGCTTCGTGTTTCATCGCGAAGAAGGTGCCCAAAACAGCGACATCAGCATTTCTGGAGTGTTCTACTTCAGTTTTTGCAGGTTTTTCTGAGTTTTGTCGCGAAGAAAAGGGTTAAAAGTGCAGCACCACACCTTTGGGGCAGCATAAACTTCTTTTCAAGTGATATTCTTCGATTTCATCGCGAAGAAACTGTTCCTCTTTGTCTTATTGCTCAAAACAGGCTTTTTCCAAGTGTTTTACAGGTGTACACAAGTGTTCCACAGTCCAAAACAGCAATATACAGGTTTAACATTTCATGTATTGAAGTGTGGCATGAGAAATTTGCTTATGTACAGCAAATTGTGGGATTTTCTCTGAATTTTTCAAAATTCTGAAGAGAAAATGTGGGGCTTTTGCTCCCTTTTGCTCCCAAAGGCTTCCTTATAGCCTTATGTATACACTTTGAGGTCAAGAAAAGTCAAATTTGCTGATTTGAATCTTGTGGTCGAACTGGTCTGTTTTTGCTCCATTTTGCTCCCACAACAGCTTGAAGCCATTGTGCATCATTTTTGAAAGTGATACTCTGATTTGGTGCATTTTTGCCCAAATTTCAGCATATTAACTCCTTCATCGTGCAATCATGGCGTCATCCTCCTCAGATGTGAAGAATCTACTTGAGATTCGACGTTTTGAGGGAACAGGTTTCGATTTGTGGAAGGAGAGAATGCAAGGTATTCTCTTCTTGAAGGATTGTGATAGGGCATTGGAAGCTGAAAAACCAGAAGATATGTCACAGGAAGCTTGGCTGAACTTGAACAAGAAAGTTGTTACGTATATCAAGATGGCCGTCTCTGATGAGATCTTAGTAGATCTCAAAGGGCTGACCTCTGCTTCAGAAATATGGGCAAAGCTGAAAGCAACTTATGAGAACACTACGCCTGTGAACCAAGTGCATTTGATGCGGAAGCTTGTTGGTATGCAACTTGAAGAGTCCAAGAGTGCAGCTGAACACTTATCCCTCTTTACAGGTACTTTGTCACAATTGCAAGACTCAGGTATGGCTGCTTTTGATGACAAACTTAAAGCCATCTTCTTGCTTATGACACTTCCTGACTCATGGGAGACACTGATAGTCTCATTGTCCAATAACCCCAACCTGACCTTTGATAGTGTTAGGGGTTCTATACTTAATGAAGAGATCAGAAGAAAAGCAGGTGGTGAAGGTGGCAGCTCAGCTAACATGGTTAGAGGCAGGACAGATAAGAGGAGTAATAATGCACAAAGGAACAACAGTAAGAGAAGGGAAAGAGGTAATGGAAGCAAAGGTAAAAGCAATGATGTGACTTGCTATCAATGTGGAAGGAAAGGCCACAAGAAACCTGATTACCGCTATTACAAGGCACAGCTTGAAAGAAATAGGAATGCTGGAAATAAAAAGAAGGGCAAGAAAGAAGACAAGATTGATGCACAGGACATCCAAAAAGACAAAGAGAAGGCCAATGTGGCCTCTGATGTAGTCATAGAGGAGCTGTCAGATGTTGAGGATATTTTGTGCACTACTTTATCAGCATGCTACTTATGCATATGATTTCTCTCTGAATGTTCATACACAGGACATGTCGATCACCAAAAGTGATCTTATCGATGCTTTGCTGACTGTTAATGATGCATTGGCCCAGACATGGATAGTTGACTCTGGTGCTTCTTTTCATGTGACTCCTATCAAGGAGTGCTTTTCTACTTTTACTGCAGGCAGCCATGGCCATGTATACCTTGGAAACAATCATGCTTGTTCCATTGAGGGTATAGGCACAGTGCATTTCTCTACAAATGGCACTAATGAGCTGGTCTTGCATGATGTACGTTATGTACCAGGGATCAAGAAAAGCTTACTCTATGTGGGTCAAATGGATATGCATGGTTATAGCATTCTCTTTGAGAGAGGATCATGGAAAATGACAAAGGGATCAAGGCTGATTGTGAAAGGCATAAAGAAGGGAACTCTCTATTGCTTGCATGGGAAAGCCTTATCAGGCAAGTTCATTGCTTTGGCTGAAGTTCACTCCCATATGGAGTTGTGGCATAAAAGACTTGGCCATATGAGCCAAAAGGGTCTCACTAGGCTTTGTAACTTAAAGAAGCTTGATGCTAAAGGCACAAAGCTTGATTTTTGTAATGAATGTCAATATGGAAAGCAAGTGAAACGTTCCTTTTATTCTGGCATGTCTCATAAGTCTTGTGTACTTGATCTTGTTCATTCTGATGTACGTAGCATGCCCACCAAATCTATGGCGGGTGCTTTGTATTTCATCTCTTTTGTTGATGATTTTTCTAGAAAAATTTGGGTTCAATTGCTTAAATCTAAGGATGAAGCATTTGCTGCGTTTAAGCGCTTTCATGCATTTGTGACCACCCAAACAGGTAGAAAGCTGAAATGCTTGCGTACGGACAATGGTGGTGATCACGTACACAAGTGCTGAATTTCAGAAATTTTGTGAAAATTTGGGCATTAAGAGGGAGCTTACTGTTCCATACAGCCCCTCTTCTAATGGTGTGGCTGAACGCTATAATAGGACACTTTGTGAGAGGATGAGATGCATGTTGTCCACAGCTTATCTCCCTCATGGATTTTGGGGAGAGTCACTCAAAACTGCAGTACATATTTGCAATAGATCCCCTCACATGTCCTTGAAAGGTGACATCCCTGAAGAGGTTTGGTCTCGCAAACCTGCTTCATATGATCACTTACGTGTCTTTGGCTGCGAGGCTTTTGTGCACATAAGGCCGGAGCTGAGAAACAAACTTGATGCTAAGTCCATAAAAGGTCTCTTCATGGGATATGGTGAAGAAGGTGAAATGGGCTACAGAATTTGGATACCTCAGCTCAAGAAAGAAAGTTGTACGCAGCCGGGATGTTGTTTTTAATGAGGCAAGGCTGCTTCAAAATAACTGTGCCTCAAAGGATGACCATAAAAGGGTCAGATTTCAGCATGACCAGCCACCTATTAGGCTTGATTTTGATCCTCACGATGCACCACAAAGGACTGAAAATATTGATGATCCAGTGGTTTTTGAGCCAGATGATGCTGGACAGCAAAATGATGCTCCTGATGGGCATATGCAGCCACCTATTCATGCTGAAAACAGTGCTGGAAATGATATGCAGCAGCCCATTAACAATGGACATGTTGATATACCTCCTGATGTAGATCCATTGTCAGATAATGTGGATCATTGGGTAAGAAGATCTACACGTGCTAGGAGGCCAATGAGCAGATATGATCCCTCTATACATTACATTATGTTATCAGATGAGGGGGAGCCTCTCACTTATAAAGAGGCAAAGCTATGTGAGCACAAGAAGAAGTGGGAGTTAGCCATGCAGGAAGAAATAAAGGCCTTGCATGCAAATGATACTTGGGATCTTGTGGAGTTGCCCAAAGGTAGGAAAGCCATTCCTAACAAGTGGGTATACAAAATCAAAACTGTTGATGGAAAACCAAAGTATAAGGCAAGGCTGGTTGCTAAGGGATATGCCCAAAAGGAGGGCATTGATTTCCAAGAGGTGTTCTCTCCGGTAGTTAAAATGACCACTCTACGTGTGCTATTTGCTACTACAGCTGCTTTGGATTTGGAGCTATTCCAAATGAATGTTAAAACAGCCTTTTTGCATGGTGACTTAGATGAAGAGCTGTACATGAAACAGCCAGAAGGATATGCCATTCCTGGAAAAGAGCATCTAGTATGCAAGCTGAAAAGGAGCTTATATGGGCTGAAACAAGCCCCTAGGCAATGGTATAAGAAGTTTGATGCATTTATGCTCAAACTTGGGTTCAAAAGAAGCCATGCAAGATCACTGTTTGTACACTAAAAAGGATGAAGATGGCAGCCCAATCATTCTTGTGCTGTATGTAGATGATATGCTGCTGGCTGGGAAGAAAAAGGGCACACTAAATGCTCTTAAACAGCAGCTGAACTCTGAGTTTTCAATGAAAGACCTTGGGGAAGCTCAGCATATTCTTGGTATGTGAATAAAAAGGGATAGGCAGCAGCATACTTTGCATTTATCCCAAGAAAAGTACATTGATAAAGTACTGGACAGATTTAATGTGGCTGATTCTAAGCCTCTTGGAGTGCCATTGCAGCCACATGTTAAGCTTTCCAAAGATGACTGTCCCAAGGATGATGATGCAGCCAACTACATGAAGAAGGTTCCATATGCATCAGCCTGTGGTTCACTTATGTATGCTATGGTTGCCACTCGGCCAAACATTGCTCATGCAGTGGGAGTTGTTAGCAGGTTTATGGCTAATCCTGGCAAAGCTCATTGGGAGGCAGTCAAATCTATCTTGAGGTACTTGAAAGGGACCAAGAATAAATGTATTTGCTATGGCAAAGATCCATTGGAGCTGAAAGGCTTTTGTGACTCTAACATGGCTGGTGATGTGGATACTCGTAAATCCACAAGTGAATATATATTTACTCTTGCAGGAGGTGCTATTTCATGGTGTTCTAGGTTGCAAAAGATTGTTGCTCTGTCAACTACGGAGGCTGAATATATTTCAGCCACTGAGGCTTCCAAGGAAGCCATTTGGCTGGCACGTTTATGCTATGAGTTTGGTTTGCCCAGCAAGGCACCTATGCTTGGATGTGACAGCCAAAGTGCTATATGTTTAGCAAAGAATGCCATGTTCCATGCACGTACAAAGCACATTGATGTGCGGTATCACTTCATTCGAGAAGTGCTTGAGGATGGCCTTATCACATTGGTTAAGGTCCATACGTCACAGAATCCTGCAGAGGTTCTTACTAAGTGCTTGTCCAAAGCACAACATCAGCTATGTATACAGATGGTGGGAGTCACATAGCTTAAAGGCGTCATTTATGCCTTTAAGTGGGAGGTTGTTGGGGTAAAGGCCCTAAATGACCCCTCATAGTTGTACACTTGTGTATAGGCCTTTAAAAGACTGATTATAGTCATTTTTATTCTTTTGGCCAAGTTAAGTGTGAACTTGGCCAGGTCCTATAAATAATAACCTAAACTAAAGTTAGGGTCTCTTTTTCTTTTGGAGAACCCACCAAAAGGCTGCGCCTCCCTTCTTCTTTCGATCTCCCTCTCTCTCTCTCACATGCGTGTGCTGCTGGACACTCACCTTCCCTGCTGCTCAGTCAAGAGATGCTCCATTTGAGCTTCTCCATCCGCTGAATACTCTCTCTTGTTCCAACATACGTGAGGGATGTATTACAACAAAAGAAGCTATAAATCTTGTTTTGATGGGGTTCTTATTAATTTCCAAATTATTATAAAAATGGTAAACTTGAATGCAATGCGAAATCATAAGATTTACAAAAATCTTGATGATTTGAAATAACTCCTTCAAAAGCAACACTACAAACACGATATGTAGAGAAGTGAATTTCTTTCATAAGTACTTCACATAAAACTTTTTGCAAGTAAAAACAAATTATTTGGGCATTTATCCACATAAGAAATCACAAAGTTATTATGAAAATTTTTTAGTGAAATCAAATCACTTCACTTCTCGATAAGCTACCTCACACCAATTGCAGGATTACGAGAGAATTAGGTTACTCTTATAACTTGGTGGGAGAAATATGGAGTTGGACGACTCCATCAATAAGTAAATTCTAGCACCTTCGACTTTTTAAAACTATACATAAATCGTGATAAATAATGCAAGTTACAACACAACTTACAATTACTAGTTTTTCGTGAAATCTCAATCACAATTGTTTTTGGTAATTTTGTATAGAAAGTTGACAATCCACATCATCACAAGATTATAGCATTGGGCCCACTGAACAAAATTGGAGTACATGGGCTCTTTTTCATACGAAAAAGAGAAAACAAATTAATTCCACAACTTGAGAAGTTAGTGTATATGCACTTCAATCTCAAGTTGTAGGAGAGCAAAGGAAGTCATATTGCATCCCTAGAGGTGACTTTAAATGTATTAATTCATTTCAAATTGCAATGCTTATTGTTTCTTACAAGTTACCATGTCACAGGTCTAATCATTAGTGGATCGTTTATCTAGGTTAATGTTTACTCCATTGATATTGGCAAAAATAAAGATATCCTTCAAATCCCATACAAAGAGAAGGATATATTTACCATGTTATTAAAGAGTCCCAACAATTTGTGAGACAAACACCATGTTATTTAAAGAGTCTCAACAATTTTTGAGATAAACAAGTAGGAATACAAGATTTAGTGATAGATTAGGTAACGTAAAATTACAAATCATCTTTCAACTTCTAATGTTTCTTATGTCATTTTTAGATAGTTACTAATCCATTGTAAATTTGTATATTGCAAAGATTTTGATCAACCATCTATGAGTCAAAGGGCTTCGAAGATTGCTTCTCAACGATATAGACGAGGACGTGATCCACATGGATTCCATTGTAGTAGCAGGGAGAATCTAGAGGTAGAGGCAGTCCCACTTGATGATTGAGAGGAGAAATCAACATCATCTACTATCGAAGATGATGATGATGATGATGATGATGATTTAGGAGCTAGACCTTGATAATCCACAGAGAACTATAGCACTTATTAGCTCATCATATACTACTTGAGGAGAGGTTTGATTTGGCATATAGCACTGTCATCAGAGGTCTAGAAATGTAAGAAAACCCTAACCCTAATTTCTGCTCAAAAAGTTTTTTGGATATTCATGATCCTCATGTCATCTTCTTTTACGAAAGCTAACTCCCATAACTAGCTGATGGTTTTGAATTCGTTGCAGTTTTAAGCCCGAAAAGCTGATCATTAATCATGAAAAGCTGACCGCTTTTTTTAATTTTAATGCAAGCTTTTTTTTTGTGCTTTTCGCAAGCTTTTCACCAAATTTTGGTCAAAGCTTCTCAGGCTATAAAGAAGGGCTTGGCGGTCATAGTTGAGCATCACTCATTGATCACTCAAGGCCAATTGAAGTGTTCTAACTCTTGGAGGAGGTGTTCCCAAGTTTTGTTGCAGATTTGGAGGAGATTTTGGAAGGCATCCATCAGCTTTTGCTGAGTTTTGTAAGTAGCAAGGTCCAATTTCATTTCTTCTTCTTTTGTTGCTTCTGTTCCAAGGCTTTATATGCCTTCCGATTCAACACAAGGAGAAGTTTATCTTGCTATTTAGGTCAATTTCTGATTTAAGGTTTCTGAAACCCTAATTTCAGAATTAGGTTTTGTTGTACAAACAGTTCTAAATTGTTTCTATTCACTTCAATCTCACATACACAGACTCTTCATACCTCTTAGGCACTTTATGCACAATTTCTTGTATCTAAAACCCTAAATTCAGTCTGGACTCAGTTTTTCTAAGTGTATATTCAGTTTTGTATCATTTACATACATTGTAATTTGAGATTCATAATAGATAGTGTAGGTAAGCATTCAGCTTACTGTTACACTTTGAAACATGGTGTATTCTCTCTCTAATTCTCATTCATCTAATTTTGAGTCTTAAGGTGTGTATGCTAAGGTTGATCTGTTGGAAGATCCTGTAAATTTGTGAATATTATTATTAGGCCCCACCTCACTTCCAACATTTGGTATCAAAGCATAGTTGACACTTAACAAGATGAATGATTATAGACTTGAGAATGAAGATAACCTTGAAGGAAATGTGGAGTTTTATGATGATGAATTCGCTATTATTGTTAATGGCAAGTACCCAAGACCAAGACAAACAAGAGAGGATATTACTTCATCTTCCAAAAGACTTGCTGCCCCAATTTCTGCTCAACATGAAGTTATTGAAGAAGAAGAAGAAACTCTTTCATCATCCACAATCCGTGATACTACGAGATTACTTCCTACAAAAGAGCAATCAGATGGAATTCCATTGATGTACAAGCACTTTCATTCATTGCTATGGGAGTCAACCGGCATATTATACCCCAAATCACGTCATGCAGAACCTCTCATCATGCTTGGTTGGAGTTAGAGAATCTCTATCAAAGTAGAAATCATGTTGGGAATGCACATCTAAGGACACACTTAGCCAACACAAGGATAAAAGTTGGTGAGTCAGTTCAGCCACATATTTTGAAGCTCAAAGACTTGCATGGTCAGTTACTTAATGTTGGAGTCAGTATTTCAGATGAGCAGATGGTAAACACACTTTTAAATTCATTTCAATCTTCATTTCATTCTTTTATTACTTCTTTCTCTCTCTCTACAAGAGATAGAGAAATTTCATTTGAAGAGTCGCAATTCATGTTACTTCAAGATGAAGATCAACAAAAGAGTATAGAAGAGAATGATGAAGCCATGTTATCATCATCAAAGGGTAAGAAGAAGAAGGAGACAACAAAGAAGGAGAAGAAGAGTCAACAAAGTAAGAAGGAAAGTAAGTCTTCCACTTCATCTTCTACCACATCTACTTCTAGTACTTCATCCGCACCAAAAGAGAAGTTTATTTCCACTACATCTACTTCAAAGAAAGGAATTTGCTATTACTTCAAGAAATCAGGTCATTTCATACCAAAATGCAAAAAAAAAAGATTTATAACTAGAAGAAAAGAGCGTCAGGTATATTCAAAACCTAAGTCTTCAAAGGAAGAATTTTATGCATGTGTCAATATTGAAGAATTCGCTTTTGATCAAGCCGCATTAAATGCAATCTCTGAAAATCCTTGGATTTTTTATTTTGGAGCTACTAAGCATATGACACGTTGCAGGAAGGTATTCCCTTCACTTTCTAATTCTTCAGGTAGAAGAGTGACCATTGCAGATGGTCATGATTTGGATGTTGTAGGTGTTTGAGAAGTTAACCTAAAGTCATGAGCAGGTGGAAATTTCCCAATTTCTAATGCTCTTTATGTTTCAGAAATGAAGAAGAATTTGCTGTCGATTTATCTACCTTCTTGATAGATGGATATAAAGTTGTTTTTCAAAAAGATTCATGTCAGATCGTCTTACCTAATGAGGAGCATTGTCTCCTTCAAGGTGAAAACAGAAGTGGTATGTTTGTATTGTCCAAAATTTGTCATGCTAATGTTGTCGGGTCTTCCACACCTAAGGAGAACATGAAGTTATAGCATGCTAGGTTTGGTCATATCACTTACAAAGCTCTCAAGCACATCAAAGATCAAGGTATGGTGGAGAGTTTGCCTACTTTTGTTTTTACCAGACAATGCAGAATCATGTGAAGGTTATCTTGAAGAAAAGCTTCACAAAATTCCTTTTAAGAAACATGGATGCATCCCGGCCACAAGGAAGTTGCAAATCATACAGTCAGATGTGAATGGTCCTATGAGAACAAATTCCATTCAAGGTTACAGATATTTCGTTACATTTATTGATGATTTTTTGAGATATTCATGGATTTATGGTCTTAAAGCAAAGTCAGAGGTCTTTCTTGCTTTCAATAAGTTCTTAACTATGGTTGAAAATGAAATTTAGACAAAAATTCAGATTTTGAGAAATAATAGAGGAGGAGAGTACATGTCAAAAGATTTCAAATCTTTTCTTGAAGATAAAGGTATCTCTCATCAACTCACTATTGCTTATACTCCAAAACAGAATGGTGCAACAAAATAGAATGGTGTTGTAGAGGGATTTAGTTTTTGTAAGCATATATTCAGTTTTGTATCATTTACAAACATTGTAATTTGACATTCATAATAGATAGTGTAGGTAAGCATTCGGCTTACCGTTACACTTTGAAACATTGTGTATTCTCTCTCTATTTCTCATTCATCTAATTTAGGGTCTTAAGGTGTGTATGCTAAGGTTCATCTTTTGGAAGATCCTGTAAACCTGCAAATATTATTATTAGGGTCCACCTCACTTCCAACACTGACACCATCATAGGCTATTTCTTTTAATGAGGATCTTATAGATAATAATGTTGACTCTTGAGTCTTGAGTATTGAAATTTGTCACATGAGCCATATGCCACGGAAGATTTTCATATATAATGTATAAATACTTTCATGTAGGTTCTAGCACTTGCCATTTAGTGAAAGTTGACTTATGATGTATCGAGATTCATGATGTATCGTGTATGTTAAATGTATCATGTACGTTACATGTATCATGTACGTTACATGTATCATGTATGATGATGATTGCTTGTGGCTTACTAATCATTAATCTCATGATTCATTATAGTTCACGGTGGTCCCTATATGGTGTATGATTTTAGCCTTTAGCATCTATGATCTAATGTATTGTGTACCACATGTCGTGTGTGGCTATTATTTAATGATGAAGTATGTTTTGAACTATTGTCAATTGCGCATTAGGATGTTTTTACACAAGTACTTTGTTAAGTTATGCAATATAATTCATGATTCCATTAATGGATCTCTCTCTCTCTCTCTCTCTCTCTCTCTCTCTCTCTCTCTCTCTCTCTCTCTCTCTCTCTCTCTCTCTCTCTCTCTCTCTCTCTCTCTCTCTCTCTCTCTCTCTCTCTCTCTCTCTCTCTCTCTCTCTCTCTCTCTCTCTCTCTCTCTCTCTCACACACACACACACACACATATATATATATATATATACATATATATATATATATATATACATATATACATATATATATATATATATATATATATATATATATATATATATATATATATATATATAGATTGTTGATATGTCTAGGTAGTGATGTGTGTGAACACACTAGGATCGTCGGGGCACTTTTTTCCCTCTTTAGGAGGTTTTTTTTCTCCCGGCTTGTATATATGTCTATAACCCTAACGGGTCACTTATCTTTGTACATTCTAGTGGTAATACATTCAGTATTGTGTGTTGTGCTCCAAGCTTCTTCTTCTTCCTTGTGTTGTTCGCGTGCTTCTGCAGACCTCGAACTCCGACAATTGGTATCAGAGTAGGTAGCCACTTCATCTAGGGTATCGTCGACACCTCTCCGGTCATAAGTAGTGATGTGTGTGAACACACTAGGATCGTCGGGGCACTTTTTTCCCTCTTTAGGAGGTTTTTTTCTCCCGGCTTGTATATACGCCTATAACCCTAACGGGTCACTTATCTTTGTACATTCTAGTGGTAATACATTCAGTATTGTGTGTTGTGCTCCAAGCTTCTTCTTCTTCCTTGTGTTGTTCGCGTGCTTCTACAGACCTCGAACTCTGACAATTGGTATCAGAGTAGGTAGCCACTTCATCTAGGGCATCGTCGACACCTCTCCGGTCATAGTCTCAGAATCACACAAAAATTTGTGAGCATACTCACGGTGATTAGGAGATCAAAACGGCTTCGCTTTGTGGTGTCGAAATCGCTATCTGAGCTCGTTTCGGCCTCCGAACATACTATCGCACCCCTTGTGAAAGCAATTTCGTCTTTTTGTGCCAAAGATATACACAAGTTTCAGTTTGCCAATATAAGCATCTCGAAGTCTGCTACAGGTTTAGTAGAACTCGACAGGGTAGTTTTGTTCAACTTTTTGAGATACAGCCATTTTTCTGCATCAAGGTATTTTAGTAAGTGGCCATGGTTGAAAGCAGTGATGTATTCCGTATGTTGGTTGTTGAGGATAAGTTCGATGGTACCAATTACCCATTATGGGCTTATATGATGCGTCATGTATTGGTTGCAAAAGGGCTATGAAATATTGTGCAAGGTGTTGAAAAACTTCCTATTACCCTGCAAACACAGTTGCTCAAGGTGATGCAGACGACATTGAAGATGGTGATATTCTTCATGTTCTTGTTCGTATTACGGTTCCTGATGCACCTACTATAGAGCAAATCCATTGGGATGGCAGAGATGCTCAGGCACATGCATTGATCACCTTGTCTATCAAACGTGCCACTATTCCTCACATTCGCTCTTGCAGATCAGCTAAGGATGCTTGGGATACACTTAAGATCAAAGATTTGAAGGAACAATTGATTTGAAGTCTTGCTTGACAGTCCACTTGTGCAAACTGTTCTCAATGATCTTCTCGATTCATATCAAAGTTTTGCTTCTACTCTTCATTTGATGATGAAAAACAATCCAAATGCCTTAACCTTTGAGGAGTTAGTCTCTGTTTTGTTGCAAGTAGATCAGTCTAAGCACAAAAGGTCCATTATGCCCGTTGCAGATCAAGCTTTCCAGGCTAGTCAATTCCTGGCTAGTCACGAGGGCAAAGGTAAATGGAGCTCTTATACTAGTAAGCAGAAATCTGCTAATTCTGCACAATCAAAGAAGAATGACACGGACGAGAAGAAAACAAAAAACCAGAAATTGTTTTGCAAATACTGTAAAGGAAACGATCATGTCATAAAGAGTTGTCCAAAACTGGTTGCTAAAGAGGCAAGGAAGAAAGAGGCTTGAATGGTTGTTTCACAAGCCTCTACACCCAAAACAGAGTCTATTAATCTTGTGCAAAATGAAGAATGGGCATTTAC
Organism: Ceratopteris richardii; assembly: GCA_020310875.1. Lineage (NCBI taxonomy): Eukaryota > Viridiplantae > Streptophyta > Polypodiopsida > Polypodiales > Pteridaceae > Ceratopteris > Ceratopteris richardii. The sequence continues at coordinate 67,911,058 of CM035434.1, forward strand.
TACTGCTTGCAGTTATGACCCATCAGTGTATGTCTGCAGTAGACTCATATGTTTGGTACTTTGATAGTGGGGCAGCCAAACATATTACCTCGTAGCGCAATTTCTTCACTTCACTCGAGCCTACCCCTACAGGGAATATTGTCACATGGCACATGCACAAACAGCTCCTCTTATCCTGTCATGGCAGTTGGTAAGATCATTTTGACTAGTGTTATGGTATTTTACATTGTCACATGCTATATTTGTGTCAGGGATCAAGAAGAATTTGTTATCAATTTCAGCTTTAGCCAAGATTGGCTTGGTTGTAAAATTTGTTGTGATCTATCATGATCTGTCAAAAGGTGGTGTCATTATTGCTTCTCGCATTTTACATCGTGGGCTATATAAGCTCATAGACTCTGAAAAATCTATGAATGATTCAGCATGTGCAGTACATGATTCTCAGGCTTTGTCAGATGCAAAGCCTTGGCACGCACGCAATGGTCATCTGAATTCCACTCGTTTACTACGCCTACAAAAATCTGAAATGGTATCCTCTCCGCCCAAACTTGAGGCACCTAGTAAACATGTGAAGGCTGTATTTTGGGCAAAATGCAACGTTTCTCATTCCTAGAAGATGGTTCAGTTCGAGCTACTCAAAAATTGTAGCTTATTCAGTGATGTATGTGGTCCAATGCAAACACCCATTTTTGGAAACTATCTTTACTTCGTGACTTTCATTAATGATTTTTCCAAGCATGCATGGGTATATCCATTGAAAGAAAAGTCCGAAGTGTTTATGTGCTTCAAACAGTTTCTGGTTTTGGCTGAAAATCTGTCAACATGTAAAATGGGCACCCTCCGTGTTGATCCAAGGGGGGAATAGATGTCTTCTGATTTTAATGCATTTATGGTTGAACGTGAGATAAAACATCAATGTACAGTGTCATATATACCTCAACAAAATGGAGTTGTTGAACGGAAGAATAGGTTACTGATGGAGATGGTGAGGTGTATGGTCAAGAGTGAGGCTTTACCACATAGTTTCTAGCTTGAGGCTGTTATGTGTGCAGCATATGTCCTTTACAGATGTCCCACTAAAGCATTGCAGTCTATCACTCCATATGCGGCTTGGCATGGTTGCAAGCCTCTGTTCCTCACCTGCGAGTTTTTGGTTGTCTCACATATGCATTAGTGCCTGAACAAGAACGCACGAAATTGCATGATAAAACAATGAAATGTATTTTTGTTGGGTACAGTTCTGAAAGCAAAGGCTATCATCTGTATCATCCAGAGACTAAACGCATTTTGCATTTTGGTTAGTCCTGATGTTGTTTTAGTGGAAGATGTTATTCAGCCATTACTTTCATGTACTAAGAAGACATCAGTTAGCTCCAAAGACATGTATGACACTTTGCTGCCTCTTTTTACAGGTGGGCAGTCTAGTGCTCGTCCTAAAGAGGCAACCTCTTTTTACAGGTGGACAGTCTAGTGCTCGTCCTAAAGAGGCAACCTCTCACCCTTTATAAGTTTCATGTGATGATGAAGATGAAAATTTACATGATGCACTTGTTGATGAGAGAGCTGATATTGAAGAGGCAAAAACTATGTCAAAATGGCTGGTGCAAACTTTGCGTGATAGCAAGTTAGATGCACCTTTGCCATATCATACTCATTCAAGCTCTGATTGTGCTTCTTTTGCATCATATTGCTATGTTATGGCTGCCTCTAGTCTTTGTGATGAGAATGAGCCTATTTTGTTAGATGAAGCACAAAATTCTGAAAACTGGATGGCTACTATGCAATCAGAATATGATGCTATCATGAAAAATGGTACCTTGCCTTTATGTGACTTGCCTCCTGGCAAGACGGCCATTGGGACTAAGTAGGTATATACAAGCTAAAGCATAAGCCTGATGGAACAATTGCCAAGTATAAGGCTAGGCTTGTTGCAAAGGATTACGCTCAAGAAAGAGGAATTGATTTTGATGAGATCTTTGCTCCTACATGCCGAATGACTATTGTTCATAGAATCTGTGCACTTGAATCTCATCATGGTTGGAATGTAAATCAATTGGACATTAAAATTGCATTTCTAAACGGTGACTTGCATGAAGAAGTGTATGTTTTTCAGCCCCGTGGGTTTGTGCAGAAAAGGCATGAAAACCAAGTGTGCAGGTTGAAAAAGGCATCATATGGCTTGAAGCAAGCACCACGTGCTTGGTATGAAAAGATACATGCCTACCTGATTGCACATGGTTTTGAGAACAGTCCAACTGAGTGCAGCTTATATGTTGATTTACTTATGCATTACTCGGCCAGATTTTTAGTTTGTTGTATCACATATGAACAAGTTTACGCATTGCCCAAGTATCAAGCATTGGCAGGCGGTTAAGCGTATCTTTCGCTACTTGAGTGGTACCCGGCTACTTGGATTGTTTTATCCCAAGGGGGGATCACTACCGCAAGATTACATGCTTTATCTGACTGTGACGGGGCTGGTGGCTATGACACTCGTGTGTCCACACGTGGTTTTTACTTCATGCTTGGTAGCTCATGCATATCTTGGTTGAGCAAGACGCAGCCTACTACTGTGGCCACTTCTAGCTATGAGGCTGAGTATAGGGAAGCTTTCACAGTGACTATCGAGTGTGTGTGGCTCAAATGAATTATGGCTGATTTGGGTGTTAGTCAGTCTTCTGCCACCACCATCTTCACTGACAGTCAGAGTGCATTGGCAGTTGCAAGGAACCCTATGTTCCATGCTCGCACTAAGCACATTGAGGTGCACTATCATTATGTCAGGGAGAGGTTCACCCTATGTTCCATGCTCGCACTAAGCACATTGAGGTGCACTATCATTATGTCAGGGAGAGGTTCTCTGCTGGAGAGATCAACTTGGCATATGTGCCCACGCAAGAGAACATTGCAAACCTTTTCACAAAGGCTCTACCTAAGGAGAAGTTTGAAGCTTTCTGCAAAGCTTTGGGGTTACTTCCTTTTGTGGATTGATTCCACATAGCTTGGGATTTCCTTATACATGAGTGTCGGCTCCTTGTTCACCGCATCACTCCCCGACATTTGAGAGCCCCAACATTTGTGGAACCCTAACTTCCAAGTTAGATGAGGTCTATGCGTGACCATTGATGGTACTAGATAATCTTTGTGAGCCGAGCCATGAGGTTAGGTAGGGAAAAAGCTTCCAAGCCATTGGGTTGCTATTCAAGTCAAAAATAAAGGCCTTGTGGCAACACATGGTTTCACCATAGAACCTTAATGAGAGGAGCACAGAGGGGGCTTGCTCCCTTCTACATTATCCGAAGGGATGAACCCCGAACTCACAATGACGAGATAGTAGGACTTTTGATCATGGAGATATCCTCGAAAATTACATTTTGTGAACAATTTTGTATATTCTGACTATGTTTGTCTATATCGACTCCCATTGTAAAAACTATATAAGGATGGCCTACGTGAAGCTTTTGATACCATTGCACACTAGTAAGCCCTTCCTCTAGAGTCTGTCTAGATCGCCATCTAAGCTCTATATTGGGAGCGCACATGTCGTCGTCAACATCTTTGTAGCTTCATTCCTCTTGGCAATTTAAGAATTTGCATTCTCTCTCTTAGTTTGTGTTTTCTCTCGATGGATAAGTATCTCTTGGATCTAGGTTTCAAAAGATGTGCTTCTAATGCTAACTTGTATGTTCCAAAGAGAGAAGGGAAGACAATGTGATTGTACTCTATGTAGATGACATTGTGATTACAGAAAATGATGATGCTCTTCTTCAATAAACAAAAGATCTTCTCTTGGACAAGTAAGAAGCAACCAAATGTAGCATTAACTTCTACTCAAGCATAGTACAAAACAACATGTGTTGCAGCATGAGAAAGATCCTATGCTCATAGGAATACAAAGATAAGAGGCTACAAAGCTGAGGTGAGACAACGAAAGTTGCATGGCCATTGCCAAAAATACTATTTTCCATGCACGTACCAAGCACATAGAAATTCAATATCACTATGTGTGTGAGTTGGATCAAGGATAGGGTCTTGAAGATTAGTCATTGTTCAATTGAAGAAAATGGAGCAAACATCTGCACCAACACTCTTGGGAGGGAGCAACTTCATTGATACGTTTCAAAGCTTGGTATAGAACCAACCAAGTAGTTCTCACCCTAGGGTGAATATTGAGGGGTGTTAGATGTACTAAATACTCCACCCTCAAGTAACAACAAATGATATGTGGTGCTCTAAGTTGTGAGGCCCCCATTATGAGGAGAAAAACCATTTTGAGAGCCAATTCCAAGTTAGATGAGGTCTATGTTGTGACCGTTGATCGTAATAGATGATCTTTGTGAGCCAAGCTATGAGGTTCGGTAGGGCATAAACTTCCATGCCATTCGGTTGCCATTCAAGGCAAAAATAAAGGCCTTGTAGCATCGGGCAGTTTCCCCTTAGAACCGTCATAGGGGGGTGGGGTAAAAAGACCTTATCTCCTTCTGTAGGGTCCGAGAGGGATGACTCCTCGACATGCATGATCGAGGCAGTAGGCCTTTTGGTCATGGAGATATTGTCAAAAATTATATTTTGTTGACTATTTTGCCTCTCCCAACTATGTTTGTCTATACCAACTCCCATTATAAAAGCTATATAAGCATGGTCTATGCAAAGCTTTTGATGCCATTGCATACTAGTAAGCCATTCATCTAGAATCCGTCTAGACCTCCATCTAAGCTCCATATTGGGTGTGCAACATGGACAACACCATCTTTGTAGCTGCATTTCTCTTAGCAATTTGTGAATTTGAGTTCTCTATCTCTCAATCTCGGTGTCCTCTCAGTCCTCATTTTTCTCCTTTGTCTAGTGGTCTATTCCACTATGTTATTTTTTCTTACAATGCGCTCTCTCCTTCAAAAGACTGTATAGCATAGTCGAAGTGACACTAGAGACTTCTTTATATAGGCCTTGGAGAGGCCATCTTGTGATTGCAAACATTCACAGATGTTACTTGGTCATCAATGGAGTTGGCTCCTTTCAAGGCAAGTAGGCAACTTGCACCCCACAAGGGAGAGGATCTCCTTTGGACCTGACCTTTGTGGTGACTTTTGTGATGACTGCCTAGTCTCGTCCTACAACTACCAACTATTTTTACTTTTCTTGCAAGACCCAATTGTATTTGACTTGCACCTTTCTTCTCACCTTAGATCCCACAAATTTACCTTTTGGCAAGTTACACGGTGGACTTCAACCACTCAAGAAATCTTCGTACTTCACAAATAGGGAAACTTCAACTCATGAGAAGGGCAATTACAATCTACGTTTGACAAGTTACTTCATTTCACCACTTTCATGAAATGGCATGTTGAGATGAGTGTTTTCATAAGACAGAAAGGAGTTTCTTAATACACAAAGCAAAAGGGGGAAACATGCCCACAGGGGTAGTTGCAAATGGGCAACTGCCAACCACACCCAAGGGGGCAATCAAGGGAGAAGAAGATGATATTCCAAGTCCTAGAGGAAGAGAGTTCAATAGCTTCAGCCTACAAGTCAAAGGACGATACTGGATCACAAACAACTATGAGGGGCACAAGAGAAGGAAGGGTCAAAAATGGAGGTCCATCAAGAGGGGACTCAAAATTGAAGAGAGGAGATAAAGGTGTGCAGTACGATACATGCATGAAGGGATAAAGGTGTGCAGTACGATACATGCATGAAGGGCGGAAGACCAAGGGTGGTTGCCCAAAGGATAGTCACCCAAGGGCAACCCACCAAAGGGATGGTTGCCCAAGGAAAACCCACTCCAAAACAATGGTCAAACAAGAGAGATCACCTAGGAGCCACCCTCAAGGTAACTCCTACTTGTCATTCCATAAGGAATGGCAAGGTGAACATGGTTACTACGATTCTAGGAATGGCAAGGTCTACACATGTGAAGGCCTTCTTCCAATCATTGGGTTTTGTCATCAGAGTTCATGACCTACACCCGAACATGTAAAGTTGTAGAGCTTTTGTGGCTTCTAGAGCGCTATGCAAGGGTGTCCATGCATTGGTGCAACCAGATCACCACTTGACTCTAACCAAAGCTTGGACATTGATCACTTACAACCACTCCAATACAGTTGAATCTGCTCACGCATGGCAAACTGAACAAAGTGCTGAGAAAGGAGATTTGGTAGATGGATATCAAAGCAAGATGGTTGAGTCCGCAAGAGCCCCTCTTAAGCAAAATGAAGTACCATAAACAGCAATTCATGAAGTTTTTCGAGTTGGAGGACCATCAAGTGCCCCAGTTATTTATGGTATATATTCATTACATGAAGTCAGAGTAGCCATTGGGCAACTCAAAGTCTCTTCACATCAGTTGAAGCTTGATGCAGGCAGGGCTGCTCGGACCCCCAAGGGAGGAGAATATGCATACTTATAATTATGTTAATCAGGCATAGAATGTGTTGGAACAGACTAATGCTTATGTCTGTGAGTGTATGAACTTCGTATAGACGTTCCATTTTCTCAAAATGGTATCCAGCCAAGTGCACATGAGAGTATCCGACCTGCTCGCATGATTGCTACACAAGCCTGGATTGATCGCCTGGATCCTGTGCCAGCCTTTCTCAACAGAATTCTCTCCAACCCTGCACTCTGCAGCCCTCATTGTGTCTCTGGTATGAGTGTTCTATTTTGAAGCCCAGGAAGCCTGCACTATGGCTTTTATTACACTGAGCTTGCAGTTCTAGTTCCTCTTATGACCTGCCCACAACAACATATGTTTCAACACGATGGTTCCTTTTTATATAGATCACGTTGTTATTATTCACATATAAATATTCCTACAGATGTATGAACCTTTCGACAGGGGTGGTTTTTCATATGGGGATTCTGAAATGCATATCTTTCTCCAAAGAGGGAATGTATGCCAATGTTTGCGATGTGAGGGAAATGCAGCATTATGATGGTCTTATGTGGAAGGAGAGCTGCCTCAAGAATCATTTACATGATCCAGGCATAATCAAAGTTGCAGATCAGATTTAACTTCAAGATATTTGAAGAATAATGAAGTACATATCAATTGGCTATTAGATTCACAAATATCTCTTCATTTCATCATATGATGCATTAAGCATGTAGAGTAGAGTTAGCTAAATGAAACAAACACAACCCCTTATTGCAGACATCTCGCATTAAGGGGTTGTGTTGGGACGGACTAATGCTTATGTCCACAAGTGTATGAATCGGATATACTCGGATATGAAATGACAGGTGACCCTCCTTATATATGTACACCTCCTCTGTAAATGAATAGACAGTTATCTCTGCAAGTCCATGTCTCTGTGTGTGATGTCTCCACGTCCAGTTTTTTCAACAGAGTGTGCGGAGCATTATAAATGCAGGTACCCACATTTAATGATCAAGAACAGATCTAGGACATAATGGATTTATACCCTTCATTAGTTGAGTCGTTTTGGGCATCTGATTTGAGGAAATTGTCTAGATTTCTACTTGAGCTGCACATGCACAGAGATAATGGCTTATGCACCCCCTTCTGCAGAGTGCAGGAGAGCAGCTTCCACTTCTTCCATAGCCATTGTGGGGCTGCAGTGGATCCACCCAGAGCGCCTAGGCTCACACTAGAAGAGACGGAGAGCCAGAGGGCACACAGATAACCTAGGGGTTCTCGGATTTAGAGTAACCAGAAGACCTGATGCAATTCCAATCCCATATGAGCACTCTAGATGGAGATAGGCCACCTCCTGCATTTTCATAAATGTATTTTTGTTTCATACTGCCGAGAACCATTCCATCCTGTCGGTATGGCCATGATGAATCCTATTATTAATTCTGTAATAGTGATCTGATGTCGCTTTCCCCTCACATTTGTCATCTTCATTTTCTCTCATTGAAGATGGTTGGCACACGCACCCATGCGACTGTATAATACGTCGCATGGGCCAATTTCAGACTCCATAGACGTTGATAGATCTATGTGTGTATGCATAAGAAACCCGCAGAATTAAAAAAAAAGGTCAATGCAAGTAATGTGTTTGAGATCAAACCTTGCGCAACTCTTGTAGAAAATCAAGCATTTCCTGAGTGGCCACCTGTAGAAGGATCATACACAAGCCATGGATTCAAATTTACAAATTGAACAATATTAGCGTGCTTCTTAATCAAATACTAGCAAGACTACCTTCCTAGGTAGAGTAAGGGTGCCGTCGACATCAAATAAAGCAATCGTTGAATTCTTAACCATCTTTACTACAACAAAGATGACAATCGACTGTAGTGCTCCAACCTGCACTGCTCGCTCAAAGAATAGTTTCAGCTTACGCTGTGTGTTAAATATGTCGCTCTAATCACTTTAGAGCCCGGAAGACAGATTCTACCGATATGTGGACTTAAACTTCCTCGCTCTAATCACGGCGAATCCCAAACGCGGCTGTTTCCATCGGGATTCGCTCTCGAGCTTCAGCTTGAGAAGCAGAGCCAAACTGTGAGAAAATGTGAGAAGCAAGAAGGAGCACCTTGATCGCGTGGATAGAGCGACCTTTCTGTTCGCGTTCACGTTCAGGGATGAGCTGTACTTTTTTCGAGGTGAGATCCTCGTTCAAGCAAAAGAGCTCTGCTACTTTGCATGCGGCTGGCTTTTCTAGGGACTCGTCACTCCATAGTTCTTAGCTTTGTATTTTTTCAGCCTTAGCTTTTAACGGTCGCAAGTTTTTTTTTTTTTTTTTTCTTTTTTTTTTTTTTTTTTTTTTTAATAAGGAGGTTCGGCCGAGGCCTACTCCCCCGACTTTAACTTTGAAATTGCAATTGTACAATCCATCTTTGAGAAACTCATAGATATGTTCAGTCAAGACTTGAATTCATAACTTCTTCTCAGATCACACATTCTCGTAAAGTAAAGGCATCTATCTTTGAGAAACTCATAGATATGTTTAGTCAAGACTTGAATTCATAACTTCTTTTTAGAGATTCAAAGCATCAAACCATTAAGTTATGCATATGGTTTTTTCAATTTCAATATCACACAAAGAGGCAAAAATATATGAAAAAACACTTTCTCAAGCTTCATAATGGTGAGAGTTGAGATGCTTCAATTCTCTCTTTATAGAAAAATCTTATTGTTATCGTTGGGCCAGCTGGTCGAGGTCTTCGACTCTTAAGGCATGGGGCTCAACCTCTCTCAGTGGCCTCATATACCTTGAGGCTTAGGTCAATTTGAACTAGGTGTAATCCGATCACTTTCACGCACACGTCTTAACTCTTGCTTTGTGGGATACAAAGGATTTCGTGAGTATTATGCCCACCTTCATTTGCATTTTCAATCAATTCAAGCATATGAGAGAGAATAGGATTCATCCGAAGTTCCTCTTTTTTTTTATCTCATTGTCTATTCTTAACTCCATAAGATAATGCAAAAATAATGTAGTTCTTTTGTACTATAAAAAAAATATGAAAAAAAAAGAGATAAAAAGAGAGATAGCGTATGCGGTGTTAGTCTACATGGATATCAAAACATGTGTGGACATTAGGAGGAGGGAAAAAACCGAGTGGAGACGAAAGCAAAGAAGAAAGGAAGAAGAGAAAGGGAACAATGAGAAAGGTGTGGGTTTGCATGAAATTTTTGCACATATATATAAGAAGAATAGGAGAAATCATCACCTCTCCAAAATTCTCTCTCTCTCTCTCTCTCTCTCTCTGCATATATCAAGTTACTACCAATCTCTCTCTCTCTCTAAGCATATATCAGGTTACTACCAAGGTTTTGATAGACATATTTTTAGTGCAAGGGTCCAAATTCAATGAATGATAGCTTGTTTTAAAATTCTCCAAGGGAGTTTCCAAAAACTAGTTCCAGTATCTCGTTGAGTGGATGAACGCTTTTATATTGTGCATGAATGCTTAGGTTTCAACAATCACCAATTGCCGTTCACTAGATCACTCCACATCCATTTGAAGTGATTTCACTTTGACTTTTTTGACACTTGTTTATGTGCTTGTTCATTTGTGTTAAAGCTCCTCCAACCTCCATGGGACATTTCAAATGTTAATAAAGGGCTAGAGAAGAAATGTGCAAAGATTCATGAACTTTGGCCTGAGCTTGACCTTTGACTTGAGCTTCTATAGTATTCAAAGTGACTTGAGCTTTCACTTGAGCTTCTATAGTATTCAAAGTGCCTACCATGCCATCTCACAGCCATAATTCTCAACTTTGTGTATGTTTTTCTTACTTTTCAAGTATGCTTCATTCATACGCATGTGTTTGGATGTAGGAAATGAACCATATGGATTGTTCTAAAACAAAAACAAAACAAAAGTTAGAAAAAAAAAACAATGATCGTAGAATGTTTGTTAGACATGGCATTTGCACATTGAAGATTTGAGTTGTTATAATTGTTTTTTCATAAAGGATTGTCCATTGCATGCATCATTCGTAGTGATATGATCCAATTAGAAGGATGTTAGAAATGGAACTCGAGTTATGTTCTAAGACTATATGAACATTCAAATTAGCCCATGGGCACCTTACAAATGTGATTTTGAAAAGAGCATATCTATAGAAAGAGAAATTTATATGTTCATCTCTATATTAGTGAAAGTTTTAGGTGCCTTCTAAGAGAGCCTAGGGAGACTATTGGGTACTTAAGTGAAAAACTCAATTGACTTATATGTGAAGGTTGCATTCTTGGAAAATTGCATCGTGCTTTTTTTTCAGATGATAGTAATACACACACTACAAGAAAGTTAAATCTTGTTCATAGTGATGCAAATGGTCCCATCAAGACTCCATTTTTTGGAAAACATGTATATTTTGTTACCTTCATAAATGATGGTACTCGCCATACATGGGTGTATCCTATGAAAGCAAAGAATGAGGTATTTTCTTGCTTCAAATAATTTTTAGTTATAAATGAATTTTTTTATGGAAACAAGATTTTGACTCTAAGCACAAATTGTGGTTGTGAATATATGCTTTTCTTCATGAAAGAGGAATTTCACACCCATGTATATGCCATATACACAGCAAAATGGTATTGAAAAGCATAAAAATTATAACACTCCTTGAAATGGCACCATGTATGGTTAAAGAAAAGCACCCTCCTTACAACTTGTGGATGGGAGCAGTCATATGTGCAAACTATGTGTTGAATCACCACCTTACAAAAGCATTGAGAGTCATCGCTCCTTATGAGGCTTGGAATGGACATAAACCTATGTTTAGTCATAAGCACGTGTTTGATTGTTTGGCATATTCTCTTGTGCCATCACAACAACTTCATAAACTTGATGACAAGGCAAAGAAATGTGTATTTGCTTATTTTAGTGCTAAAAGTAAGGGATATGGGTGTATACACACATACTTATACACACACACACATATGCACATCCACATACACATACACTTGCACAAAGACATGCACATACACACACATACACATATGCACACACATGCACAACATATCTACATGCACATACACATACACATACACATACATATGCACATACATGCACATACACATATATATATACATATGCACATGCACATCCACATGTAGATGCATCCAAATGCACACGAATGCACATGAATGCACATGCACATGCATGCACATGAATGCACATGCACATGCGTGCACATGCATGTGCACATGCATGATCATACACATACACCTGCATATACACACATACACATACACATACACACATACACATACACATACACCATGAAAAACCATCCACTTGTTGTATCAGATTCATGAATTAGCTAGCCAAATTATATTTTAGGACAGAAAAATCTACCTAATGATCAAGCACCTCCCATTAGAGCTTCCAATTCTAGAGAGTAGCATCAATAGTGCCAAAAAAAAGAAATACAACCTCTTTATATAAAACCACACACCGATTCAATAGAACAGAGCAGAGTGTGGATAAAGATAAGCACAAATAGAAAGATACTTTGAGATTTATATTCCAATGAACAAATCATTACACGTGTATGTTTACAAAGTTGGACAACTTTTCTACAATAGAAGTTGATTGTATGTCTACTAAGCCTCATGTATAACATCTTCTTCAAACACTTGAGAAGTCTCAACAAGCTTCTCTTGCTCTAGAATCGACTTTTCAAGGTCGGCCATGTCTCCTAGTTCATCTGCCAATGGTGGCACATGCTCCCTTGAGGCAGGCTGGAATCTTTCTATGTTAGTAATATGTTTTTTCCCAACCTCTTAGTCCTCATCTGGACACTCATTCAGGCCATTGATCTATGCTCTAATGAAGCTGAATTGGGCTTCATCTTTCTGTATGGCTATGCAACGCATGAACATTTTGAGTGCACATGCGAGCGTCATCCTTGAACACAAATAGATCAATTATTACCAAGAATGGCACAACAATTGCATGTGGGTTGATCTTCATCTTCTTCTTGACATTCTACACATGGAGGTTATGTGGATCCCTTAACTCAAGAGGCCTCCTTCTTAGATGATAGTTATAGGGAGGTGGAAAAGTTGCCCCCCTTCCTCACAAGCTTCCTCTTGACAATATCCTCTCTAATTTTATTTAATCACTAAGCAAAATGCCAAACACAAGCTCTCCACCATGGGCAATGATATAATCTTGAGAGTCTGAGCTTTTTCTTGATTCTACATCAGTGTTCTTGGTCATCTTCTTCAAGGGCTTCTTTTGTATGGGTTGCTTAACCTTTGACTTGACATGCATCGACTTCAATTGCTGGGTTGGCATGATGTTCCCCTGTATCCATGACAACATATCAACAATCAAATTCTCATATTGCATGCTCCTAAAATTTGATAACAAATCTTAGCCAATGGCATGACATTAACTATTTTGAAGCAAATTGATGCTATGCATTGACCTTGAGCCCAAGTTGATGCTAGGCATCTACTTATGTGATGTCCAACTCGATGCTAGGCATCAACCTTGAAGCCCAAGTCGATGCCAAGCACTGACTTTGACCCAAGCCGATGCCAAGTAGTTCGATGCCAAACACGAGTTGGGTCGCAAATTCGATGCATAGCTTTGACTTGTGCTGTAAGGTCGATGTCTAGGATCGACTTGCCCCTCAAATTCGATGCTTAATAGTGAATTGCTCCACGAAAAGTGATGCCTAGCATCGAGTTGCTCCACAAATGTGATGCCTAGCATTGACCCCTTGGACATAAATTCAAATTCATTCAAACAAAATACAAAAATTTCTAGGGTTATATAATGGAATCTTGTGAGAATCATTTTTTCAATGGATAAATTTGGGTTACCTATGAGACATTTTGCCAGCATCCTTCTTCTCCATTGCCGCCTTTTTGCTTTTTCTATGCTTTCTCTCTACGATGCTCTTTTTCTCTCTGTGCTATCTCTCGACTCACAACTATGGAAAATGAGACTCAGTTCCTCACATCTATTTATAGGCATTTGGCTGAGTTGAACTAGGAACTAACTCAATATAATTGAGTCAAACTAGGTGTAACTTGATGGCACAATTGGACTATAGAGTTGAACCACGAATAAACTAATTTGAGCAAGATCAAACTTGGTTATATAAACTTTAGAGTGGAGCCTGCCATCAAGGTATTCATTCCAGAGGAACCAACTGAATCGATGGAAATAATGATTGGAGAAGCAACTGAAGGGTGAAGAAATAGAGCAAAAATATTCATTGTATAAATTATTAAAACATATACTTTTGAAACAAATGTTCCACATGTTAACCAAACTCTCTCAGATAGTGGATCTAAATATCATGTTCATATCTTGGCATGGAGAAAAATTAGAAGAGTTGACATCTCATATGAGGTAGATGTATTATTCCACGTGTGCATAGTCGAAGAGTTGACCATCTCAATGAAAGAAAATAATTCTAGGATATCATACGGATTTTTTGAATGAATTATTGTATCAATATAATGATATATTATATTTACCTAGGAAGTGCGCATGTTGAATGTTGAAGAAGTAACCCATTTTGGCTCTTTGATCAATTAAGACTAAGCACATGGATTTTGCTCACGTGAGTCTTGAACTATGTTTTAAGAATTTTTCTTGGACCTATGTTTATAGGTTGAACTATTTTCTACAATAAATGGTAACATGAGTAGTGTACACCTTTTGAAGTCTAGTCTTTTATAAAAGGAAAAAGCATATAGAAGTGCATTATAATTTTTTACAAGAGAGGTTGATATGAAAGGAGGTTTAAGTGTGTGATTTAGGTGGAAGAGAGAGAGAGGACGATGTTCTTGCAAGGGCTTCAAATATCACCAACTTGAGCAGTTTAAGGCTGCATTGAAAGGAAGGAAGTAGATAAGTTGAAGCATGAGGGGAGTGTTGAGTTATCAAACTCCAAACTTAGAGCGTTTAACATTTACATATATCCATTAAAAAGAGTGTTGGACATTTGATCCATTCTTTGGTTCTGAAAAACCACAATCTAACATGTGATCAATGTGGCATTATGCAAAATGTATTCTAGAGGTTTCCTATCTCGTTTTCTAGAGGTTGCCTATCATGTAGCAATGATTGTACAATGGATTTCCTATCATGTAGATATTCTCCAATTATTAATCAACAATCAAATTTTACCTCTTAATCTCGATTTTTTGAATCATAACGTCAAGACATAAAGACAAACTGTACCTCTTAATCTTGATTGTCCAAATCATAAAGTCAAATTACCTCTTAATCTTGATTTTACAACCCATAATAATGGGCAGAATCCATCTTCATAATTATTTAGATACCTGATTTGGGAGATATAACCACTTGATGTTACACTTCCACTACTTGGACTATAAAAGGAATGCTCCAACATTTCTCTTTGAAGTCAATGAAGATGAGCTCCCTCTTTTTGGTAGATGTTTGGGTGTCACTTATCTCTAGTGAGCTTGATAGACTTTATAATTCGTTGTTTTCAGTTGATCCTTTCACGAACCATGTCCATGGGTTAGAATGTGTGAATGATTTTGTGTTCTTGGTTGAGTCATTTAAGTTAGATTCTCAATGCAAAAGTGCTCAGCCTGATGCACTTATCGATCCCAATCCACCTATTGATCTCTCTTCGGATTCAAGTGCATGTGGAGCAAAGGATGTCAACAGAGTGAGGGAGAGTATACAAAGCATGTTCATGCATTTTAAGCAAGGGCCTCATGAAGTAAGTCAAAGAAAATTTCAATTCCTTACTTCAAATAGACAAATTGCATTAGACATTGTGAAGCATTGTTGTGGTTTGAAAGGTTTGTATAAATTAGGGATGAAGAAACTAAAGTAGCTAAGAGAAAAATTCTACCATTTGGATAGTGAGATATATACCTTGTTTCTCATATGCAAATGATTGAGGATAACATGTCAGTAACACATGTTTCTTTTGAATATTACTTTAGTCAAGGGATCCAATGTTGTAGGGCTACATTTAAAATTGCAATGGGCATGGGGAATTTGAGAATACATAAGATTCAACAAGGGCTTATTAATGGAGATCTCATTTTTTATACATATCATGGAGTTGGGACCAAAGGATCTATTGGTTGTCATGCAATGAGTTGGATGATGAACTATTTTAGTTTGCATTTTGAAGTTATGCCTACAATTGGAAGGTTACACGTCAGATAACTTTACTTGTTGAGAAGTATTTCAAGTCTATAAGAAGAGATGGAAAGTAAAAATGAGAAGTATGTGTTGTATTGAAATTTTACTCAATTATGGAAAGAAGATTTTAAAAATGTGAGTATTCCTCATAAAGTTAGAATGGGTGAACGCTCAGTTTGCACCACTTTGGAAAATAGGGCAAAGGGGGACACAACACCACAAGAAGAAGATGATTTTAAAACTCTTCCAAAGAACCATCGTGAGAGTCAAGTTTTAGAAAGAAAGAAGGCAATTCATCACCGAAGTAAAGCACTCAGAAATCCATAGCATTGTATGTGTTTGTTGATTGATGATAGGGATCAAATGAAAACATGTCTACCCCATTTTTCTCATATTCCTAAGGACATTGGAGATGAACTCCTTGTGCAAATGCATTTGGTTGGTGCTTTGGTACACAATGGAACCATAAGGTCTAAGGTTTTCTTCACATATCCCAACATGCATAATGATCTAGACCTTACAATTACTATGATTCGTAAATTTTTACAATCATGGGAGGGTCTTTTCATGCATGATTATTATTTCAAAAAGTTAAGGTAAATTTCCTTTTGGTTGGGCATACTATGATCTCATTGATCAAATGTTCAATACGTTCTCTAAGAGGTTGGCATTCCATAATTCTTTCTCTCTTCCAATATTATCTGTGTTGATTTCTGAAGCATATACTCCAAAATTTGAAGTTCAACACACATTTATGACTTTAAACACTTTTTCTCAGCAAGTCTTGATAATATTGTTGGAGAATTCCTCTCCTAATCGCAGCGGAAAGTGTAGAAGACCTTCTCAGGATCAAGACTTTTGCTAACAGCTGAACCTTCAAATTAAAACTGGTACCAACTGAAAAATGCAATGAACTTGAAACTTTGGTCACTCAAGCTAGACACCTATAGCTTTCAAATGAGCTATCAAAAACTCAATTTGGAGTAGATTTGGGTTGGCAACTCTTTGATACAAAATAGGCTACATGTCCACTCAGTTAGGCTAAAAACTGGACTTCACTAAAAACTGAATAACTCACAGAGCATAAAGAATTTCCTAAAATTGTTCTAGATAGAGGAAGTAATGAAGATAAGCTTTCCAACGAATGTTTAAACACTAAAATTGGATACATATTTTGAGAGATATGACTCTCACAAGTAGACTACCCAAAAATGGGTGTGCGATTGGACATACTCTATGAGAGTGAACTGAACGAAATGACTCAAACCAAATGAACTAGATACAAGGGGAGGTCCACGCCTTTTTCCTCTATTCTTGAGTGTCCTCCCTTGCCTCTTTTATAGCCAAGTGACCAAAATTTTTCATGATGAGTTTGAGAGCTCTTCTCCATCATTTCTCCACTACTTTGGACAACCACTCCTCTTACATTTCAGTTTTTGGATTTGATTCTCTTTTGATTGATTCTCTTTTGGCCTCCACTACTTGCTGAAGTAAATGCTTCCATTTTTCATTTTTGTATTTTCCTTCTACTTGAAGAAAATCCTTTTTGCAAAAATATATACGAGCTTACTTCTTTATTTTTAACACTCCCCCTCAAGCTCACATGTGAGCTTGCACCTTCAGCCATATCCTGCAAGTTGATGTCGTCCTTGAACCTCTTTAGCTTAGAAGCATCTAGGGACTTTGTAAGCATGTCTGCAACCTGGTCATTAGTTCCAATGAACTTTATATCCACATCCTTGCTCAAAACTTTTTCTCGAACATAATGATAATGCACTTCTATGTGCTTGCTTCGTGCATGAAACATTGGATTGTTTGTTAAGTGAATGCTTGACATGTTGTCACCATAAATTGGAATGGTCTCCACCTGCACATCAAGATCAGCCAAGAGCTTCTTAATCCACATATCTTCACAAGTTGCAAAGGCTAAACCTCTATATTCAGCTTCTGTAGATGATATTGCAACAGTAGGTTGCTTCTTCGAACTCCATGTGATAGATTTGCTACCTATCATGAACACATAACCTGAAGTGGATCTTCTATCTTCCTTCGAACCAGCCTAGTCAGCATCACTAAAGCCTTTTACCTGCAATTCTTCATCATATCTATAAAACAAGGCATGATTGACTGTGTGCTTCACATAGCTTAGCACTCGTTTGGCTGAATTTAAATGTTCACTTGTTGGAGCTTGCATAAATTGAGAAAGAACTCCAACAATATAACACAAATCTGGTCTTGTGATTGTAGCATACATCAATGAACCTATAATACTCATTTATGTAGTTACATCATGTAACTTCTCTCCATCATTTGAGCATAGCTTCACATTTGTGTCCACAGGTTGAGTGAGTGATTTGCATTCACTCATTCCAAATATGAAAAGAACATCCAACGGGTACTTTCTTTGCATCAAGTAAATGCCATCTTTCCCATAGACTATCTCAATGCCTAAAAAGTATTTCAGCTCACCAAGATCTGAAATTTTAAACTCCTTACCGAGTTTTCTTTTTATCTCTTGTATTCCTGCAACATTACTTCCTGTTATGATGAGATCATCAACATATATGCAAATATATACATGCTTGCCTTCTTCTTTCTTCATGTAGAGAGAGGGATATGCACTACTTGGACTATAACCACACCTTGTGAGGTACTCGACCAATCTTTGATTCCAAGCATGTGGTGCTTTCTTCAGCCCATACAAAGCTTTCTTCAATCTACAAACAAAATTTGGATGTTTTTTGTCTTCAAATCCAATTGGTTGACTCATGTATACCTCTTCTTGAAGTTCACCATTGAGAAAAGCATTTTTTATGTCAAGTTGGTATAATGGCCATCTCCTTGCTGCACTCACTGCAATCAAGGTTCTAATTGTTCCCATCTTTGCAACCAGGTTGAAAGCCTCTTCATAGTCGATGCCATGAGTTTGCTTGAATCCTTTTGCTACTAGTCTAGCTTTATGCCTAGCTAGAGAACCATCAAAATTTCTCTTTATTTTAAACACCCATTTATTTGGAACAATCTTCATACCTTCAACCTTTGGAACTAGCTCCCATGTGTGATTGTCCTTGAGAGCTTTCATCTCTTCTTGCATAGCTTCTTGCCATTCTTTTTGTGTACATGCTTCTTCATATGCATCCGATTCTTTGTCTTTGACCACCTGTGCCATATATGCAAAATGCTTTGCAATAAAACTATCATAGCTCAGCCTTTGAATTGGATACCTTGCTCTCGAAGACCTCCTTTCATTTTCTTTTGAATATTGCTTCTTCAACCGGTTCAACTTTACCTTTGGTGTAATCACCTCTTCATACTCTTCTTCACTTGCATTTGAATCACTATTTTGGGCAGCACTTTCAGCTTTAGATCTTTCATAACATGATGTTGGTGATGAGGAATGACTCCTTAGTCTCCCCTTCCATGTTGAGCTTTCTCCAAGTGATGTAGAAGCTTCTGGACCTGATATTTGAGTGCTTGTTTGCTGAAATTCTTCTTGGACAGCACCTCCATCATCTTCGCAATCTTCTTCAAGAATCTTATCTTTCCCTTTGTCTCCGAACCATGGTCTTAGCTCATCAAATACCACATCTCGTGAGACTCGTAGCTCCTTTGTCACCGGATTGTAGCACCTGTATCCCTTTTGCTCCGATGAATATCCAATGAAAATACATTTTTCTGACTTTGCCTCCATCTTTGTCCTTAGTTCTTGAGGGATGTGAACATAACACACACATCCAAAAACTTTGAGATGTGTAAGGTCAGGTTTCTTACCGGAATAAACCTCCTCAGGAGTTAGATTATGCACTCCAACCATTGTGCACTTGTTCATCTCAGGATCAAGACTTTGTATTTTCCTTTTACTTGAAGAAAATCCTTCTTGCAAAAATATATACGAGCTGACGTCTTTATTTGTAACAAATAGTACTAAGGTTTTGGTTCCATTACACAATATTTGTTTCAACCATGTATTCTTGATGAGGACGCTTGATGAAATAACTATCTTATTTGCAATGCAATATTCATGTTCTCCTGGGTGGGAGACTAAAGATGGATGAAGATTTTTATTGCATGTGCCTAATTTGTCTATGTATGCTGCATAACAAACACCATGTGAAGATAAAAGCAATATGGAAAGATGTGAAAATGTGGTTGAGAAAAGTAAAATGTGGATGCCATATAGATTCTGGAGATGTCAATGTCAAATAGATCAAAATGTTGGGCATATGTTGTCCTAAATTTTTGAAAAATGTCAAAAGATTTTGAGCATCTTTTATACTAGTATAAAAGGTTTTCAAACATAAGATGCAATTTGTTTGATTTTTGGCGAGAGACTTCTCTTTTATTGATATGTTTCTCGTTTGTTATGACTTGCTGTTTATTAATGAATGATGCAATTAAAGTAATAAATCACATGTTAAAGATAAACTATAAGAAAATTCATTAGTACAATTTAGTCATATAGTGTATGTGTGTGTGTATATGTGTGTATCAATGTATAGAATACATTAAATGTAAATAGTTTCAATCATCTAAATCATCCCCATGATCATCATCATCTGCAATCTGATGTATCTGAATTGGTGTCATTTCCCTCCGGTGTCTATCTATCCACAACATCCATATCGGCTTCTCCATAATACTCCTCTGTTACATATAATAAACATAAACAAATGAAAAACATAAAACATAAATCAAAATAAAAATAAACTATAACAAATTTATCAATACTCAAATAATCATCTAGATGCTCTATTATTTTCTCACTCAGACCTCGATATCCGAAATATGTAGCAAATTCGATTTCCTTTTCATAGGATTACAACCATAATCCATATGATACATTGAAACAAATAAAAAAGTTTAATGATTAGTTTTTTAAATAAAATAATAAATATAATTTCAATAATACATATGTTACAAATGTATCAACAAAACCGTCACCCCCATTTGGCCTATGCATGACATATGACATGCGTCAATTCTCTTTTTTGTAGTAGTCTATGTTCATTTGATGAGACAAAAGTAAATAGATTAAATGTAAAATATTTATGAAACATATAAGAATTATAAATCACATTAATATAAACTATTTTACATACATTCTCTTGAGGAAATGTTTCCTATAGATGCAGCTTTTTGTGAAAACATTGTCACATCTCATGTGGTATGTCATGCCTTCTCTTATTTCTTTCTACCATAGAATTTTGTTTTAATCTCAAACAAAAAAGGATCA
This sequence comes from Ceratopteris richardii, assembly GCA_020310875.1. NCBI lineage: Eukaryota > Viridiplantae > Streptophyta > Polypodiopsida > Polypodiales > Pteridaceae > Ceratopteris > Ceratopteris richardii. Next base: position 67,931,867 of record CM035434.1, read on the forward strand.
ATACACAAAAAAAACTTTAAATTTATAAATATGCATACACATACATACACTTACACATACATACACTTACACATGCATACACTTACACATACATACACTTACACATACATACATACATACACTTAAACGTACACATACATACACATACACATACATATACATACATACACATCCACACACATATACACATAGATGCACACACATATACACACATACACACATGTACACACACAATAGACACACACATATACATAGACACACATACATACACACATATGCACATACACATACATTCACATATACACACATAGTAGACAAACACATATACATACACACACATACACACATACATACACACACATACAGATACATACACAGATACACATACATATACACATACACACATATGCACATACATACACACATACACTTACACATACATACATACATACATACACACACATGCACATACATATACATACAAATACATACACATACAGACACATACACATACACATACACACACATACACATACACATACACACACATACACATATACACATACATACACACACATACACACATATACATATATACATGCACATACACATACACACACATACACATACACACATACATAGCACACACACACACATACACATACATACACACACAATACACACACATACATAACACACACATACACATACATATACACATATACACACATACACACACATATATACACACACGCACACACATACATATACACATATACACACACACATATGTACACATACACACACATACAAACATATATATACACATATAAATATATACATGCACATACACACATGTACATACACACACATGGACATACACACACATACACACACATACATAACACACACATACACACACATACAAACACAAACATACACACACATACACACACATACATACACACTTGCACACACATACACATACATATACACATGCACATACACACACGTACACACACAAAGACACACACATACATATACATACACATGTACACACATACACATACACAAACACTACACACATACACACACATCCACACACACATACATACACCTACATACAAGAAAAACAATTGGATCACAATACAATAAAACTCTTAATTTATAGACATGCATATGCATGTGTATGTGTGCATGCACTATGCTATGTAAATGTGTGTGTGTATGAATGTGTATTTATGTGATTGTGTATGTGTATTTATATGTCAGAACATGTGTATCTATGTATATGTGAATATGTATGTATGTGTAAATGTGTACATGTGAATGTGTATGTATGTATATAATCAAATTATTATTATCTAATAACTTGTGATCAATCAGAGGGAAGTCCACCACTGTCTCTTAACCATGCAAGGATTAATTACTATAAGTATATTGAACTTTTAGTTCTAATATTTGACAGATGGATACATGAATTGTTGGAGTTTGAGGTATGCAGAAGCACACGAACAACAGAAGGAAGAAGAAGAAGCTTGGAGCATAAGACCACTGAATGAAATACCAAGTGAATGTACAAAGATAAGTAACCCATTAGGGTTATAGACGTATGTACAAGATGAGGGGGAAAAACTTCCCAAAGAGGGAAAAAAGTGCCTCGATAGTCCGAACTGTGTTCACAAACATCATTACTGAAATATATCAGCACCCCCCCCCTACGAGTGATGTAGTGAACAAGGAGATCGCACTCATGTATAAGGAAGTACTAAGCTATGTGGAAAGAGATCAATCCACAAAAGGGAGTAAGCCCAAAGCTTTGCAAAAATCTTCAAACTTCTCTCTAGACATAGCCTTTGTGAAAAGGTATGCAACATTATCCTATGTGGGCACATATGCCAAACTTATCTCCAACAAAGAACCTCTCCTTGACATAATGATAGTGCACTTCAATGTGCTTTGTGCGAGCATGGAACACATTGTTCCTTGCGACTTCCGATGCGCTTTGACTGTCAATGAAGATGGTGGTGGAAAAAGACTGACCAACATCCAAATTAACCAAGAGGCATCTGAGCCACACACACTCAACAGTCATTGTGAAAGTTGCCCTATACTCTGCCTCACAACATGTTACAAGGTGCCCAAGTTTGGGCAGAGAGGACACCATTTCAAATTTCTATAGGTGTAGCAAACTAGCGAAGTTCTAATGACCAAAGCATGCATGCAAAAGCCTTGCATCTGACATAGCCTAAGAATCTTGAACTTCACATGCTGAATCATTCAAAAATTTTGACATCATTGAATATAGTCATGAATCACCATTCATGAGTAGAAATGTAACAAGATACATAGTTTTCAAGGCTACTACTTCATCACATGATGATGATGAATTATTAGTGAACTATGGATGGCATAGACCTCCAATAGCACCTTTTTAATGAGCATTAGAAAGCAAGAAGACATTTCTTGCATGAATACATGAACCATTTCTCCATGTTAAATGCTATCGCTAATACATGGCAGCTAGTTCTAAGTGTTCCACATGTCCTACATTAAGACATGAACCATTTCTCCACGTTAAAATGTGGCGCTAATACATGGTAGTTAGCTCTAAGCATTCGATACCTTTTAGAGAGCATTAGAAACTAAGAGCTTTGGATCTAGAGTCACATTCATCATGTCCTACATGAACACATGAACCATTTCTCCATGCTAAAAGCTATGAAAGTGAGGCCAAAGTGATAAAAGCTAAGGTGAGAACAAGAATCTGCATCAAATGAATAGTTTTTGTCTACCTATCTTATGTTGCAATGAAAAATCTACTTAATAGAAACTCTTTTCAAAGGACGATACTTATTTATTAGTATTGACATTATGAACAATACCACTATGAAAAATTAACTTACATATTTAAATTTGTTTTTTAAGTTTATTTTTCATTCATGTATGGAATATTAATGATTTATATTCATGTATGTAGATTCCAATATATGATATTGATGATCTTCCACCACACCATTCAAAGTTGTCAATAAGACCTCGTTTATCAGAAGCATCCATGAGGAGGCTATGCAAAAGCAATCCTATAGAATATGGAAGATTGAAAGAACTATATTCAAAAGAATACAAAATACAGGATTTGTGCGATGATGATAATGATAGCATGGCATATTTTATTGAGGATTGATATCAAAATGATAGCAAAAGCGTTGATATTTCTAAAAATGAGAAATAACTTTGAGAAGAATGTTTAAAGCACATCCATGAAGGAAGTTGCTTGACACAACTAAGTGCAATCTTACTTATTCTCAACCTTCTAAATCGTTTTGGATGGAGTAATGTATCTGTTTCGACACGATTAAGGTATATTGTTTATTTTTCTCTCTGTTTATATATACACACACATATACACATGAACACACACATACGCATACACATACATACTACACACACATACACATGTTTACACACTTACACACACATATACACACATACAAACACAGATATACACATACACTACACATACACTACACATAAACACACATACACAGACACACATATACATACATACACACATACACATATACACACTCATACATACACATACACATACACATACGCATACGCATACGCATACGCATACGCATACGCATACGCATACGCATACGCATACGCATACGCATACGCATACGCATACGCATACGCATACGCATACGCATACGCATACGCATACGCATACGCATACGCATACGCATACGCATACGCATACGCATACGCATACGCATGCACATACGCATACGCATGCACATACACATACTCATACACATACACATACTCATACACATACACATACACATACACATACACATACACATACACATACACATACACATACACATACACATACACATACACATACACATACACACATACACATACACATACACACACATACACATACACATACACAGACGTACATACACATACACATACAAACACATAAACATACACACACATACACATATACACACATACATACACACATACACATACATACACACACACACACACACACACACACATATATATATATATATATATATATATATATATATATATATATATATATATATATATGTGTGTGTGTGTGTGTGTGTGTATATATATATATTCATAGTATTTTTTTTCATGAACTTACAAGTTACTATTTGAAATTCTTTTATAAGCAACAATATTCTTCCTACATCATATGATGAAATGAATACAATCATCAATATTGGTATGGATTATCATTATATACATGCATGTCCTAATGATTGTATTTTATATAGAGGTGAATACACAGATTCTTCGACATGTGCAAAATATCAATCTCCTCGATATAAGGATGAATAGAGTAAAATCCCAACGAAGGTATTGAGACATTTTCCATTAGGTCCATGAATTGAACATATGTTTCAAAGCCCATAATTATCAAAGCTTTTAACATGAGGATTTGATCATAAAGGTATTGATGGAGTAATGAGAATCTAGGAGATAGTGCATCTTCTCAACACATTGATTCTAGATGGCTTGATTTTGCACAACAACCATGCAATGTAAAGTTAAGTGTTTCATTTAGATGGGGTTAATCCATTTTTTATGAAATCTAGTAAATGCTCCATATGGCCGATGGTATTCATGTAATGCTTTCACATTTAATCTGAGGAAAAGATAAGTTAAAGACATGAATGTATATTTTTATCCTCTCATTGATGATCTCCAAGAGTTATGGAAAGGTATTAATGTCATTGATGTATCAAAAAGTATTGATCAAAGACACATTATGATTAGTGGAATTGTGGTTTGGACTATACATGATTTTGCAAGAAATGGCTTCTATTGATGTAATATTTTTTTAGTATATATACATTCTTATATGAGTTAAGATAATTATATTTTTATGATTTTCATGCATGTACGAATATCTCCTAAGGGATATAAGTCTTTTCCTTCTTGTGGTGATTGGTTGAGATCAATTTATAGTAAGAATCTCAACAAAAATATTCATCTTCAACATTGACAGCCTTGCTTGATGATCATCCATTACAACACAAAAGAGAAACGATACATTTTAATGGAAAGATTGAAACAAATCAATATCCAAAACCAATGACACCTATGTATTGGTATAAAAAATTGATAGAAGGACCTCTTAAAAATCCAGTATCCAAAATCTTCAATGAGGATTAAAAATGATGAGAATGTGAAGACTAAAGATAAGGGAAAACTATCACTAGCAGAGAATATGTCAATATGGTATTCTTTGGAGTATTGAAGAGAGTTAAAGATCTATCATCTTTTTTATCATATGCATATTTTCAAGAATATTTGTTTTTCATTATGGCAACATCTTCTAGGATTCAAAGATAGTTCATCATCAAGCAATGATTTAGAGGATCAAAACTCAAAAGCAAAGCTATGACCAATTTATGAGAAAGATCTACGAGAAACAACTTATGAACATGCTCCTTGGGTACTTACAACAAAGGAGATACAAACTATTAATAACAAGATTCAATCAATTTGCACGCCTGTAGGATATGGAGCATCTTTCCAAAACATGTTTACTTTGAATGATAGGAGCTTATTTGGGTTACAAGAACATGATTGGCATAAATTTCTGAAGCACATTCTACCTCTTGTTATTGATGGATGTGCAATGAAAGGAGTACGTGATGTGATCTATCATCTTGGATTGCTTATAAGGTAATTATCATATGTTTATGTTTAATATATAAGATTATTTAATATCTTTTTTTAATGAATTGATTTCTTTATAATTTAATTTGTGATTGATAATAGGTTCATTACATCAAAAGAAATTGACAAAGAGTCGATTCCACAAAAGAAACATGAATTCAAGGAGCTACTATGTATGATGGAGAAAGCACTCCCAACATCATTTTTTGATATCCATGTTCATTTATTGATCCATCTTGTGCATGAAATAGATATTGCAGTAGTTCTAAGCACTCGATGGATGTTTGGGTCGAGCAATTTGTTGGAATATTAAAAGTGTTATACGTTATGGAATATTGGAATGAAGGTTTAATGCCTTGAGGATTTTAATGTGTTTTGTGTTTTGATTTAGCAGGTGAAGATCCATGAGGGTGTGAACACACATGGATTTATTCAAATACTTTCGGAGATATTTAGAATAATATTTTTACAAAATAAGTTATTTTTAGAAGATAGTTATGTTTAGCTATTTTTCTAAATAAAGCAAAAGCACGTTATTTAAAGTGTGGCCCTCATGTATCTTCTATTCAATACATATTAAGAAATAGCTAAAAATAACTATCTTCTAAAAATAACTTATTTTGTAAAAATATTCTTCTAAATATCTCCAAAAGTATTTGAATAAATCCATGTGTGTTCACACCCTCATGGATCTTCACATGATAAATCAAAACACAAAACACATTAAAATCCTCAAGGCATTAAACCTTCATTCCAATATTCCATAAAGTATAACACTTTATGGAATATTGGAATGAAGGTTTAATGCCTTGAGGATTTTAATGTGTTTTGTGTTTTGATTTAGGAGGTGAAGATCCATGAGGGTGTGAACGCACATGGATTTATTCAAATACTTTTGGAGATATTTAGAAGAATATTTTTACAAAATAACTTATTTTTAGAAGATATTCTTCTAAGTATCTCCAAAAGTATTTGAATAAATCCATGTGCGTTCACACCCTCATGGATCTTCACCTGCTAAATCAAAACACAAAACACATTAAAATCCTCAAGGCATTAAACTTTCATTCCAATATTCCATAAAGTATAACAAAAAGATTATGTGTTTGAAAGAGTTGATGAAGAAGCTCCATGTGCATGGACTAATGAATCTTCTTCAAAATTGATAGATGAGGTATTATCAGGTAAGGGAGTTTCATTTCAATTTACAGTGCAAGAAAAAAGTGACATTTCTACTTTATTGCATATAATAGCGAATGCATGTAAGCATTTGTTAATGAATATGAACAAGAACTTCAAATCTTCGAAGTAGAAGATGGAGAAATAAAAGATATAGATGTAATCTCGATGGTGATGAGAATACAAATATATCTTCTTTCACGGATTTGCAACAAGTCAATGCAAATAATGAACCAATCTGAGATGAGCAGAGAGAGTTAATAATAGGTTGTGAAGGAAAATTAAATTTTTTATACTAATATTTCATTATTGCATATATATGTATATTTGTTTCTCTTCTCATAATTTATTTACCATTGTAGAGCCAAATGTTCACTAATGTGTGGGATTATAGACAACATATTAGAATTATTGATTCTTTGTGTAAAATGGAGGATTCTAGCATTGTTGCTTCATTCAAGCAATTGTCACGTGCTAGTTCAAAAGATACAAACCTTATAGACAATGAACTTGGCTACATAGGGGCTCTTGTTGGTATCCACAAAATATCGTTTTGTATTTTCAAACACGTAAATTTTTTTTATTTTTTATAATATATTTTATTATTCTTTTAAGCACATAATGATATTTTGCTTTTTTATATTTTGATAGGTTATTTTGAAGGTCGTTTGGTTTTGAGCTAAGTATAAAGGTAATAATTGCAAATTGAGGAATTAGAATCATTGAAAAAGAAATTATCTAGGTGACTCTTTGAAAATAATGCGATTAACAAAAGAATTGTATATTCTTCCTAGGCATATTGAATAAGCATTTTTTAATAAAAAGCCGGATGCTCATCCTTGGTGGCAATCCATTCATGTTCAACCTAGAGATGGATCATTGTTTGACAACTTTATTGTCAAGGAGATTGAAGAAAGTCATTTTGATGATTCATCATCAAATATTGATTTATCAATATCTTAGAGAGAAATTGGAATTGTTCTACGTGACAATGATAATAATTTACTTGATGAGAACGATAATAATCTACATGATGATTCTATAGATTATGAAGAGGAACTATGAGAAATCGATATTAGTCCATCAAAATGATGTAACTTATGAGAACATGGATTTAACAATAGAACAAATGACATAAATCAATGAACATAATGAAGATGAATCTATATTGATGTCTTACCAAAATGATGGAAATAATGAAAAGCCATGACTAGATTAGATAATAGATTCCCCCTATTCATTTAGAATACGAAATGAATCCCACCACAGAGATGAAATATGTTCTTGTAGGTTAGAAAATGAGGTTTCGGGATATGCCTAAAGTTTTGTATATAGCTTTATTTTTGAGAAAAGAGCTTAAGTTTTTCCCAAAGAGTTGTAGAGACTTCTAACTCAAGTTAATGATCATTAACTTCAATCTGGAGAGACGAAACTCAAGTGGAGAGTACACCTATCACTACTGCACCAAAAGTAATGGCACAATCCCTATTACATTCCACATAGGATTTTTAATCCCAAGATGACAAGTAGTCCATGCATTTATGATGCCAAAAAATGCATAATGATTTATCAACTTCAAAGTTAAATGGTGTTTTGAATCATTTGGATTGGCATGAGGCAGTACATTTGCATCTATTCAATTGGAATACGAGTGAATCCCACCACATATATAAAAACATGTTCCTTTAAGTTAGAACATGAAGCTTGGGAGTATGTCTACAATTTTGTATATAGATTTATTTTCGAGGAATCAAATTTCTCCCATGTATGTATGCATATGTATGTGTGTGTTTCTATGTATGAATGTGCATGTGTGTGATATATGCCTATATATGTTTGTGTGTGTTATATATGCATGTGTATGTATGCATACATGTGTGCATGTGTATATGTATGCATGAGTTAGTATGCATACATGTGTGTCTAATGTGAATGTATGTGTATGCGTGTGTGATATATGCATGCATTTGTATAAAAGCATGTGTGAATGTGTGTATGATGTGTATATAGCTGCATATGTGTTTGATATATGTCTATATGTGCATGCATTTACCAATGTGTATGTATCTCTCTTGCAAGTGGTGGTCCTAATATCTTTACAATTTTCCTCTCTCTCTCTCTCTCTCTCTCTCTCTCTCTCTCTCTCTATATATATATATATATATATATATATATATATATATATATATATATATATATATATATATATATATATATATATATATATGTGTGTGTGTGTGTGTATGTATGTATGTATGTATATATATATATATATATATATATATATATATATATATATATATATATATATATATATATATATATATATATATATATATATATATATATATATATGCATGTATATATGTATGTGTGTGTGTGTTGGGGAATTCCTTAGTTGAAAGGTGCTTGAGTTTTTGTAGGAGAAGGATGAAGAAGAAGGAGTAAGACACTTGCACCAAAAGCTTCTATACCTTGATCACAATGAAAAATACAATGGATGTGTCTAGAATAAGACAAACTATTCTTTGCACTGAGTGCTTAAACCAAAAAGTGCACACACACACACACGCACACGCACACACACAAGTATCAAAGATATCAAAATTCCTTGAGTACTCAACCTTCTCTATGCTGGACCTCCACCCTCTGTAGCAGCTTTCTCTTGTGCGTAGCTTGCACTCAAGCTTCCAATAGGGTTGGAGGAAGGGCCACCTTCTGTCGACGTGCAACACCTCCTCACTGGTATCTTTGTCCACCTTGTTGCCTTCCTTAATGGCTCTTTGCACACTCTCTCAGCACACTTAGTCACCTTCCTTGCACACTTTTCTCTCCTTTGCTTCTTTGCATCACACTGGTTTAAGATGTCTCTTGCTCTTCTCTTGCTCTCTAGTGTAGACTGTGCTCTCTCTTGCATAGTCTAATGTGTTAGCTCAAGAATGCTCTCGTTGATGTGTGTTGATTCACTTGTATATGTCGCTTCTAATTGCTAATGTGTCTCGATATCCTTTGATGTCCCAAGAACCACTTTTTTGAGAAAGGCCAATAATTGCCTATTTTTTTCTTGTAGTGACCTTAAGAGAATCAAAATTATAAAAATGGGGGCCACACATAAACTCTTGTGGACCACTTCACTTCATCTTCCTTTCATTGTTGATCTTAATTTCCCCAAATTATGGGCATAAGGGAGAGTTCAATTGATCCTTATAGAACACTTAAATCCCTTAAAACCTCTTTAAAAAAAATACCATTTTGCAACCTACATGCAACCCATTGTGAGCAAACCGTTTGTGCATTTCCTGTGCACCATACCCATGTTCTCGGCCACTTGTGCACCACCTATGCTCCACTTTGGCAAGTCATCAACTTGGATCTTTGACCAAGTCAACAATTGCCCACCAATTAATGGGTTCATCTCCTACAAAGAGAGAAACAATAGCTATACACTTATGAAGAACCAAAAAATAAGTGGCCACCTGTGCAGCACATAAGTGTAGAACAACATTGTAGACCTCGTTACACTTCTTCACCTCCTCTCCACTAGATTGCAACAACATTGCCACCGCAAGGAGTAGAGCCTCTACTCCATCAGTCTCTAAAAGCTTCAAAATAACATTCTTCAAGTATGTGTATCAAAACCCTCTCTTTTCTTGATTTTCAAGGTTTCAAAACTCCTCTTTTAAGGTAGCTTCCTTATGTGCATGCAAACAATATTCGTGCTGTAGCTTGACAATTTCCTCCTGTAAAGCTTATATATGTTGATGACACTGAGCAAGCTCCTCCTCTCTTTGTGATTGTTGTCTTGTAATTATCAAAGTTTGCTCTCATTAACCAAAAATTCTTTAGTTGAAAGGTGCTTGGGTGTTTGTAGGAGAAGGATGAAGAAGAAGAAATAAAACACTTGCACCGAAAGCTTTTGTATCTTTATTATAATAAAAAATACAATAGATATTTCTAGAATAAGACAAAATGTTCTCTGTAGAGTGCTTATGTTGTCAAGATCTTGCTCACGCGCATACAGAGATTACGGACGCAGAAAAACACACAGAAAATAGAGGCAACAAGAGACAAGATTGAACGCAAGATTGGGTGCAATCTCCCCCCATGCACTCTGTTTCAACAGTCCACAGAGTGCATGTATTTATAGGACTTTTGATTACGTCGAAAATAGTGGTTACATGAGGGCGGCTTCGAAAAGCAGGCGTGAAACTAAAAGTTGGTAACTTTTACAGAAAGCCATTGCTTTTAATAACAGAAACTACGGTCTACAACGACCATTATTCTAACCATTACTTTTCTAACAATAGAACCTTCTACGCAGGTTTATTTACAAAATAAATAATAATTATTCGGATTATTGATGTCTGCCCTTTCATGCCTTGCACGCTCCTCACGAATCTTCAGCTGCTATATCAAAAACATCAAAAACATATTAATATATTAATAATTTAACATTTTAACAATGCCTTGTTCAATAATATACAACATGCCTCTCAGTTGACAAGCAACTGACCTCAGTTGATAAAATAATTCAACACTCTAACAATTATAATGCAGTGTTCAACATATTCCATATTACTGTTAGAATCCAACAATGCATTGGCCAACATATTTCATGTTACAATCCAACAATGCATTGGCTATTCGATATTTCAATCCAACAATGCATTGGCCAACATATTTCATGTTACAACCCAACAATGCATTGGCTATTCGATATTTCAATCCAACAATGCATTGGCTATTCGATATTTCAATCCAACAATGCATTGTTCAACATATTCCATGAGGTATAACATGCCCCGCAGTTGAACAAGCAACTGACCTCAGGTGATAAGAGAATAAACATGGATGGCCAGTCACATGTTTCATCACTGAATAAAAAATAGGCATGTGCCATGTAAAAGTACATGCATGGAAATGTTCATGGAGCTGTTACATTATTAAAAGTATCTGTGAGATGCGGACATAGTCTTTCTAATGAATTTGGGCAAACAAAACTTGAATATGCTCCTATGGACTAAATTCAATATGTAAATGCATCACAATTATCAAACATGTAGGGTAAACTTTAAAGGTAGAAATGAATCCTTAAACTCTTCTTGAAAAGCCTTCCAGGTGCATGGACAATCTGCACTATGACAAAGATCATTCCACCATTGCTGCGCTCTTCCTACCAAATAATTAGTGGCAAACTCGATTTTCTTATTTTCTGAATATAACTCGTCGGAAAAGAAATCGTTGAATAGGGATAGCCATGATAAGACAAAGCGGCCATCTTTTCGTCCGTCGAATTGAAGCATAGCATAACGTCCTTGTATGGCTTGTTGAAGTGCTTGAAGTTCTTGGTTCATAATCTCTAACTCTTGCTCGAATGAAACTCCAGGTAAAGGTGAATTACTGTGATCCTCCATGGTGCTCTTGGACCCTTGCTCTCACCCTTGGTGTCTTGAACCTTCTTGTTTGCAACCTTGGTGTCTCGATCCCGTGTTCTCAACCTTGCTTGGTATCTTGAACACTCAATCAAGTTCCACCCAAGGATTTTGAAGGAATTAACACTTCCAAGTTAGCTCATTGGAAAGTTCGTTCCGAGAGCTTTCCAACGGTATATTACACGCCTCAATCCGACCTACGGATTGAGAGATACACTTGATTCTTTGTTGGGTCCATCCTTGAAATCGTCGGGAGCGCCTTCCATAAATAAGAAAGAGAGAGAACTTGAGTACAACTCCAAGAGATGGTGGAGTGGTCAAAGTACTTCCCTTGAAAGTAGGAGGTTGTGGGTTCAAATCCTCCTACCTTAGGGACTCTAAACCTCTCTATTACCACTCAAAAATTAAAATTGACTGGCGTGTAGCCAACGGTCGCCAAGGGAGCCTTGGGTGCCAATGTTGCCAATGTATTGCCTAAGTTCTTTGCCTTAGTCGACGCCTTAGAGTAAGCCGAAGGAGAAGACGTAGGTGAAAACGTAGGTGAAACCGAAGACGCAGACGGAGATGGGGATGGAATCGGAATTCAGAATCGCGAACAGAGAACAGAACCCTCTGTATTGACGCGTGCAGAGCTCTGATACCACTGTTGTCAGGATCTTGCTCACGCGCATACAGAGATTACGGACGCAGAAAAACACACAGAAAATAGAGGCAACAAGAGACAAGATTGAACGTAAGATTGGGTGCAATCTCCCCCCATGCACTCTGTTTCGACAGTCCACAGAGTGCATGTATTTATAGGACTTTTGATTACGTCGAAAATAGTGGTTACATGAGGGCGGCTTCGAAAAGCAGGCGTGAAACTAAAAGTTGGTAACTTTTACAGAAAGCCATTGCTTTTAATAACAGAAACTGCGGTCTACAACGACCATTATTCTAACCATTACTTTTCTAACAATAGAACCTTCTACGCAAGTTTATTTACAAAATAAATAATAATTATTCGGATTATTGATGTCCGCCCTTTCACGCCTTGCACGCTCCTCACGAATCTTCAGCTGCTATATCAAAAACATCAAAAACATATTAATATATTAATAATTTAACATTTTAACAATGCCTTGTTCAATAATATACAACAGCTTAAACAAAAAATAACACACACACACACACGCAATCATACAAGATACCAAAACTCCTTGAGCAGTCAACCTTCTTTGTATCAGACCTCCACCCTCTCCAATAGCTTGCTCTTTTGCACACCTTGCACTCAAGCTTCCAATAGGGTTGTAAGAAGTGTTACCTTCTGTCAACGTGCAATACCTCCTCACTGGTACATTTTTCCACCTTGGTTGCCTTCGTTAATGGCTCTGTGCACACTCTCTCTCTATGCACACTTGATCACCTTCCTTGCACACTTTTCTCTCCTTTGGTTCTCTCCATCACACTCATTCTGTTGATATATTTAGGTAGTGATGTGTGTGAACACACTAGGACCGTCATACATTTTTTCTCTCTTTAGGAGGTTTTTTCCCCTAGCTTGTATATACGCCTATAGCTCTAATGGGTTACTTAATCTTTGTAAATTCTAGTGGTTATACATTCAGTATTGTGTGTTGTGCTCCAAGCTTCTTCTTCTTCCTTGTGCTATTCGCGTGCTTCCGTAGACATCTAACTCCAACAATTGGTATATCAGCAGGTCGTCGATTCATCTAGGGTGTCATGTTCACCCCTCGGGTCACAGTCTCGAAATCGCATGAAATTTGGTGAGCATACTCATGGTGATTAGGAGATCAAAACTGCTTCGCTCTATGGTGCCTAAATCACGATTTGAGCTCGTTTTGACCTTCGAATGCACTATTGAAGTGCTTGTGTAGGCCATTTTGTCTTTTTGTGCCAGAGATATATACAGGTTTCGGTTTGCCAGTATAAGCATCTCGAAGTCTGCTACCAATTTAGCAGAACTTGTCAGGGTAGTCTGTTCAACTTTTTTACCTATAGTCATTTTTTTGCATCCGGGTATTTTAGTCAATGGCCATGACTAAAAGTAGTGATGTATTTCGTATGTTGGTTGTTGAGGATAAGTTGGATGGTACCAATTACCCATTGTGGGCTTATATGATGCGACATGTATTGGTTGCAAAAGGATTGTGGAACACTGTGCAGGGTGTTGAAAACCATCCTATTACACCTACAAATACATGTATTAAAGTTGATGCAGATGGCGTTAAAGATGCTGATATTCTTCAGATTCTTGTTTGTGCTGCGGTTTTTGCTGCACCTACTATAGAGAAAATTCATTGGGATGGTAGAGATGCTCAAGCACATGCATTGATAGCCTTGTCTATCAAATGTGCCATTATTCCTCACATTCACTCTTGTAGAACAACGGAGTGAATGTGAGGAATAATGGCACATTCACTCTTGTAGAACCACGAAGGAGTGAGAATATGAATGAAGGTGATTCTATGGACAACTTTCTAACAAAGGTCAAAGACTTGAAGGAACAGCTGATTTCTGATGACCAAGTTATACCAGATAGCTCTATTGTGCAGAACGTTTTGAATGGTCTTCTTGATTCATATTAGAGTTTTGCTTCTACTCTTTGTTTGATGATGAAAGGAAATCCAAATGCCTTGTCATTTGAGGAGTTAGTCTCTATTCTATTGCAAGAAGATCAGTCTAGGCAAAATAGGTCCATTAAGCATGTTGTAGATCAAGCTTTCTTGGCTAGTCAGAAGGGCAAAGGTAAATGGAGATTATCTATTAGTGAGTAGAAATCTGCAAATGCTGCACATTCAAAGAAGGAAGACAAAGATGAGAAGAAATCAGAACAACAGAAATTCTTTTGTAAGTACTACAAAGGAAACGATCACATCATAAAAAACTGTCCAAAATTGGTTGCAAAAGAGGCAAAGAAAAAAGAGGCTAGAATGGTTGTTGCAGAGGCCTCTACACCAAAAACAAATTTTGCTAATCTTGTGCAGAATGAAGAATGGGCGTTTACTACTGTTTGCAGTTTTGACCCATCTTCTCCTGAATAGTGTATGTCTCGAGTAGAATCATGTATGGTACTTTGATAGTGGGGCAACCAAACATATTACCTCGTAGTTTAGTTTCTTCACTTCACTTGAGCCTGCCCCTACAGGGAATATTATCACATGCGCCAAAAACTCCTCTTATCTTGTCATGGGAGTTGGTAAGATCATTCTGACTAATGTTGATGGTAGTTCTTTCACTTTGTCGTATGCTTTATTTGTGCCAGGGATCAAGAAAAATTTGTTATCAATTTCTGCATTAGCCAAGATTGGCTTGGTTGCGAACTTTGTTGATGACAGATGTACAATTCATGATCTGTCAAATGGTTACATGATTATTGCTTTTGGCATTTTATGTCGCGGGCTATATAATCTCATAGACTGAAAAATCTATGAATGGTTCAACATGTGCAATACATGATTCTCAAGATATTTCAGATGCAAAGCTTTGACATGCATGCTTTGGTCATCTGAATTTTGCTAGTTCGCTTACGCTTGCAAAAATCTAAAATGGTGTCCTCTTTGCCCAAACTTGAGGCACCCAAAAAACATGTCTGTGAAGGCTGTATTTTGGGCAAAATGTAGCATTCCTCCTTTCCAAAAGATGGTTTAGTTTGAGCTACTCAGAAATTGTAGCTTGTTCATAGTGATGTCTGTGGTCTTATGCAGACACCCTCTTTTGGAAACTATCTTTACTTCATGACTTTTATTGATGATTTTTCTAGGCATGCATGGGTATATCCATTGAAAGCAAAGTCCAAAGTATTCATGTGCTTCCAATAGTTTTGGGTTTTGGCTGAAAATCTATCAGCATGTAAAATGGGCACCCTCCATTCTAATCAGGGGGGGTATATGACTTCTGACCTTAATGCATTTTTGGCTAAATGTGGGATAAAACATCAGTGTACAGTGCCATACAACAAAAATGGAGTTGTTGAATGGAAGAACATGTCACTCATGGAGATGGCGAGGTGTATGGTCAAAAGTTAGGCTTTACCACATAGTTCCTGGCTTGAGGCTGTTATGTGTGCAACATATGTACTTAACACGTGTCCCACTAAAGCACTACAGTCTATCACTCCATATGAGGCTTGGCATGGTCGCAAGCCATCTGTTGCTCATATGTGTGTTTTTGATTGTCTGGCGTATGCATTAGTGCCTATAAAACATTGTAGGAAATCGAATGATAAAGTAGTAAAATGTATTTTTGTTTGGTATAGTTTTGAAAGCAAAGGCTATTGTCTGTATCATCCACAAACTAAACACATTTTGGTTAGCCGTGATGTTGTTTTTATGGAAGATGCTATTCAACCTTCACTTTCATGTACGAAGGATACATCTCTTAGCTCCAAAGACATGTATGATACTTTGTTTCCTCTTTTTACAGGTGGATAGTCCAGTGCTAGTCCTATTGAGGCAACTTCTCAACCTTTATAGGTTTCATGTGATGATGCAGATCATTCCATTTCTGATGTAGAATTGCATGATGCCTTGTTGATGAGAGCGCTGATATTGAGGAGGCAAAAACTATGCCAAAATGGCTAGTGCAGACTTTGTGTGATAGCAAATTAGATGCATCTCTATCATACCACACTCGTTGAGGCTCTCATAGTGCCTCTTTTGCATCAGATTGCTATGCTATGGCTACCTCTAGTCTCTGTGATGAGACTAATCCTATTTCGTTTGATGAAGCACAAAATTCTCAACATTGGATGGATGCAATGCAATCTAAATATGATGCTATCATGAAAATGGTATGCGGTCTTTATGTGACTTTCCTCTTGGCAAGAAGGCCATTGGCACTAAGTGGGTGTACAAGCTGAAGCATAAACATGATGGAATAGTTGACAGGTATAAAGATAGTCTTGTTGCAAAGGGTTATGCACAGGAAAAATGCATTGATTTTGATGAAACCTTTGCACCTACTCATCGAATGACTACTGTTCGTAGCATTTGTGCACTTGCAGATGATCATGGTTAGAATGTACATCAGTTGGACATTAAAAAAATAGTTCTAAATGGTGAGTTGCATGAAGAAGTGTATGTTTTTTAGCCTCATGGCTTTGTGTAGAAAGGGCATGAAAACAAGGTTTGCAGGTTAAAGAAGGCATTATATGGTTTAAAGAAAGCACCACATTCTTGGTATGAAAATATACATGCCTATCTGATTGCACATGGGTTTGAGAACAGTCCAACTGAAAGCACCTTATATGTTAAGCGTGCTAATGATGTGGTTTTGATCATTGTTGTGTATGTTCATGACATGCTGCTCACTGGTCCTCATGAGAAGCATATTGCTGATTTCAAGGCTGACTTGCATGCCTCATTTGAGATGTTTGATTTGGGGCATTTGCATCATTATTTGGGCATTCAGTTTATGCAAGTTGATGGTGGAATATCTTTGTGTCAAACAAAATATATTGACACATTACTGCAGCATTTTGGCCTTGAAGATTGTAAACCTATTGCCACTCCTATCGAGATAGGTTTATGATTGATTCTTCATGATGTTGGGGATGCATTTGATGTTGTTCTCTATCAACAGGCTGTTGGATGCTTGATTTACGTATGCATTACTCGGCTAGATATTTAGTTTGTTGTCTCATAGATGAGTAGGTTTATGCATTCCCCAGGTGTCAAGCATTGGTAGGTGATTAAGTGCATCTTTTGCTACTTGAGTGTCACCCGACTACTTGGGTTGTTTTATCCTAAGGGGGGATCACTACCACCAGATTTGCATGCTTTTTTTGACTCCGACTGGGTTGGTTGCTATGACACTCATGTGTCCACTAGTGATTTTTTGTTCATGCATATCTTTGCTGAGTAATAAGCACCCTACTATGGCCACTTCTAGTTGTGAGGCTGAGTATAGGGCAACTTTCTTAGAGATTGTTGAGTGTGTGTGGCTCAGATGCCTTATGGCTGATTTGGGTATTGGTCAGTCCTTTGCCACCACCATCTTCACTGACAGTCAGAGCACATTGGCAGTTGTGAGTAACCCTGTGTTCCATGCTCGCACTAAGCACATTGAGGTGCATTATCATTATGTCAGGGAGAGATTCTTTGTTGGAGAGATCAACTTGGCATATGTGCCCACACAGGAGAACATTGTAGACCTTTTCATGAAGGCTCTACCTAGGGAGAAGTTTGAAGCTTTCCACAAAGCTTTGGGCTTACTTCCTTTTGTTGATTGATTCCACATAGCCTGGAACTTCCTTATACATGAGTGCCAACTCTTTGTTCACCGCATCACTCCTAGGGGGGATTTGTTGATATATTTAGGTAGTGATGTGTGTGAACACACTAGGATTGTCGGGGCATTTTTTTTCCCTCTTTAGGAGGTTTTTTCCCCCGACTTGTATATATGCCTATATCCCTAATGGGTTATGTAATCTTTGTACATTCTAGTGTTAATACATTCAGTATTGTGTGTTGTGCTTCAAGCTTCTTCTTCTTCCTTGTGCTATTTGCATGCTTCCATAGACTTCTAACTCCAACATATTCAAGGTGTCTCTTGCTCTCGAATATAGACTATGCTCTCTCTTGCTTAGTCTAATCTCTTAGCCCAAGAATGCACTCCTTGATGTGTATCATTTAACTTATGTATGCCACTTCTAACTGATAGTGTGTCTTGGTCTCACTTTGATGTCTAAAGAACTAGTTTTTGAGGAACGCCAATGACTATTTTGTCCTATAGTGACCCTAGGAGAATCAAAAATTTAAAAGTGGGGGGCCACACACAAACCCTTGAATACCTTTTCACCTTTCTTTTGTAAAATATAACCAAAAATTTTGTTGGGGAATTCTTTAGTTGAAAGTGCTTGAGTGTTTGTAGGAGAAGGATGAGGAAGAAGAAATAAAACACTCGCACCGAAAGCTTCTGTATCTTGAGTATCATGAAAAATACAATGGATGTGTCTAGAATGAGACAAAATGTTCTCTGCGTAGAGTGCTTAAACCAAAAAGCACACACACACACACACACACAAGTATACAAGATACTAGAATTCCTTGAGCAATCAACCTCCTCTGTACCAGACCTCCATTCTCTCTAGTAGCTTGATTTTGTGCACACCTTGCACTCAAGCTTCCAATAGGGTTGGAGGAAGGGCCACCTTCTGTCAACATGCAACACCTCCTCACTGATACCTTTTGCCAGCTTGGTTGCCTTCCTTAGTGGCTCTCTACGCACTCTTTGTCTGCACACTTGGTCACCTTCCTTGCACACTTTTTTCTCCTTTGCTTCTTTCCATCGTGCTCGTTCAAGGTGTCTCTTGCTCTTCTCTTGCTCTCCAATGTAGACTATGCTCTCTATCACTTAATCTTACCTCTTAGCCCAAAAGTGCTCTCCTTGATGTGTCAATTCACTTACATATGTTGCTTCTAACTGCTAGTGTGTCTTGGTCTCACTTTGATGTCCCAAGAACCACTTTTTGAGGAAGGCCAATAACAACGACTATCTATGTTGTCCTGTAGTGATCTTAGGAGAATAAAAAATTTAAAAATGGGAGATCACACATAAACTCTTTCGTATCACTTCACTTCATCTCCCTTTCAATCTTGAACTTAATTTCTCCCTTAAAACCCCATTAAAAATACCATTATGCAACTTGCATTCAACTTTTCCTGCAATTGATTGTGAGCAAACCATTTATGCATTACCTGTGCACCCATGTTCTCTGCCAATTGTGCACCACCTGTGCATTGTAAGAAAATAACAACACAGCGGAATAGACCTATAGATAGAGTTCAGAGAAAAACGTAGACAAAGATAGATGCAGACTAAGAAATAAAGAAATCAAATTCTCAGATTGCCAAGCATAATGCAGTTACAATGATGGTGTTGTCCACTCCTGCGCTCCCAATGTGGAGCTTAGATGGTGATCCAGACAGACTCTAGATGAAGGGCTTACTAGTGCACAATGCTATGTAAAGCTCAACATGGGTTGTGCTTATATAGCTTTTACAAGGCGGCTCGATATAGATAAACATAGTCGGGAGATACAAAATAGTCGATAAAATATACAATCTGACACTATCTCCATGACCAAAAGTCCTATTGTCTTGTCCCGGGCCAGGGGGATAGGCCCCCTAGACCTCGTAGAAGGGGGAAAACCCCCCTTTGCACTCCCCCTATTAAGGTTCTATGGGGAAACGGCACGATGACACATGGCCTTTATTTTCACCTTGAATGGCAACTTGATGACCCGAAAGTTTATGACTTACCTAACTTAATGGCTAGGCTCACATAGATCATCTATAACCATCAATGGTCACATATAGACCTCATCTAACTTAGAAGTTAGGGTTCCACAAATGTCCGGGCTCTCACACTGGCTTCTCCTCATAATGGGGGCCTTACAACTTAGAGCACCATGGATCATTTGTGGTCACTTGAGGGTGGAGTATTGAGCATATCTAACACCCCCCCTCAATGTCCACCCTGCACTGAACTACCTCCTTGGTCCAATCCCAAGCTTTGGAAAGTGTCAAAGAAGTTGCTCTCTCCCAAGAGTCTTGGTGAAGATGTTTGCTCCATTTTCTTCAGTTAAACAATAGCTTATCTCCATGACCTTGCTCTCAATCAACTCATGCACTTAGTGGTACTGAATTTCTATGTGCTTGGTATGTGCATCGAACACAGGATCCTTGGCGATGGCCGTGCAACTTTGGTTATCACACTTCAACTCTATAGCCTCCTATCCTTGTATTCCTATGTGCCATAGGATCCTCCTCAACCATACTGCTTCACATGCTGCAACACATGTAGCTTTGTACTCAGCGTCAATAGAAGATAATGCAACTGTTGATTGCTTCTTATTGATCCAAGAGAAGATCCCTCATCCTAAAGAAAAGCAATACCTAGAAATTGATTTTCTGGTATCAATATCTCCAGCCCAATCTAAGTCACAATATATGACCAAAGATGATCCTTCTTCATAAAGAATACCATAATCAGTGGTTCCTTTCACATACTTGAGTATCCGCATGCTTGCCTTCCAATGAGTTTGGCAAGGCTTATTAGAGAACCTACTTACTACTCCAATAACATAAGTGATATCTGGTCTGCTATTGCACAAGTAGATGAGACTTCCAACTAGTTTCTTGTACCTTCCAATCTTCACTAGAGGTGAAGTATCTTCAATAGATAATTTTGTGTTGACCTCCATAGGTGTAGAAATTTCCTTGCAATCCTCCATGTCGAATGCCTTCAATATCTGTCTTGCATACTTTGGTTGAGAGATGAAAATCTTCCGTGGTTCCTGCCAAACTTCAAGACCTAAGAAATAATGCATCAAGCCCAAGTTTGTCATTTTGAATTTTGAACTAAGGGCATCTTTCGTTTGTTGAAGAAGAGCAACACCATTTCCTATAATCATAAGGTCATCTACATAGAGTACAAGCACAAATTTCCTTCCTTCCTCTCTTTAGAACATACAAGTTAGCATTAGAAGCACATCTTTGGAAACCTAGATCCAAGAGATACTTATCTATCCATTGGTACCATGCTCTAGGGGTTTGTTTCATCCCATATAGTGCCTTCTTTAGCTGACATACCTTGTTCTCTGAATGGGAAGCCTCAAACCCAAGTGGTTGAGACACATATATCTCCTCCTTGAGGTTTCCATTTAGGAATGCTGATTTGACATCCATGTGATAGACTGGCCAATGTTTATGTGCAGCCATAGCTAGTACTACTCAGATAGTAGTCATCCTTGTAGTCGAGGCAAATGATTCACAAAAAGTCGATGCCTTCAACTTGTGAATAGCCCTATGCAACAAGTCTTGGTTTGTATTTTTCTTGAGTACCACAACCTTGTACTTTAGCTTCCAGACTCACTTGGTGCCAATGATTTTATGCTTAAGGGGTTGATCCACTAGCTCCCAAGTTCCATTCTTCATGATATTATTGTATTCTATTTGCATCGCAACCCTCCAATTTGGATTGTGGAGTGCCTCTTCCACATTGGTCAGTTCCTTTGCTTCTTCTTGAATGAGATTAGCCATGAAGGTTGTGGGTACTTGCCCGTCTCTGTTCCTCTATTCTCTATGATTGCCTTGGCCCATCTAAAAGGGATAGCTCTTGGGCCAGGTTCATAGTGGATCGCCCCTTCGCCCAATGATAAAGTGGAAGCTCTCTTTTCCTCCTCCACTCCATGTGGCTTCTCCTCCTTGAACACCATATCGCGACTCGCCATGATCTTCTTAGCCTCAGGGTGATAAAGCTTATAAGCCTTCTTATCTTTGCTGTACCCTAAGAAGATACATTTGATGCTTTTTGGTTGAAGCTTGTTTCTCTCCCTATTTGGAACATTTACATAACATTCACTTCCAAATAATTTGAAATGGGAAGCAGAAGGCTTTTTACCAGTGTAGGCTTCTTGTGGAGTCTTTCCATCAAGTGCCTTGGCGTAGCTTTGATTTAAGATGTAGACAACAATGTTGACAACCTCTACCCAAAATTGATTAGGCAAACCCTTTCCCTTCAACATGCACCTTGCGATCTCCATGATGGTTCAATTTTGACATTCTGCAACACCATTCTATTGAGGGCTATGTGCCAATATGAGTTGATGCTTGATTCCCTTACTCTTGCAGAAATCTTCAAACTCTGTTGATGTGAACTCACCATTTCCGTCTGTTCTGAATTTCTTCATCTTCTTCCCTGTTTTAGTTTCAACAAGCTGAAGCCATTCTTTAAACTTACCAAAAGCTTGAGCCTTATCGTGAAGGAAGTACACCCACATCTTCCTACTATAGTCGTCGACAAGTAACATGAAGTAGGAAGATCCACCCAAGGCATGTGTAGGCATTTTTCCACACAAGTCAGCATGCACCAACTCTAGAGGATAGCTTGCCATGTTCTTGCTTTCTTGTGGAAATGCCTTCCTTTGTTGCTTGCCCATCATGCAAGCTTCACATGGTTCCTTCATTTCTACAATCGATGGTAGGTGTGCAACCATACCCCTGTAATGAATCTCCTTTAGTACAAGGTATCCAATGTGGCTGAATCTCTCATGCCATAGCTTACTTGTGCCCATATTTTTAGTGGTTGTAAGAACACACAACTCATACAGGTTGTTCCTCCTTATGCCAGTCCCAACAATGTTGTTGTTGCTATCCATAATCTTATATCCTGTCTTACTGAAAGATACTTGATGACCTTGATCAGTTATAGAAGCTACTGAAAGTAGATTTTGTTTTATTTGTGGAACATACACCACATTTGAAAGCTTTCTAATATTTCCACCACTCCTTGCCTTGAACCCGTAGCTCCTCCTCCATGAGTAAGGCACTGAATTCTTCAAAAGTTAGTGGTTGAGGTCTGATTTGAGTATTAAGAGAAGTTACCAAACCACCAAACTTAGATGGATAGATTTGGAGACAATGCCGAGCTAGCTCCTTGCTTGTATTTTGTACACCTGCTCTTGCCATTTGATCTCATAGATTCTTTATGTGAGTGATAAACACCTCTATAGTCACCCCATCAGCAAATTTTTTTGTTGCTAGATGATTCTCCAAGTTCTGAATCCATGTCTGATTATGAGTTATTGATTTCTCAATATGTTCCATGCTTCACATGCGTTGGTAGTATGCTGAACGAGAGTCAGAACACTATCAGAAGTACTTGTAACTAGAGCACAAAGTGCATCTGCATTTCTATGTTTCCAAGCACGTAGAAGATCAACAACAGGAAGAATCATTCGACCAGGATTATTTGGATCAGGTTTCTTGGGGCTCATGATAAGTCCCAAGAACAGTCTCCAAAAGCTCATATGAATCAAGGATAGAAGTGATTTTAAACTTCAACATGGGTGTAGTTCGTACCATCAAGTTTACCTTTTGTGAAGGCTAGTGGTCGTATCCGCAATGTTGGGATGATCGGCATCACAACTACTCTTATCATTGCTCCACCTACTACTATTGATGAACCACCTTTATTCCTAGTCATAGATGATCATGCACCGCTTGGCATCTTCTCTCTTTTGTTGTTGAGACCTCTGCAATCTCTGCGTTTTTGCTTCTACACCACTCAAAGACTCCTGTGCTCTGATACCATGTAAGAAAAAAACAACACACCGGAATAGACCTATAGATAGAGTTGAGAGAAAAATGCAGACGAAGATAGATACAGACTAAGAGATAGAGAACTCAAATTCTCAGTTTGCCGAGCGTAATGCCGTTACAATGAAGGTGTTGTCCACGTGCTGCTTAGATGGCGATCTAGAAAGTCTCTAGATGAAGGGCTTACTAGTGGGCAATGCTATGTAAAGCTCAACCTGGTCCGTGGTTATATAGCTTTTACAAGGTGGTTTGGTATAGATAAACAAAGTTGGGAGATACAAAATAGTCGATAAAATATACAATCTGACACTATCTCCATGACCAGAAGTCCTATCGTCTTAGCATGATGCCACAATGCCTTTATTTTTGCCTTGAATGGAAACCTGATGACCTGGAAGTTTATGCCTTACCTAACCTAATGGCTAGGCTCACATAGATAATCTATAACCATCAACGGTCACATATAGACCTCATCTAACTTAGAAGTTAGGGTTCCACAAACCTTCGGGCTCTCACATTGGCTTCTCCTCTAATGGGGGCCTTAAACCTTAGAGCACCATGGATCATTTGTGGTCACTTGAGGGTGGAGTATTGAGCATATCTAACATGCACCACTTTGCCAAGTCATTGCATGGACCTTTGAGTAGGTCAATTATATATATATATGTATATATATATATATATATATATATATATATATATATATATATATATATATATATATATAACAAATAAAAACAATGTGTATTGTGCATTGTCAGGACGATGTGATATAAGTATTCACATCTCTTTTGAAAACCACTTGTGAGACTATCGAGTGTCGAATTTTGACCCTAGTGAACTAAGTACGTACTTTTTTTCTCTCTCATCAAATTTTATGCAAAAAAAATATCATATAAGTAAAATATAAAAAATACATTTCAATTTATATGCAAAATTTTTACTTATGCCCATTTAAGTGAACAAATTGGAGGTAGGAATCACATAAATCTCTCATATTTTTTTGAACTCCAAACCGTGCAAGATGTAAACTATACTTCCATCAGGCGATATGTCACATGCATGTGCAGATAGGTACCTTTTTTGTGCATTCACGAGATGAAGGTGATTTAGTTATCCTAAAGAAAAAAATAAAAATGATTAAAAACATTTATGTTATAATACTTATGTGCAAAAAGTTATCCTCCTACACATGGATTGGTAGAGAAACCTTCCTCTTGCCGCTGACTAAGCAGTTGTATAGTGAAATCTAATTCCTCATTACTCGTGCATGATAGACCCTAAGGAATCATGTAGAACTTTTCCTCTTATAAGATTCTTTATGAGAGTAAGTTTTAGATTTCACTCTCTACTAGGATCCATGGTATCTATACATATAAACCAATATATATATATATATATATATATATATATATATATATATATATATATATATATATATATATATATATATATATATATATATATATATATATATATATATATATATATATATATGTATGTATGTATGTATGTATGTATGTATGTATGTATGTATGTATGTATGTATGTATGTATGTGTGTGTGTGCATGTGTGTGATGTGTATGTGTGTATCCATGTATGAGTATGTGTGTATGTGTATCTGTACATGCATGTGTATGTGTGTATGCATGTATGTTTATGCGTGTATGTGTGTGTATGTGTGAGTGTGTATGCACGCGTGTGCATTTGTGTGTATATGCATGTATTGAAGTGTTGCGATCATGGTGATGTACCATGGTCGACTATCATTCTCGAGTGCTGCAAGATGATACTCTCGTAGTAGAAAACTGAGCTCCGGATGCCGCACGCATTACTCCACATTGGACCTACAAAATATAGAGAAAAACACACAATACATAGGGAGCACAAATGGAGATTTCTTGGATGCTACAAATGCAGTCAAACTTACCAGTTTGTGGCTAACCAGGCCACTAATGTTTTATTAAAGAACATATACAAAAGTGTCTGACAATGATTTGTTCTTTTACATAGACATGAACAGTAACAATCTCCCACTAAAGGCCAATATGGCCAAAGTGACTATGGGAGAAAAATAAAGAATGATAAAGAATACCTAAGTGTAAGTATACAAACTATACCTCCCACTTGATGGGCATGTTACATAGTATACAAGTAACTGTGTAAGATCATGAATCAAGTAACCCCCATCAAGAATAATGCACTCAGTGGCTTCCTAGTTTTCTTTCTGTATTAACAATGCTCACAAAATGATAAATCAAAGAAAGATAACATAGGTAAGTAGCTAGAATGAGAAAGATTTTCCATTCTACGAGATATATGGCCCAAATGGCCATGCCAAATACAAGCCATAGGTTATTCAGTAACAGTGAACAAATGTTCTTTTTGTGATACAAATAAAGGATAAAATGAGCCAGCTTTGCTTGCTTTTACAATAACCATATTGCCCTTTGATATGCAAAAGGATTGAGCATAAAAGACCACCTTGTAAGCAAGGTCATCAAGTTGACCAACTGGCATCAAAGGGCATGATAATTGAGATACATGGCATACATTATGCATAGTAAATTTTGAATCATCGATGAACTACATAACCACATCTCCAATCCTGATGTCACACTGGTAAGAGTCACCAAGTCTCACATTACCAACAGACTTTGTTGCATAAGAAGAAAACCATTCTCTATGTGATGTCACATAGAATGAAACACCAAAATCTAGTAGCCATGTGTGGGAAAGAGAATCAACCATAAGAGCCTTAATAGGCACAATACTATCAAGTGTCACCATGTCAACATCATCACAAATAGCATTGATTTCTTCAATTTTCACGGTCAAAGTCGATGGTGCAGGTAGCTTCTTAACATCCCCATCAACATTCTGTCCTTTACCTTTAGTATTCTTTCTTCATGTGTCCTTTCTTATGACAATAATGGCATTCCATATCCATCTTCCTTGATTTACTTCTATTGTTATTCCATTGATCATTCTTTTCCTTGTTCTTGTTCCTTCCACGTTGTTGATTCTTTCCTTGGTAAGAATCACAAACACTATATGCATCTCCACTCTGAGTGCCAACCATAGATTTTCTACAAATCTCCTCACTCAAGAGTGCTCCACATATGTCATCATATACCAGTTTACCACCAGGTGCACTTTTACTAATAACTATGCAAAACATATCCTATGATGATGGCAAGGTGCATAACAACAAGACTAATTTCATTTCATTATCCATCTCCATTTTTTGAAACCTTAACTAAGAGAATGTAGCATCAAAATCATTTAGATGAGTAGCAACACTATCAGTGTCCTTCATGTGAAGGTCATACAATTTTCTCATCAGATACACTTTATTTGATGCCATTTTTTTTCATATGTATTGCATAACTTCTTCCAAAGCTCCTCTGCAGTTTCACAATCCAATATTGTAAACTAAACATTATCTGCCAAGTGGAATCGAATGGTAAACCTAGCCATTTCATCAAACCCATCCCAATCATCTTCATCCATGTCAGTAGGCTTCTTTGAGATCCCATTTACTGGCTTCCATTACCTCCTTTGAATCAACACATCTTTAATCTGATTATTCCTTAGAGCAAAGTTTGTGCCATCAAAAATTTGGATCTCAAAATGGTCTTTGCCTTGTAAGTTATAGCTCCTCCTAGGAACACTGACACTAGAAACAGATCCACTAGACGTGCCTAAGATTTATGATGTCATGATGATAGAGAACTAAGTAGAATAAAAATGGAGCTAGAATAGTTCAAGCAGCACTAAGGCTAAAAAAAAGGATGACACGTGCCAAATTCTAGAAAAAATTCAATAGAGTATCCTAAAAAAAATGGATTAATGACCAACAATGACCAACCAAAAGGATTATGTGACAATGTATGTGTTCACACCAATAAGTGTATCAAGGAGGAAATCGACCACTGAATAGTTGACAAGGCAAAAAACTCAAAACTATTGCAAGAGCCTCATCTGCAAAATGAGCATATGACCAGTGTCAAAATTTCATAAAACTACAAGTAAAAACCTAGGCCAAAGATTCATCAAAAGCCAAGGGGATTACTATTCCTATGACACTAGTCTTGTGGAATACAACCAGGCCTACTACGAACACTATTACAGATATGAGGGTTATGAGAACTCATATGGACCAGAATATGCTAATCTCATGTACACTACTCCCAGGGCCCGAGTTTTGACTGGACCTTCAGTAAGGCCACCTGCACCAAGAGGACCATGCTATAGATGTGGTGGAGATCACTTCATTAGGGAATGTACTTTGCCTTACAACCCACCAACCCCACATGCTTGGGAAGGCTGTTGTAGTGACTGTGGCAAAGAACATTTGTTTAGAGATTGCATGAAGAACCCAAACAAGGTTGCAATCATGGCAAAAACTAATGTGATTGAAGTAGTAGAGTCCTCAAGTAGTGATAAAGAATATACAGTGCCATTAAAAGCCATAACCCGAGCCAAGACAAGGGAAATCTCAGAAAGAGTAGCAACAAGTAACTCCAAGGTGGAAGAAGAGCTAGAATCAAGAAATTTAATTGTAGAAGACTCTAAAGAAGTGGATAATAATCCAAAATCTAAGAAAACTCAAAGATGGAAGGCAAGGAAGGATAAAATTAAGAGCAAATGGATTATAAAAAGGGAGAAAGAAAAGCTGCACAAGATGAACGCATAGAGCTTAAAGGAAATCAATCAACAACAAAGAAAGCTAGCATAGGGATGAGGAAACAAATGAGAGAACATGCAAGATCAATTCTAGCAGATCCCATGCCTGAAGATCTAAACATGTGGCTAAAAGAATATCAATCTAAGGTGGAGAAATGTCCTAGCATAGAGCTACATGAAAGAACTTACCCACGAGGAGATCTTGAAAAGGAAAGATTGGAAATATGCAAAAAATTAACCGAGATTGCTTAAACCATGCTAGAAAAACCTATACCAAGCTCTCGAAATCCAAAATGTATGAGGCAAAATTTCAAGGATGTATGGAATCTTTTAATCCACAATAAGAAAAGGGAGAGCAAAAAGAGGAATTGAAGGAAGAATTGAGTGATGAAAATGAGGAGCAAATCTCACTAGGACCTGAAATCGAGTCTAACTGGCCCCATGACCTCTGGGCCAAAATATGTGATGATCGATGGAAGAAGAATGAAAACGAAGTGCCACCCTTTGAAGAGTTAGACGCCTCTAGAAATCAACTAGTCTTAGAACCTGGATTGATCTATGAGAAATTATCAGATCTAGACCATGAAAGAGAGGAAGGCAGAAGCATAACAATGCTTCCTAATTATATGGGAGAATATGAACACAAACCCAAACTTTTTCATGCACCCATAATGAGGGAAAGAGGAAATAAATTAAGAAATGAAGCCTAAAGCACATTGTCAGAGTTGAAGAAAACAAAAGTACAATGTTTATTAACCTTGGAAGATTTGCTTCACATCAAACCTCAGTTGCGGAAGAAACTAGCTCAACAATTGAACTTGGAAGAAACTAACTCATCTATGGAAAAAGCTGAAGTGGAAGCCCACAATAAAAATCCTGATTGATAAATTAGGAGAGTTTAGTGAGGGAGATGAGGGAAATACATGCCTCCCTATCACATTTTGAGGGATACATGACCAAAGCAATTGTGGACACAGGAGGAGTAGGGATAGCCACGAAAGAAATCTGGGAAAAAATGGAGAAAACCTGCTTTATAACCTACTCGAATGAAGTTACAATTGGCCGATGGTCATGTCGAGGGACCTTTGGGAATCCTAGAAAATGTCATTCTAACTACTTGCAGAGTGCAGTTTGAATACACTCATTCAATTTACAAGTTTGGAAAAGCCAATAACTATGAAGAAGAAGCTTGGAGCACAACACACAATACTGAATGTATTACTAGAGAATGTACAAAGATAAGTAGCCCATTAGGGCAATAGGCGTATATACAAGCTGGGGGAAAAAAACCTCCTAAAGAGGGAAAAAAGTGCCCTAGCGATTCTAGAGTGTTCATGCACATCATTACCTAAATATATCAACAACAAGACCATGCGCTTGAAGATCCCATCAGTGAACCATCAAGAAGGACAATTATCAACAATAGAAGACAATCGAATGGTCAATCACCATGATGGTATTACAACACGAAGAGATGAATCTCGATCGAACTTTCACCATGGTAAGAATCCCCTACTTTGGGAACACTATAACAATGATAGATTAGGAAACCTCTTCATCAGTGTACCCTTGAGCACTTAGCTCAAGAACCAACTTTTTGCACCATAATTTTTACAATGCATTCCCTAAGTAAGCATGCATAGGGAAACATTACAAGGCCATGCACAAGGCACATATTTTCTTCATCCCATGCACTAACACACTTACCCATCATTCATTATGGGTTATGAGTACTTGGCATGATAGCTATGAAACCCATAGTTGAAGGATCCAGAGGACATCAAGGTGACAACATCAATACCTATGAAGTAATTCACAGTTGGCAGCTGCTCAAAATCAACATTGACAACCTCTTTTGAGCACCTAGCAATTTTTGAAAGTCACAAATACACTAGCATGCGGGAATCCAAGAACGAAGTACATACAAAGGGACTAAAACTTGCAAAGGCTAGCAATGAAAAAATGAAGAACTAGAAAATCAAACCTTCTACATTTGGAAGATAGACTGCTCTTGCTAATACATGAAGGACACTACCTCTCAAAGTACTACATGTAACACCCACTCCAACAAGGGTCTATCAGAGATGAAAAACTCGAGAGGGGGGAGTGTTGACACTCAAGGTCAAGCACAAGGTGCGGGAATGCATCAAAGAAGCAGACACATTAGAAGAGGGAGCATGTAGGGAGCTCTAAGAAGTATATGTCAAATTTTTAGAAGAAATCACTATAAAAATAGTGTTATTTATCACTAAAACATGCTCCCTCTTCTTATGTGTCCACTTCTTTGATGTGTTCCTGCACCTTGTGCTTCACCTTGAGTGTCAACACAGCTTTTGTGGAAGATCCATGTCAAAGCTTCAAGAAGATAGCCAGAGGTGAGAAGACTGGTAGGCTCTTTACTTTTGAAGTAGGAGAAACCAGAAACATAGCTCTATTCACTTTTGGGTCTCAAACCCTAAGTGCAGTTGAATTGTAGCGTAAGATACTTGCTCATGTGAATGAAAGAACCTTGAAAGATATATGCAGCGATCAAAGTGTTCTAGGACTACAAACATATCAAAGCAAGACATGATCAATAGGTGTGATGCATGTCAGATTGGGAAGGCACAAAGACAACCATTTAGCCACAAAGGCTACATCCATAACAACCCTCTGTACTTAATACATACAGATGTATGGGGGCCAAGTCAAGAACCTTCATTGGCAGGATCAAGGTATTATGTCTCATTTATTGATGACCATAGTAGATGGATTATTCCGTACTTTATCAAAAGTAAGAATGAAGTGTTTGATTGCTTCAAAAAGTATCTAGCACATGTGGAGAATCATACAGGTATATCACTCAAGAATCTCAAATCTGATGGAGGGGAAGAATACTTCTCCAAAGAGTTTGATGAGTTCTTGCAGGATAAAGGTATTGAAAGGGAAGTGACTACCAGGTACTCTCCTCAATTGAATGGAATTACAGAGAGGAGAAACAAAACATTGGTTGGATTAGTCAGAACAATGCTTAAAGGAAGAGGTTGTCACATTATCTATGGGCAGAGGCTATTTCAACTGTTGTGTACCTTGTCAATACACTACCATCCAAATCACTTCAAGGTATGACTCCTTATGAAGCAAGGCATGAAAGAAAACCTAGACTTGGACATTGCAAAGTGTTTGGTTGTTTAGCTTATGTTCATGTACCATCACAAATAAGAGATAAGCTAGATGAAAGGGAAACAAAAGTAGTGTTTATTGGATATGAATCAACTGACATGGGTTACAGGTTCTATTATCCTTCAACCAAGCAATTCAATACAAGTAGAGATGTTGTGTCTGAAGAACACATGTCTTGGTATGATGAAGACAAACAAAAGGTAACTCTACCATATGATCTTGATTCTGATTCCTATAAATTAGGAAGCAATCATGATACACATGTCGAGGATCCAAGAAGTGATATAGATAACGACCAAGATGAAAGGGAACATGATTACAAACTATGGAAGTCAAGCAGCAAAACAAATATGTAGGAGGATGGAGAATGCTCCAAGCAAGCCCCTAGAAGGTCAACAAAGGAGAAGAAACAACCAAAAAGGTATCGATATGATTCCACATGTTACAAAGCATTCAATCTACTTGGCGAAAGACTCAATTTCAGAAGAACCCTCAACCTATGAGGAGGCAAAGGGAATTCCTAATTGGGAAAAGGCCACAAAAGAAGAAATAGATGCATTGGAGATGGACACTAGGGATTTGGTACCAATGTCATCCAATCAAAAGGTAATTGGTTGTAGATGGGTATATAAATTTGAAAGAAACTTAGATGGATCAATTTGTAGGTACAAGGCAAGATTAGTTACCAAAGGATGTTCACAAACTCATGGTATAGACTATGAGGAGACACTCTCACCAATTGCAAAGATGATTACAATCAAAACATTGATAAGTGTAGTTGCTACAAGAAATTGGAGACTCCTCCAACTTGATATAAAAAATGCATTTCTAAATGGTTGGATAAGTGAAGAGGTATACATGTCATAACCTCTAGGTCTTGAAAACCTTAATCATGCATCTTGTGTTTGCAGACTTGAGAAAACATTGTATGGATTAACAAGCTCCTAGAGCTTGGAATAATAGGTTGGTTACATACCTTCAAGATCAAGGGTTCGAACATAGCAAATCATCCTTCTCTATTCATCAAAAGGGATCACAATGAGGTTATCTATCTATTTGTACATATAGATGACATAATTGTGATAGGAGATTATTTGAATGGCGTTCAAAGGATCAAGAGACATATGCAAGAGGAGTTCAAAATCAATGATTTAGGCGAGCTCACATTCTTCCTAGGTATGCAGGTCATATACACAGATAAAGAAATGTATTTGACTCAGAAGAGATACATTCAGGATCTAGTTCTTAAGTTCAAAATGGAGAACACTAAACCTGCAGGTACACATTTGGAGATGAATCATAAACTTAGTGTCTATAAAGGTGAGAAAATTGAAGACATTAAAGAGTATCAAAGCTTTGTAGGTAGCTTGATATATGCTTCTCATACAAGGGTAGACATCTCATATAGTGTAGAAGTGCTAAGCCAATTCATGCACTCAGCAAAAAGACCACACATGGATGCAAGTTAAGAGAGTACTTAAGTCCCTCAAAGGTACAATCAATGAAGGTATATTATATCCTTACTCCTCAAATTTGCATATGAAAATCTTTTCAGTTGCAGATTGGGTAGGAGCTAAGGATGATAGAAGAAGTACCTCTGGTTACTTAGCATTTGCATGCTCAAAGCTAGTGTCATGGAGCTCCAAGAAGCAACCAACAATTGCTTTATCCTCAATTGAAGTAGAGTATAGAGGTTTGACCATAGCAACTCAAGAGGCAATATGGTTAAAATCATTGTATACAGATTACGGACTCGTCAGTTCCAAACCTCACATATTTGGAGATAATGTAAGTTCCATGCATCTAGTAGCAAACCCTATTTTCATGCAAGAACCAAACATATAGAGGTTCATTACCACTTCATTAGGGAGAAGCTCATGGCAAAGGAGATTGACATATCTTTTGTTCCAACTAAAAAGCAAGTAGCAGATATGATGACAAAGGCACTCAATGGAATAAAGCTTTGCAGATTTAAGCCAATGGCAGGTATTTAACCTATTAGAGAATGAATACTCAAGCATACTTTATCTTGAGGGGGAGCTATTGGAACATCAAGCTTACACTATGCTTGAGGTGGAGTTGACCTACATCATAAAGTTATTGTTTGGATTACATCAAAAAATATCCATTGAAGAGTTCTTTTACTTATGCTCATTTATTGTTTTTTTTAATTTATGGATCATTTACCATTGTAAAAGCCTAGAACTTTACCCATGAAAAAGGAGAAAACGAGAGCTCAAATTTTAGGAATTTGAGGTGGTCGAGCTTGGCAATCAATGAATCAATCAATCACCTAAAAGTAGATCAAACTAGAGCTTCACTTTTCCTAGATTATAGGAAAGTGAATTGATTCTCTTCAACAAATAATCCCACCTTCATTTGAATTCAAAATCCACTTGTAGAAGTAATGGAACACTTCTAGAGTCTATATAAAGGCTTCAAATCACTTTTCGATTACATGGAAGCAATATACATACACTTGTGTCCATTATTGTCTTGCTCCTTCATTTATCTACATCATTTTCTTCAACAACAATAAACTTGTAGAGGTTGTTGCTCTCGTCACACAGCTCCAAATCGAACAAATAAACATTCATTGGAAAAGTAATTAGTGAAGAGTTTATGTGTAGATATTTTAAAAGCATTTGGTTGAGTAGATTTGGAGAAATCTTAGTTTTTCTATCTTGAGGTCCATCTCTATGTAGCCCTTAAAAATAGGAGGTACCACTGTTGAGTGTAAGGTTTGTTCCAAAGCATATTTTTCTTATTTCCTGTAATCTTGTGAATTTTATACACTCAACCCTATGTGTATTATTCCTACAAAAGGATTTTTTCCAATTGTAATCATACTCGTTGCTATAAGCATTTGAAGTTGATTGTTCTATCCAAAGATAGCAAGTTTTTTGAACTAATCAATGTGCAAACCTATCTATCTTATATTGATTCTTTCTCCTTGATGCTCCAAAGTACATAGTGGATTTTATTGCACTTATCACATGGATGTAAGGTCTATTTGAGTCTCCATAAGCTCAAGGAGTGGTCTTGTGCTAGTTGTCTGGGCCGAACTTCATCACTTTGCAACTCTCATTTCTACCTCCTACAAGCTTCTCCAAGTTCTTTCACATTTTACAAATAGTTGGATTTCTTTTGTGTTAATCTTTGCAAAGATGAAGAATCTAGTTTTAAAAAAATTCAACACTTTGTTTTTAAGAAATTTTTCATTAAAACCATTCTTCACAAAGAGAT
The DNA here is from genome assembly GCA_020310875.1 of Ceratopteris richardii. NCBI lineage: Eukaryota > Viridiplantae > Streptophyta > Polypodiopsida > Polypodiales > Pteridaceae > Ceratopteris > Ceratopteris richardii. Next base: position 67,967,422 of record CM035434.1, read on the forward strand.
AAATTAACGTTCTTAGATCCATGAGTGCATAAATAATATCCAAAGCATTATAAACAATTGTTTTTACATGCAATAAAGTTACCTTATATGAAAATAATCATATTAAGAAAGTTCTTTATATTAATGATCTTGTAGTTTTACATTATTATCTTGACATTGAGTTCATATTTAGAAATGAGTCTATCTATATGAAACAATAAAAGAAATTTGAGAGTTTTAGAAAGACTTGATATGTTAGATTCTAAAGTTATACAAACACCTATGGATGTTAATGTGCCATTACCATTCAAAAACTTTTGAAGCTATGCTTTATAGTCAAATATTTGAATTCTTGATTTATTTATGTAATACACATTCTCATATTCAATTTGTAGTTTCTCAAGTATCAAGGTTCATGCGCAAACATCTAAAAATTATTTGGAAAATAGTTAAGAGAATTTTATGATATTTGAAAGAAACTATGAATTATGCCATGGTTTTTCCAAAAGTGCCACATTTTAAACTTCAAGGATTTGGAGATTTTGTTTGGCCATGTGACAAAGACACAAGAAGAAGTACAAGTCACTACTTCTTTTATGTTGGGGAATGCCTTATTTTGGCATTCTAAAATATAACCAATAGTGGCTACATCTTCAAGCAGAGTTGAGTATAGAGATATCTTTACAACTACACTGGATGCTTTTTAGTTGTACAAAATTCTAAGTTATCTTGTTGTTTATGTTCATATTCCAATGCAAATATCTTTAGATAGTCAAGTTTTATCTCTATTACAAAGAATCATGTTAATCACTCAAGGAATAAACATATTGAAGTTCATTATCATTATATTTGTGAGTAGATATCTAAGGGGAACATTGAAATTATTTATGTTCCCATGAGTAAGAATTGTTGGCTTTTAAGTGCCACAATTAACATAGAGACAAAGCAAAATAGAGAAATGAGAGAGAATAGACAAGAGAATAGATAGATGGAGCAAAACTCCACATATATTCAATACATTCCAAAATATGAAGCATATGAATGTTAGAAAGAGACATAAGGATTGCATATAAATGCATTATTCTGCAACATATCTTCATAACTTCACAATCTCCATGAAGTGTAGATGACCTCGTCCAAGTATAAATAAGCTCAAAGCTCATGACCTGCTTGTTATAGAAGAAAAATCATAAACCCTAACTACTATTCCCCCTTTGAAAGAGTTGAAACCCAAGCTCCACTCCTCCATAAGTTTGAAGAAGACCTCCACTTGAGTTTAGCTCATGTCTAGATCTCAAAATTGAGTGATTATAAGGTTCAATAGACTTCTCTTTATATAGAACTCCGAAATTTTGGATCTACTCAAGAAATAACTGTGAAAAAGCATGCGCATGTGCTTTTATGTTGAGCTACCTAGATTTTTGGGAAAAACGCTTGTTTTTGGTGCTTTTGATGTAAAAAGCTCAGTGAAAAAGCATATGTGAAAAGCAAAATTAGGTTTTTGGTTTTGAACCCTTATCCAAATTTGCAATATGATATATCATTTGACACCTCTTGATATGTACTTTTCAAAAATTCAATAATATATTTCGACCCATTTTGACCATTTCTACCCTTGGTTTGACTATGGTCCACTTTGTCTAAAATTGACCAAAACTAAAATAAAGTGAAAACCTAGGGAATATTTCATTTCAAACAATGACCTCCTAACCTCACACAAGGGGAATATCACAAGCAAGGTATATATGTTTTGGATAAAAAGTAATGTAAAATTATGTTGCTAATTGAAAAATGGTGAAGGCACCTGTAAAGATCATCCCCATTGTCCATTAGAATACATAAGGCTGTTGACATGAAGAGATCTCCATACTATAGAAAAAGAGAGCTCCTTAAATTTTCCCATATTCTTTTCTTATCCAAACACTGGCATGGTCGGATAGAGTTAGGGAAAGAAAAAGAGAGCATATAAACATAGACACACTTTCTTAATCATCAAGGTTGATCACGCCTCTCTAATCAAGATCATATGTCCTTATGCATACCTATCCACAAAAATATATATATATAGACAAGTTGATATGGTTTATCATGAATAGTTCATGGATGAAGATACATCCACTCCATCTATTTAAGCTTGTATACTAGTACTTATTTCAGCTTGTATACTAGTACTTGCTTTTGCAATGTCCTAATAATCTTACAAATATTAAAAAATATGTTAGAAGAACTCAACATGACATGTTTAGAATATCCAGAAAATGTATGATTGCTTTGTCAATCAAATTGGACTAATATGACCCCTCTTGGATCTAACTTCCTTTGTTCATGTATCTAGTAAGCCTTTGACAACTGCCTAATTTAAGGACTTGTTGCCACCTAAATAATGAATTGAGCTTGACTTGTGCCTTCCTTTATGCTCTTATCTTTCTATATATTGCACTATTATAAACATGCTCTATATGCACTATTCACACATGCTTGATACCAATTATTGATTTTTAAGGCCCATAATCAATATAGAAACGAATGAAATAGAGACATGAAAGAGAACAAACAAGACAATAGAGAGAGAGAGAGCAAAGCTCCACATATATTCAATCCATTCCAAAATAGGAACTGCACGAATGTTTCAAAGAAACATAATAAGGATTGCATATAGATGCATCATTATGCAACATATTTTCATAACTTCATAATCTCCATGAAGTGTAGATGACCTCCTCAAAATATAAATAAGCTTCAAGCTCATGAACTCCTTGTTATAAAGAAAAAATCATAAACCTTGGTTGTTGCTCATCCTTTGAAGTAGTTGAAACCCAAGCTCCACTCCTCCATAAGGTTGAAGGAAACCTCCACTCGAGTCTAGCTTATGTCTAGCTCTCAATATGAGTTTCAATAGACTTTTCTTTATATAGAACTCCAAGATTTTACTCCTACACAAAAAAAATCTATGTTAAATCATGCACATGTGCTTTTATGTGGAGGCACCTAGCTTTTTAATGTTGACAAACAACCAAGCAAGGAAAAGTGATCTTGTGCTATACTCTGATGATCATTTTAGATTGGGGCATGCAAAGGGCCATCATGTCCTAAATCACATTCCGGCTCATTCTTTGAAACCAAGAGAGTGTCTCTAATTAGCTTTATGGTGCATTTCTACAAAGCGTGGTCGCTGAATTCACTTGCATTGATCAAATATCTTGCCACTCATCTATTGTTGGGACTATGAGTTTACCATTTACCGTTATAGTAGTAGCTTAATTGTGTTGTAAACGTATTAATTTCGCTCCTAGCGAGTCCTATCTGCATTATACACTACTTCCACTCCCCAAAGGAACACATGCTGGGATATGAGTCGTTCATCCGTAAAGGGATGATATTGGCCTTACCCCAAACACTTATTGTCAAGGGTTCCTCCACTTCTACCTTGGGAGGAAACTAGCAAGCATGCCCCCGAAAGGAAAGTGCCAAAAGGTACAGGTCTTAAATTCTAATATCTTTGGCTAAGCCTTATGCCCCTCAAGTCACATAGCCTTTTCAAGCCACTCTATCTCTCCATTGAGATTTGACTATATGCTTTTCTCATCTCATATTCAAAGTATAACCCTTCCCCCTGAAATGGAAGTGCACTAATTTCATGATGGTATGACTCTTGGTTGGAGAAGGCACTAAAGTTTATCGTCAAGGTTTTATGCTAAAAAAAACTAAGCACTTAAGCATGGTAATAGCTTAAGTCTTTATGGGCATTTTTGCTTAAGCATATAAGCTTAACCTAAAGTTAATTGTTTACAAAACCGATAAGCTAAAGAAACTAGCGCTTAAGCTTGGTAAAGCTTAAGCCTTTATAAGCATTTTTTATTAAGAAAAATAGCTTAACCTAAAGTTAAGCATTTACAAAACCATTACGAGTAAGCTTATACCTGGCTTAAGAGTATTAGCCTAGTCGTATAGGTCTTGCTTTGTTAACTTTCACCCATGTTTTACGCTAAATTTTCTATTTCCCTTTAGGTGCGTTAGTTTCCATGTCTCGTTAGGAAAACAGACACTTCAACATCTGTTAGGGAAACAAACATTTTTGCATCTTTTAGGGGAACAAAAAGCACATAGAAGTTAATACCATTAAGTAAATCTTTAACGAAAACTAGCTAGCAACGTGATGATACAAGGACATAAAGGATTAAGCTAACAACAAGACCGACAGGTTCAAGCTAATAGTGTTTACCTATAGGTATTAGCTTAATTGTTAAGAAGCGATAGAAAACTAATCTACATTCCCCGATTGATAAACTAATGAGGCCCATAGGAGCTAAAGTTAACCATTTACTTTAGGGTGCCAAAGTTTACTACTTCGCCCCTTTATAGGTTAGTTTATCGGTTAGGTTTTTGAGCTAAAGAAAATGCTTAAGCCTTTAGTTAAGCATCTATCTTTTAGGCTTAAGCCAATACCATTAAGGGAATTCTTAATCTATTGCACTTAAGTAAGACTTTAATGGTTAAGCTCCATTAAGCTTAAAAGTTAAGCTATTATGCTTAAGCCTAACAGTCTTCATTAGCCCATTAGGTTTTGTAAATGAGCTAAAGAAAACTAACACTTAAGCATGTTCTTCACTTAAGCCTAAAAGAGAGAAGCTAAGTGTCACGCTAAAGATTAAGTATTTATCATTAGGTCCATTAGTTTACTTTAGTAAACATTTTCGAGCTAAAGAAACATGTTTACCTAATAGTAAACTTTAGCTCCTTTACCATAACGGTAAACTTTAGCTCGAGAGGAGCAATAGTTTATTGATTTGTAAATGTAAATGAGATAATATGTGTTGTAAACGTATTAGTTTGCGCACATTCACCTAACAATTTTCTAATGTAGTAACAATAAGCGTCGGTATTAGCTTCTACATTTTCTAAATGTTTACTGTTATTTTTGTAAGTACTAATAATAAATGTCGGTATTAGCTTCTACATTTTCTAAATGTTTACTGTTATTTTTCTAACCATTTACCATTTGTTTTTGCTTAAATTATGAAGGTGAATTGAAGGTCTCTTCTCCATAAGCCTGACCGCCAACATCAAGGCAAGATCACATTGGTCCATAGTAATCCGATAATGGTTGGGGTGCAACTAAGCCTTTCTACGGTAGATGAAAGTGATAGCGGCACATAGAAACAAAGGTGGAGCGGATGACTTCATAACATCAATAATGAATGTATGCCAATTGAATTACTATAGTGAACTTGCTTCTTTGATGACCCACAACCAAAAATTGGACGCTCACTGCTAACTTGATTAAGCTAATACCATTGAGCTAAAAATATTAGTGTAGCTCATTTATCGGTTTCTAGTAAACGGTTTAGAAAACTGGTATTAGCTTTATAGTGTTGTATTAGCTTCACTCCATAACGAAAAGCCAATATTCCCTTATATGAAAAGCAATGTACTATACATAAGACACTACAAGGTATACGAGCGTATAGCGACGGTTAAGGCGACATAATTTCGTCGTTATAAAATTGCAAAATGCATCATAATGAGCATCGTGTGCGAACCGTCGATTAAATGACAAACCAAACGACGTTTTTTGCGACTTGTGGCACGACGGGGTCTACGACGCTCCCATACAGCGTCGCTAACACGACGGTTTTAAATAGCATCACATAATCAACGCTTTTTGGTATCGCATAAGCGACGCTTGTTGGCGTCGCATAAGCGACGATGAAAACATGTCGCTTATGTGATGCCAACTCGACACGTGGCATCAGTTACACGATAGTCTGTTGACGGAAAAAAATTAAAACATTGGAGGCTCTTTGATCGGCATTTTCACGCATTTGATCGAAGAGCTCTCCAATGTTCGCAATTGTGTTGCGCTTACGAGCTGAAGCAAGTATATGCAGAATTGTTGTTTTGCCTAAGCTCTCTCTTATTGTCTCCCTTTGTCTCTGTTTCTCTCTTTCTACATCTTTCTCTCTTTGAATTCTCTCTCTCTCTCTCTTTCTTTCTCTCTCTCTTCTTTCTCTCTTTATTGTAGGTTATTCAAGAAGCTAACCAAGCAAAAAGTATGACTAACTATTATAAGTACAATTTCTATTCTTTGTATATCATTTGAATTGTGTTATTTTCATTAGATAGCATACTCACACTTATTGATATGCTTTTATACACTTATACATGATGAAGATGCACTTTCACACATATACACATATACACATGCACATACACACACATATACATGTGCACATACACTTAGACATACACACATATACACATGCATATGCACAAACATTTCTACAACCACATAAAAAGACTTACATGCATGCATTATTGCATATATATATATATATATATATATATATATATATATATATATATATATATATATATATATATATATATATATATATATATACACACACATTAATATATATGCAAATACATGTATATGCACATCCACATGCATGCACATTCACATGCATGCACATGGATGCAAATGGAAATGCATCCACATACACATGCATGTGGAATACATATACACATGCATATACATACATTATACACATATATACACATATATATGCACATACGTACACACACATATACACATGCACACACACATGCACATACCTACATATACACATGCATGCACATACACACATATACACATAGAGTTACACATATACATGCACATACATATACACACACATACACATGCACATGCACATACTCATACACACATATACACTTACACATGCACATGCACATACATACATATACACACACATACACATGCACATACATACATATACTCACACATACATATACACTTAGGTACACACAGATGAATGAATTATATAATCAAAGTATTAAAACACATGCTTAATATAAACAATAATAATAATCAATATAACAAAACTCTTCATTACTTAATACCATACACACAATTCAAAACATAACTGAAATGAAAAATATATAGATAAAATATATATATATATATGTCAATGTAAATACATATAATCCAATGTCATAATCAACTAAAATCCTAATCATCATCATCATGATCATCATCATCATGATCATCATCATCAGCAGAATCATGATCATCCTGATCTTCCTCATCCTCATCGTCATGATCACCCTGTGACGATCAAGATCGTCCCTACTATGTCTGTCTCTCCACCTCATCCATATCTGTCTCTCCATAATACTCCTGTATTACATATAACAAACATAAATAAATAAAACAATTAAACCATTCATAAAAATAAAATAATTATATAGAATTTAATAATACTCACAAAGGCATTAGGATGATCTTGCATATACTCACTCAAACGCCGATATCCAAAATGTGTAGCATACTCGATCTCATGTTTCGTAGGATATCGGCCATAATCCTTCCGCTGCATTGAAACAAATAAAAAAGATTAGTTGTTTGCATTTTAACTAAAATAAAAAATATACTCACAATAACACATATACCTACAAATGTAGCTACAAAACCATTATGGCCCATTTGGCCTAGGTGCGATGTGTGGCCCGACTTCACTCTCTTCTTTGCAGCAGCCTGTTTATTTAAGAAAAAAATACATAAATTAAATGTAAAAAATTACTAAAATATATAAAAATTATATATATAAACTATTAATTTGTGTACCTTATGCTGAGGAAATGACTCCTGAAGACGTAGCTGTCTACGAAAAAACTACCACGACTCAAGTGGTATGTTAGCTCGCCTCTTATGTTTTCCACCATACAATATCTCCTGTTAATTTAATCTCAAATAGAAAAAAAAAATAGAATACATACACATATATACACACACATACACATACACATACCCACATATTCATATACATGCAAACATATACGCATACATATATGTATACATATACACATATACATACATATAACATAAACACATATACATATCCACATATATACGTACACACACATGCATGCATATACACTCATTCATACAAAAAACATGCATTTATCCCACAATAATGTATAGTTGTGTATATGTGAATATGTGTGTATGTGTAAATATGTATATGTGAATTTTTTGTGTATGTAGATAATCAGATTATTAATATCAAATACCATTATTTGTAGATTCTAATCAATCGGATGGAACTCCACCACTGTCTCTTCATCGTGCAAGGACTTTATACTGTAAGTATATCAAACATTTAATTTTAAATATATTTGATGGATACATAACTGTATTTTTTTTTGTTTCTTATTATGTGCAGATTCTGATCAATTAGAGGGTACTCCACCACCTCCTACCAATGCAACGACTTCACATTTGTCCTCCCATAGGAATTATGATGAATTTTACTATCAAGAGCATATTATATGTTGGTGTAACTCTTGTTATGGCACGTATAGAAGACCACGATTGGAATGTATTGAACATGAGGTAGAGTATGGTACTTTTGAGCGTGCACCATCACCTGGTCAACGTGATAATGCTTGGGTATGTATTTTTTATATATATTAATGTCATTATTTTATTTAAAAACCATATATAAAATCAAATTACTGCTGATATACAGGAATACTTGCTCGATGATGATGATAATTGTTCTCATAATGTTAATATACCTCGTACACGTCATGGACTTGTTGTTCATCAATTACAAGCAGAGGTTTCTAGAAATCCTCTACCTCCTGTTTTAGAGACTGAAACGGCTGGAGATTATCCATTGCTAACTCATGATCGTTCTTTAGTACAAACATATGATAGAAGAAGATATGGAGGATGGAATAGAGGACCACTTCCTTTAGATGGAGAGGTTTTCAACTTTTGGGGTAATCGCTATATGATTGCTCAATCCACTATTACTAATGTTGGTCGTGGTCTCTTTATTGTAGAGGATTTGTATGTGCCTCCGAACTCTGAAGTCACTCTTATGTCATTTTGTGGTCCTATATACGGATGGGGAGATTGGCATCGACTTTCACGTTATGTTCAATGCATGAGTACTTATGGAATATGCTTGAATGTAGCATCCCTTACTAGTAGAAGGATTTTACATGCAGAAAATAAAAGATTATATATTGATGGAAGACCTTACACATGGAAATATAGCAGGTTTAATAAATAGTAGTCGAGGGTTACATAATAGTTCAAGGACTAATTGCACATTTAAGGAGCGTGAAAATAGTCATGAATCACCATACATGAGTAGAGATGTATCAAGATACATATTTGTCAATGCTATTACTACATTACATGCCGGTGATGAACTATTCGTGAATTATGGATGGCCTAGACCTCCAAGAGCACCTTTTAGCTAGAGAGAATAATAATTTTCTATCCATATTTAATAAGTTATGTACTTAATTTTATACTTAAAGTTTACTTTTTATTCATTTATGGAATACTAATGAATTTTATTTATATGTGTAGATTCCAACGTATGATGATGATATTCCTCCACAGCATTCACAATTACTAGTAAGACCTCATTTATCAGAAGCTTTCATGAGGAGACTATGCAAAAGTAATCCTGTGCAATATGCAAAGTTGAAAGATCTATATTCAAAAGACGATAAAGTACAAGTTTTGTGTGACAATGATGAAGATGATGGCATGGCAAATTTTATTGAGGATTGGTATCAAAATGATAGTTAGAGCATTGATATTTCTAAAAATGAGAAATATCTTCGAGAGGAATGTCTAAAGCATGTATATGAAGGAAGTCGTTTGACACGACTAAGTGCAAGCTTACTTATTATCAATCTTCAAAATCGTTTTGGATGGAGTAATGTATCTGTTTCGACACTATTAAGGTATAATTTTCAATTTTCTATATATATATATATATATATATATATATATATATATATATATATATATATATATATATATATATATATATATATATATGTGCATTTTTAAAACTATTAATGCATCTTTTAAAATATTCACAAAAAATTTGATTGTTTGGATGGCAGGATACGATTGTTTTTTTTGGAGGATATGAAGTATGTACCTTCATTGACTTATTTTTTGATTCTATCATATGTTCAATTTGAAAGTGTGAGAAGCGGATTTATAATTGCTATTCAAAGAATTTGGCACTGTTTATAGGCCATACAATGCTATTCAAAGAATTTGGCACTTTGTATCCTAAAGTTCAGGTGCTCATCATTGACATGCAAGAGGTTTACTGCATACCCCAGGAATCCTGCTGGCACTAGTCCATTATAATCAGATTGCTCTATCTTGAGTAACCTCTATGCATGCGATTCATCCAGGTCACCATCGTATGGCCTATAAAAAATGCCAAATTCTTTGAATAGCAATTATACACCCGTGTCTCACACTTTCAAACTGAACATATGATAGAATCGATAAATCATTCAATGAAGGTACATACTTCATATCCTCCAAAACAAACAATCGTATCCTGCCATCCAAAACAATCAAATTTTTCACGAATATTTTGAAAGATGCACATAAGCATACACATATATAAAATTATATGCATATATATATATATATATATATATATATATATATATATATATATATATATATATATATATATATATATATATATATATATATGCATATATATATATATATTTATATTTATTTAATTATTTATTTATTTATTTATTTATCTACTTTTTTTAATATATCTTTTTTTGCTAAACTTACAGGTTATTATCTGAAAAGTTTTTACCAAGTCAAAATATTCTTCCTACCTCACATGATGAAATGAAGAAGATAATCAACAATCTTGGTATAGATTATCAATGTATACATGCATGTCCTAACGATTGTATTTTATATAGAGGTGAATATGCAGACTCTTTGACATGTCCCAAATGTCAATCTCCTCGATATAAGGGCGAAGAAGATAAAATCCCAAAAAAGTTATTGAGACATTTTCCATTGGCTCCACGGATTAGACATATGTTTCAAAGCCCCAAATTATCAAGGCTTTTGACTTGGGGACATGATCACAAAAGTAATGATGGAATAATCAGAATTCCTCATGATAGTGTTGCTTTTCCGCATATTGATTTTATTTTACATGGCTTGAATTTGCACAAAATCCACAGAATCTAAAGTTAGGAGTTGCATTAGATGGGGTTAATCCATTCTCCATGAAATCCAGTAAATGGTCAACATGGCCAGTGGTAGTCATAAACTACAATCTTCCGCCATATCTTAGCATTAAAAAGGAACATTTAATGCTTTCACTTTTAATCCCAGGTAAAAGACAAGTTAAAGATATGAATATATATCTTGCTCCTCTCATTGACGATCTTCAAGAGTTATGGAGAGGTATTAATGTCATTGATATATCGAAAAGCATAAATGAAAGACATATTATGGTTCGTGGTATTGTGGCTTGGACTATTCAGAATTTTTTAGGATATGGTGTTTATTCAAGTATTGATGTAATTTTTTTATTCAATATGCATGTAAATAAATATGATTTAATCTAATTATTTTTTTATCATTTTCATGATGCAGGAATATCTAATAAGGGTTATAAAGCTTGTCCATATTGTGGTGATTGGTTGAGATCAATCTATAGTAAGAATTTCAACAAAAATATTTATCTTCGACATCGACGATTCTTGCATGATGATCATCCATTAAGATCTAAAAGAGAAGCGACATATTTTAATGGAAAGCTTGAAATAGGTCAGTGTCCAAAACCTATGATGCCTATGGATTGGTATAAAAAATGGACAAATGGACCTCTGATAGATCCAGAATCAGAAATCTTCAGTGATGATTCAGATTATGAGTATGTGAAGTGAAGAGAGGTAAAGGAAAATTGGCACTCGCAGAGAACATATCAATATGGTATTCTTTGGAGTATTGGAAAGAGTTAAAAGTATGTCATCTTCTTGATCCTATGCATATATTCAAAAATATTGGTTATTCACTATGGCAGCATCTTGTTGGACTAAAAGATACCACAACATCAAGGAATGATTTGAAAGATAAAAAATCCAAACCAAAGTTATGGCCAGTTTCTGATAGACATCGACAAGAAACGACTTATGCACCTGCTCCTTGGGTACTTACAACAAAAGAGATATAGACTATCAACAATAGAATTCAATTGATTAAGACTCCTACAGGATATGGAGCATCTTTTCAAAACATGTTTACTATGGATGATAAGAGCGTATCTGGGTTAAAGACCCATGATTGGCATAACTTTTTGAAACATATTTTACCTTTGGTTATCGATGGATGTACAACGAAAGGAGTACGAGATGTGATCTATCGTCTTGGATCACTTATAAGGTAATTATGATACTTTTATATTTAATACGTATGAATATTGGATATCTTTTATTTTTTAATTAACTTCTTTATAATTGTTTTTATGATATGTATAGGTGGATTACATCCAAAGAGATTGACAAAAACTCGATCCCACAAAAAAAACGTGAATGCAAAGAGCTACTATGTTTGATGGAGAAAGAACTTCCTACTTCATTTTTTGATATTCAGGTTCATTTATTAGTCCATCTTGTAGATGAAATAGAGATTGCAGGTGTTTTCAACACTCGATGGATGTTTTGGGTCGAGCAATTTATGGGAATATTAAAAGGTTATGTGCGACAAAGAGAGAAACCAGAAGGATCCATGGCAAAGGGTTGGACGCTTGAAGAGTACATGTATTACGTTAGTGTGTACCTTGAAAGAGTTCATGAAGAAGCTCCACGTGCATGGACCGAGTCTTCTTCAAAAATAACAGATGAGATATTATCAGGTAAGGGAGTTCCATTCTTATTTACATTTCAAGAAAAAAATGATGTTTCTACTTTTGTAGCATATAATAGTGAATGCATGCAAGCATTTCTTAGCGAGTACGAGAAACTTCAAAATCTCCAAAGTAAAAGACGAAAAAACAAAAGATATAGATGTAATCTTGATAATAATGAGATTACAGATATATCTTCTTTCACGGATTGGCTATATAGTCGTTTGCAATGCACCAACGCAAATAATGAAGAAATCTCAGATGAGCAAAGAGAGTTAATGGTAGGTTGCGAAAGGTAATTTTATTAAGATAATATTTTATTTTTTTCATATATGTATGTTAGTTTCTATTTACTAATTGAATTTATTTTGTAGGCTCGAATGTTCACTAATATGTGGGCTTTTGGACAGCATATTAGAATCAAAGCCATTGATTCTTTACGTAAAACAGAGGATTCTAGTAGCGTTGCTTCTTTCAAGCAACTATCACGAGCTAGCTCAAAAGACACGAACCTTATAGATAGCGAACTTGGTTACGTAGGAACTATTGTTGGTATCTACAAAATTTCATTTCGTACATTCAAACAGGTAGAAAAAAGTTTATATTTTTATGATATAGTTATTTTTTTTAAGCACCTAATAATGGGTTTTTGTTGTTATATATTTTGATAGGTCATTTTGAAGGTTGACTAGTTTCGAGCCAAGCATAAAGGTAGTAATTCCACATTAAGAAAGGAATTATCTAGGTTTTGGGCAATTGATTCTTCCAAGGTAATGCGATCTACTAAAGAACCATATATTCTTCGTAGGCATTTGAACAAGCACTTTTTTATAAAAACCCAAATGCTCATCCTTGGTGGCAAGTCATTCATGTGCAACCTAGAGGTAGGTCATTGTTTGAACAGTTTATTATTAGAGAGATCGAAGAAAGTCCTCTTGATGATTCAGCATCAGATACTGATACATCAACATCTGAAATAGAAATTAGAATCATTATACGTGATAATGATACTAATCTTTTTGATGAAGAGGATAATTCTCTACATGCTGATTCTACTGATGAGGAATACCAGAAATAGATATTAATCCATCAATAGATGATGTGATTCATAAGAACATAGATTTAACAATAGAAGAAATAAATAAAATCAATAAGGATAATGAAGATGAGACTATATTGATGTCTTACCAAAATGATGGCAATAATGAAAACATATGAGCAGATTAGATAGTAAATTCTACTCTACTTATCGATCAATAACTTGAAGCTTCTGAATGGATATCAAATAATAGATTATTTTATTAACTTGAATAATGATGAATCCTACTAGAGAGATGAAATCATGTTCTTTTAAGTTAGAACATGAAGCTCGAGGGTATGCCTAATTATTTTATATATAGCTTTATCTTCGAGGAGCAATTTTTTTTCATGTATGTATGCATATGTGTGTGTATTCATGTGTATTATATGTATACATATGTTAGTATGCATATATATGTATTTCATGTATATGTATGTGTTTGCATGTGTGTGATATATGTATAAATTTGTTAAATATGCATATGTGTATATATGCATATGCATTTATGTAAAATATTCATGTATTCATGTAATATATGCAAGTGTTTATAATTGTGTACATGTATATATGTATATGTGTCTATGTGTAAATATATACATGTAAATATGTATGCATGTATGTATATATATATATATATATATATATATATATATATATATATATATATATATATATATATATATATATATATATATATATATATATATGTGTGTGTGTGCATGTAGGCATGTATATGTGATGTGTACATGTATATATATGTATATATGTCTATGTGTAAATGTGTACATGTAAATATGTATGCATGCATATATATATTTATGTGTGCATTTAGGCATGTATGTGTGATGCATAACATATCTACTCCATTTTATATTTATGTTTGTGTATCTACATGATGTGTATATATCTTTATATATATTATGATCCTCGTTGATTCGAGTAGCTATATATAGAGGCATAAGGTTGGGAGGAGAGACATCTCTCTAGTAGGACGTCGGAGGAATAGATGCAATGTGTACATATACTTCAAACATATGGCTAAAAGGTTGAATTAGAGTTTTTAAATTAGGGGTTTTAAAACCCTAATATCAAAATTAGTGTTTTCAATTTAAGATTTTTGAAATAGGATTTATTTATTTATTTATTTATGCGTATGCATGTGTTGTGTATCTATATGTGCATATGCATGTGTTGTGTGTGTGTATATATGCATATGTATATGTATATATGCATTTAAATATGATCATATGAGTCTATGTGTGTGTACATATGATTATGCATGTGTATGTGTATGTGAGTATGTGTACGTGTATGTGAGTATGTGTATGTGTCTATGTGTATTCATTATATGTGTGTAACTCTATGCATGTGTATGTGTGTGTAAAAATATGCATGTATGTGTGTGTATGTATAAATGTGCATGTATGTGTATATGTGTGTAAATGTGCATGTATGATGTATATGTGTGTGTATGCATGTATTTGTACCTCTAGTCTTACTCTTCTCTCTCTCTCTCTCTCTCTCTCTCTCTCTCTCTCATATACATACATACATGCATAAACACATACTCATATCCACATATATATACATAAAAGCAATGCATACCGTGCATTATCGCGACGATGAGCCATCCGTATCCGCATCTCTTTTAAACACCACTTAAGCGACCATCCTGTCCCAGACTCTATCTCAAGTGAACTAAGTACGTGTTTTTTATCCCTCTCATCATGTTCACTACAAAAATAAAAAAAATAATGTAAATAAAACATAAGATATTTATTTCAATTTATATGTAAAATTTTTACTTACTTCCACAGTAAGTGGATAAGGCGCAGGTAAGAGTCTCATAGTACCCGCAATCTTCTCTTGAACTCCAATCCATTCCCTATGTACA
Source organism: Ceratopteris richardii (assembly GCA_020310875.1). Lineage (NCBI taxonomy): Eukaryota > Viridiplantae > Streptophyta > Polypodiopsida > Polypodiales > Pteridaceae > Ceratopteris > Ceratopteris richardii. Next base: position 67,983,116 of record CM035434.1, read on the forward strand.
TAATGCTCCCCTCTGGCTCTATATCGCACTCTAGTCCTAAGGTGCCTATGCATGTCCTCATAGGCAACTCTGCTCTGCTATCACGATTTGGAGGTGGTATAGGTGTCCTGAAAATAGATACATAAAAATAAATAAAAATATGTGTTATAATATCATTAAAAAATTTTATGAAAAAAAAACATACCTATGAGCAGATAGCTCTCTTCCTGCATGTGGAGCCGCAGAAGAGCCCTCCTTTGATCGATGGGTAAGCATCTGGATCGTATAGTCCAGCTCCTCATCAGACATCTCTGAGTAATCACGCATGATGGCCCCTAAAGTATCATACGGAACTCTTGCTCTCATAAGACTTTTTATGAGAGTGAGTTTTGCCTTTCTCTACTAGGATCCATAATACCTAACATATAAAACAAAATGGTTAGAAATCAATATATATACGTGTACATATGTATCTGTGTATGCATTAAGTATGTGTATGTATGCATGTGTGTATGTATGTGTGTGTATGTGTGTGTATGTGTATATGCATGTGTATGTGTGTGTATGCATCATTATGTGTGTATGTGTCTGTATATGTGTGTATGTATGTGTGTGTGTCTATGAGTATGTGTGTGCATCTATGAGTGTGTATGTGTTTATGTGTGTGTATGTGTCTATGTGTGTGTATGTGTCTATGTGTGTATGTGTATGCATGTATGTATGCATGTGTGTGTATGTGTGTGTATGCATTATGTATGCATATGTGTGTGTATGCATTATGTATGTGTATGTATGCATGTATGTATGTATGTATGTATGTATGTATGTATGTAAGTATGTATGTATGTATGTATGTATGCATATGCATATGCATTATGTATGTATATGTATGCATGTATGCGTATATGTGAGTATGTCTCTCTATGTGTGTGTATGCATATATGTGTGTGTATGTGTGTATGTGTGTGTGTATGTGTGTATGCATGTGTATGTGTGTGTATGCATCATTATGTGTGTATGTGTCTATGTGTGTGTGTGTATATGTGTGTGTATGTGTGTGTATGTGTGTGTATGTGTGTGTGTGTGTCTATGTGTATGTGTGTGTATCTATGAGTGTGTATGTGTTTGTGTGTGTATGTGTCTATGTGTGTGTATGTGTCTATGTATATGCATGTATGTATGCATATGTATGTGTATGCATGTGTATGTGTGTGTATGCATCATTATGTGTGTATGTGTCTATGTGTGTATGTTTGTGTCTGTATGTGTGTGTGTCTGTGTGTATGTGTTGCTACGCGTCTATGAGTGTGTATGTGTTTATGTGTGTGTATGTGTCTATGTGCGTGTATGTGTCTATGTGTGTATGTGTATACATGTATGTATGCATATGTGTTTGTATGTGTGTGTATGCATTATGTATGTGTATGTATGCATGTAACTATGTATGTATGCATATGCATATGCATTATGTATGCATATGTATGCATATATGTGTATGTGTGTGTATGTCTCTCTATGTGTGTGTATGCATATATGTGTGTGTATGTGTATGTGTGTGTGTGTGTATATGTGTGTATGTGTGTATGCATGTGTATGTGTGTATGTGTGTGTGTGTATGTGTGTATGCATGTGTATGTGTGTGAATGCATCATTATGTGTGTATGTGTCTCTGTGTGTATGTGTGTGTATATGTGTGTGTATGTGTGTGCACGTCTATGTGTATGTGTGTGTCTATGAGTGTGTATGTGTTTATGTGTGTGTATGTGTGTATGTGTCTATGTGTGTATGTGTATGCATATGCATTATGTATGTGTATGTATGCATGTGCATTATGTATGCATATGTGTGTGCATGCATGTATGTATGTATGTACGCATATGCATATGCATTATGTATGCATATGTATGCATGTATGTGTATGTGTGTGCATGTCTCTCTATGTATGTGTATGCATATATGTGTGTGTGTGTGTGTACACTGTATATGTATGTGTATATGTGTGTGCATGTGTATGCATTATGTGTGCATGTGTGTATGCAACATTATGTGTGTATGTGTGTATGTGTGTATGTGTGTGTGCATTTGTGTGTATGTGTGTGTGTGTCTATGTGTATGTGTGTGTGTGTGTGTGTGTCTATGTGTGTATGTGTGTGTGTATGCATATGTATGTGTGTGTAAGTGTGTGTGTGCGCATACCTTGCTTCAAAGAGATCTCTCTCTCTCTCTCTCTCTCTCTCTCTCTCTCTCTCTCTCTCTCTCTCTCTCTCTCTCTCTCTCTCTCTCTCTCGGTCTCTTCTTGCTCTCGCGTCCAAATCCCGGCACAAATGTGCCGGGAGAAATCAATTTTTTTTTTTACATTCCAGAGCATCGCATATGCGACACTCTCCAGTTTGCCAACGTCGCAAATAACGTCGCTAGATAGCGAGGGTATTTGCGACACACTAATTTAGTGTCGCATATGCGACAGGCATCGCTTATGCGACGAATGCCCAAAAAAAAAAATCAAAAACAGCACCGTCGCTTATGCGACAGTAGCGTCGCATAAGCGACAGTGCTCGTTTTTTTTCAATTCGGGGGCGTTGTTACGCCCCCCTATTTCTTGTAACGAGAGGCTTTTAAGCAGATCGCTTCTACTCGAGTCCTATCGATAGTGGGAGATGGCGAAACTAAACCAATCGATGATATACATGTTTCGTACAAGTTAGGAGCAAGCCATCAAAGAAAAATGGAAATATCTAATATTCCATATGCACAACAAAGACAAAATAGGTTAATAGGTGCCAAAGAGATATGTGCGAGACATAAAGGTTATGCCACAACATTGCATCTTCAATCTAATCTTCAGAAAAACAAAATTTGTTAAGATAACTAAGGCCCAATTAAGCTTAAGCGAAGAGAAAGTACTAAGAACTACGCATTGGGAAAGCGCTCATGCTAATACCCTATTGGTTTTTTGCTAAAGAAAACTAACATGTTATGGGTATTAGTTGAGCACTAATACCATTAGGTAAACTTTAGCACGCTACACACATTCCCGTTAAGCGCCAAAGGGAAGACCAGAATGGTCTTGTCTTTACTTAAGCCTAACCAGTAAACTAACGCACTAATACCTAACGGTTAAGGAAAATGCTTAAGCTTGGCCTTCACTTAAACCTAAAGTTATATGTATTATCTCTACCCCTATTGGTTTTCCAATAAAGGAAACTAACATGCAAAATTATTTTCTTTAGCGTAAAACCTTAACAATAAACTTTCTCACCTTATGGGAAAGCGTGGAGCTAATACCTTTAGGTGTTATGCTAATACCGAGTTGTAAGCAAAGTTATTTTATCTTTAGTTCCTAATGAGATAAAGAAAACTTACGCGTAAACCTTTAGGGCTAAAGAAAACTGTAAAGGCGCACATCGATTAGCTTAAGCCTACTGATAAATGCTTAACCTAAAGAAACAAAAACCTAAAAGGCCCAAGGGAAGACCATTAAGGGAATGCTTCAGCAAAGACCAAGCTCAAGCGAACACCAAAACCATTAAGTAAAGGTACATAATGAGCCATTAAAGGAATGCTTTAGCAAAGACTAAGCTCGTCTTTATGGTATTAGCTTAACAAGGTCTTGTTTTCTTTAGCACGTTAGGTCCGGTCTTGTTTTACACATAATTTTTTGTTTACTACTAACCATTACGATCTTGTGCATTACTTTTCGTTTCCCTAATAGATGTGTTAGTCTCTTGTCAGGAAAAGGGAAACTTTAACATTGGTTTTAACCATTACGGTCTTGCGCATTACTTTTCGTTTCCCTAATAGATGTGTTAGTCTCTTGTCAGGGAAAGGGAAAATTTAACATTGGTTTTATGCTAATGTAAACCGTTTTTTGCACCTTTCATTTAATTTAATACCAATAGGCTTAAGCTATTACCACTAAGTAAATAAGGGGCGCAGTGAAACCCGAAAGGTCCAAAGGGGTGTCACCATTAAGGTCTCAAAGGGTGAAAAAAGTGCTTGCTTTTGGTGCTTTTGAAGTGGAAAGCTCAGGTGAAAAAGTATATATGAAAATCAAAAGCATATGTGAAAAGAAAATTAGAGTTTTGGTTTTGAACCGTCAAGTCATCTCCAAATTTGCAATGTGATATATCACTTGAATACCCTTGAAATGTACTTTTTAAATATGTAATAAAATATCTTGACTAGTTTCCACTATTTTTGCCCTTGTTTTGACCATGATTGACTTTGTCTAAAACTGATCAAAACTAAAATAGTAGCACAAAACATGTGAAAGGTTGCATTTCCAACAAGAATGTGGGGGATATCTTTATTAAAGCATTATCCAAAGGAAAACACTAGATGTTATGCATATTACTAAAACTTGTGCCTATATGCTTATTGTTAAATTTTAAGCCAAAGTGAACCATCTACTCAAGGCTATGTTCACTTAACTATTACTTGTTGTGAAAGGTTGCATTTCCAACAAGAATGTGGGAGATATCTTTATTAAATCATTATCCAAAGAAAAACACTAGATGTTATGCATAATAACTTATGCCTATATGCTTATTGTTAAATTTTATGCCAAAGTGAACTATCTACTCAAAGCTATGTTCATCTAATTATTTCCATCATGCAAGGATATAAAAATTGAACTCTATTCATGTAAATGCATGTGCTTAGAATTCAACATGCTTAGAATTCATGCATATCCATGCTCTTACAAGGCTTTGTACTTTAATTTGTGCATTGAAACCATCCCTTTTGGAAAGAGAAAATGCACATACATTCATTCTTTTTAGTGCATGGATGCATGCAAGTGCTTGAAGTGCTTGATTTCCTTTGAAGACATGTATGCTTGCCTATTGAACTCTTGATTACTAACTTTCATTATCTTTTTATGTATTGTTGGTCACTATCAACATCTGAAGTATTATTCTATCCCTCAATCATGAATCTATGTAAAAATAATGAAATCTATGGCAAACAAGTATTGACATCAAGCATAATTAAAATATACTTAGCTCAATCGAATTCTATTCCTTCATTTGATCCTTGGCAAAATCCATACCTCTTGATGTTCACATTCTTGATTCATAATGCTCCTCAATTCTTCAGGTTAATCTCCATTGGATAACTAGAAACCATGGCAAAAAAATTTTGGTGCTTCCTTAGATGAAGTTTGAATAGAAATAGGCACCCTTGAGTATTGGAAATATATATGTTGGTATCCCGAGAAGACCAGTAGCACGCTATTGAGTACTTAATGAACAAGAAGAAAATGTTTGAAGTTCCTTTGATTGCCTTTTGTATGTGGAAGATACACAACAAAAGTCATACTTAGTTGTTTCCAACTACTCTTTGAAGAACCAAATAGTTCTTGAGTCTTTTATGTTACCATTAGTGTCAACGTGAAAGGCCAACTGGCCTCTAGATACTTTTATATATGTTTAAAACATATAGTGGCTTGGTCAGCCATATACCAAATTCAACTGCATTTGTAAAACCTAGGATTTGAGCTCAAGGTCTTTGTGTAATGAGAACCTTGCATGTTCTACAGGTCTGTAGGAAGCACAGCCCGGATCACCTAGAGCTTGGGTTATGTACATGAGAGCATCCTTATGAAGCTCTTGTCTTGCTTGTCGTGGTTTCCTCCAAGGCTTATGACCAATGCAATGACCAAAGCATACCTTATCATCCGAGTCATCAAAGTCACCATTGGCTATGCACATGAAGAAAGATTATTATGCATCAAAGAATGCTAAAGGTAAAGGATAGAATGTTGATGGCATTGAATATGACTTGCAAACCCTTCTCTACTATTTGCCCTACTAAAACAAGGTTCTAAGTAATAGATGGAACATGTGATGACTTCTCAAGCACATTGCCTAACATCTCATTTCCAAGTCTTACATCAATGTGCTCTATGGTATGATGTATGTTGTCACCTATCCCCACACGTCCTTTGGTCTTTGGAACCTGCAAATTGGTGAATGCCTCACCCTCACAAGACTTCATTGTTTTACCTTAAGTCTATGTATCATTTTGTATCACAATTAGCTACCCATGACTATCCATGTCCCATAGTAAGCAATTGATCATTACATGTGTCCTTGATTGAAGCATTTGCATCGTTCCCTTGTCTTCTTTGACTACATTTATCATTCTTATATCTAGAATCTAAACTATATTATTTGGCTTACCAAGACTATAGCAAATCATACTTTTGCAGGGGTTGTAACCTCCTCTTCCTTCACCTCTACCTTAACCTCCTCTTCCTTCACCTCTACCTTTTCCCTTTCGTTGGGATGTAGAATCACTTAAGCTTTTATCTTCTTTGCTTTGGTGGTTGTCTTGATTGTTCTAGCCTCTCCTTCCTCTTCTTCCACACCTCCCTTTGCCTCCTGAGGAATATAGAACTTGCTCATGAGTGTCCTTGCTTTTGGATGGATCTCCAAATGATGACTCATTTGCCCCCAAATGATGAGGTCTTCTAAGCATGGAAGCAGATCTCTATAGAGAATCGTAGTTATGAAAGGCTTACACTTGTCTTCATCATCAATCTTCCATCCCACTAATGCTAATTGATCCCTTAGGTCTTTAACTTTGAGTGTACTCAACCAAACTTTGGCTACTTCCTTTCTTGGTGGTGTTGAGCTCATTCTTGAGGTACATCTTCCTAGCTCTCATGGAGGTTGCATAAACTTCTTCCAAGGCATCCCTTACACTTCTATATATGTCCAACCATGGTGTTGAAGACGACCTGAAAGAAGAGGAACATTGCTCTCCTATTCCTATCTTCCCAATCCTTGAGCTCTTGCCTTTGTGCATTGGTAGAGGCTATGTCTTGAAGGTCTACAAGAGGTCTTTTTTCTTCTCCATTGACTATGGACCATAATCATTTGGCCATTAGGTAATTTGCAATCCTAAACATCAAGGTTTGACGGTTGTCCTTGTCCAACAACTCCAGCTTTTGTACCAAATCTACCATAGCTCTGATACCAAGTGAGAAGAATAAATTCTCTATGTGCAACAAAAGCATACACCATATTAGCTTCCAAATGAGTCAACAATCACTCAATTTGAGTGAAACTCTGTTCTATGAAAGACTACCTATTTTCCCACATGTGCAAAAAAACTTAAGTCACAAAGATTCAGCAATAACTCACACTAATGATGCAATCAAACCAAGATATTTCATGCACATAAACTATGGAGGATGAGCTTCAATTGAATTGCAAGATCACCTTTTTCAACATTTCTCTAGGTGTAAAATTGAAGACAGTTACAAGTTGATTTTACAATTTGGGGACATTTTTTACTACAAAGGTGGAAATATTAGTTCTATAGTCCACTTTGGTGTCCATGTGAAAGATCATATCACCATCAAACACTTTTGTATGTGTTCTTTAATACAACATAATGGTATGGTTAACCATAGACTAGGTTTAACCATATTTGCAAAAATGTAGGAAATGTGTTGAGGATCTCTCTATGTAATGTGTATTTACGTGTTCTACAATACGAGCCTCCAGAGTTTCGAGTGAATTGCCTAGGCTAGAGTTTTGTATTGTGAGCGTATTCCTAATACAAAGGTGGAAATATTAGTTCTCAGATACTTGACTTTGGTGTCTATGTGAAAGATCATATCACTATCAAACACTTTTGTATGTGTTCTTTATGGTATGGTTAACCATAGACTAAGTTACATTTGTAAAATGTACGAAATGTGTTTGGGATCTCTGTATGTAATGTGTATTTACGTGTTCTACAATACAAGCCTACACAAAGTTTCGAGTGAATTGCCTTGGCTAGAGTTTTGTATTGTGAGCGCATCCTCCCAAAAGCTCTTGGAAAGCAAAAATCCATTATGGTGCATCACCATCACACCACGTAGGAAATCTACGTTTAGGGGTCTCTATGTAATGTGTATTTCGCATCTTTTGCAAGCATGCAAAGCACCGTGTAGGTACACCCTTAAGCTTGGGTTATGTACTGTGAGAACATCGTCATGAAGCTCTTCCAAAGGTGAAACCTACCAATTACCATAGCCAATTAATTTTCTGAGTAGGGAAACAAAAACTTTTGAAGTTTTTGAGTTGCTAAATGTTCAAAGTGGAATATCACCCAAAAAAAGATTAAAGAGGGTTGATAAGGTTGGATGCGCAAGCAAACATCACATTTACTATTTCAAAAAGTAGTGAGAAACGTTCAAATAAGCTCTTGGAGATTTTGTTTCCTACAACTCAATGGAAAGAGCAAGACATCATGGATCTCAGTGATGGTGCAAGTCTAGTGCTCACTACAAGCACATGAGCAACTTGTATGAGTTCTCAAGATGCCAAATATTCGAAGAATTGGAATATCAACCGAAAAAGATAAGAAAGAGGGTTGATAAAGTCGCCCTCTCTAGTTTTAAAGCATATCTACGTAGGATGTGCAAGGAGTAGGGTAAAACATTCATAAGCTCTTGGAGCTTTTGCTTCCTACAACTCTTAAGGAAGAACAAGACATCATGGGTCTCCATGATGGTCCAAGTCTAGTCCTTACTACAATCACATGGGCATCTCGAATATGAACTAGCCCACTCTTGTCTATGTGGGCGAGTCTTGAGCACCTATATGGGAGATTCACATCCTGAAGGGGACTATTTCACGCTTTTCACCAAGACAAGCCCAAAGTGACTCATGAATGTGAGCCACATGAAAGCTTCTCTCCTTCATGGCTTGTATTATTTTCTTTACAAACAAAAGTAATTTTAGAATCTTTAGTCTCACATGAAAGCTTCTCTTCTTCATAGCTTGTATTACTTTCTTTACAAGTAAAAGTAAAGTACCATGTGAAGAGAACGCAAATAAGAAGTATCTTCCTCTTTTTCTAATACATAAAGGAATGAACATAATGATCGAATAAATCAATAGATTTAATACAACATATAAAGAGCAATATATAAAGAAACATTAATATCAAACGAAAACTATCCCAAAGCTTCGATTTCAAGTAACTTCCTATATCTCATGATTGGATCATAGTTTGAAGAAAGCAACACATCAGCATCGTTCCAAATCCCTCAAAACTACTATGTACTTGTTTAATCTAACATCTTGGAGATCTTGTTTCTTAATGCTTACATCCTTTATATCATCTATTTGCACCTAGACACGGAGGGCTTGATCACATATATCCATACTCTAACCATTGCAAATCTTGGGAGCTCAAGAAATCACAATCTCCAAATAGTTACTTTCCAAGATGATCTTGCTTTGGTATTCTCCTTTTTAGTTGTCTATCTTGTTTTGGGCACTTAGTTTTGTTCCCTTGCAATCTTATAGTACAAGATCTTATCTCGTTATTTTTGGTCTCTAAGATCTTAACCCCTTTTTTAATGCTAACATCATGACTGATGTCATCAATTAACAACCCTTGAAGACCTAATACAAGGAGGGCTTGACAACATATATCCATAGTTTTTCTATGGTGTAGAGAAGAGAGACTAAGAGAGACTATGTTTCAACCTTTCCCTGCTAGAGGATAAGGATTCAAGTGTAAAAGCAGGCAGTCCCCAAAAGGTTTCTACATGTACCTAGGCACAACTTCATCGAGGACGCTACCAAGATAGACTTGACAACGCCCCCTCTAGAGCAATCTCAAGTCACCCAAAGGAAAATCCTAATTCCGTGAGCCTCCCTCCAAGAAGGCTATCACACTTCAAAGCAAAGCCAATAGCACACTTCAGAGCTTTCAACAAGGACCAAATTGTGACTTCCACTAGGCAAACTCCTCTAGGAGCAAGCAAGGGCATTCAGATCTCGAATCCATTACATTCACAGATCCTCCAACTTTCCAAATTCAAGCATAAGATGCACTAAGACCATCTACCTCAATCTAATTGCAAAGGGAACCTCTCCTCTTACTCGTCACCCAACCTTAAGCACCTCTACCTCAATCAAGTTGCAAAGGGAGCATTCACTTCTATCTCTCCTACTTGTCAACCAAACCTTACGACACGTATTCTATCCAACATTAACATCCTACCTGCAATTGGCAAGACTAACTATGGACAGTTCGTGCACATATTTCCTAGTCATCCAAGGCTTGATCATGAAGCCCCATGCCCACATTGTCATGTTGACATTCCCAACGATCCCAAATATGATAGAAAACAAAAAACACCTCAACACGAGAGACATGCATTGCCAATCAATACTGAGATCTTCAGGTCCAAGTCCGCTATTTGAACATCCTGGAGCTGATCATAAAACCCAATGGCCACTTTGGGGTGCTCACATTCCCAACGGTCCCAAACATTAAGTATTTTATAGACTCGACTCACACTACAGTACGAAAATCTCCCGACCAAGCTTTGCTAGCATGAATTTCCTCACAAATCCGTGCTCTTTACTCCTAAAAAAATCAACAATGAAAGGATGTGAAATTCACAATGCATCGCAAAAGCCAAGCCTACCATTAGGTGTCAAACCTGCAACTAGAAATAGCTGAACTTCACCCCCACTAATAAGCAAGCTCCCCTAAGCTTACGGGCCATAAACTTCACCTCCTCTAAGAGTCCAAAATAATAATCGTCAGAAACTTTATAAGTATCAAACATTATCATTCATTTTTAAGCCCAAAGAGACACATTTCCCCAAACTTTTGAAGTTCGACGATACTACTGCTAACAAAAACAAGGTACACAGCATAGTGAAGTCCTTAAAGTTTAACTAGACCAAGCACATCGAGTACCCATGACTCCATTAATAATGCAGTTGGTACAAATATAGAACATCACGACGGACCTTAGACATCCTTCACATACATCATGAAGTACAAGACAAATTCGCGTAACTGATGTTCCTCCAAACAAACCCAAACCTCGAAGACCCATATAGGGCATTAAGCAAAAGTAAGCAAACCCCCACTTTAATAGCAATCAACTTCTTGTCAAATCACTTCATGAATCTAATTTAATGACGGTTTCATGAATTCGTAGTCACCCTTAAACCAAATGTACTGACGAACACCGTCATAAACCCCCTGTCAAGCTACGTCAACATCCAATCAAGAAAGACCTCTGGTTGCATTCTCTCTACAATTCATAAAGAAGATTCAATAGACCCTACTACATAAGACACAGAATGAGTTGCACGAGTTGCTCCGCAGCAATACCAAGATAATTGGAACTAATCATTTTGGCATTGGCTATAGTAGCCTTCGAGAAAATCATTTCGGAGTTGATCAGGCAGTTCTCGTTCCAAGATTTTTTTGTTGCATCGAGTAAAAGGAATAAGAATATATTTAAATCTATGTTGCAGTCATGCAATCAGATGAATGCACTCGTCAAAAAATTGGACTTGCAACTTCTTTTGCCATTCACCGAAGGATGCATCATTACCACATGGATATTCAGAAAAATCAATAACAATGACCTTTCTATCTAGCATCCTAGCACTATGAGAATCAGTATTTTTTCTCCATGGATCTCCATGAATTTTCTATATCATTATCATTCATTGATAAGAAGAGATCATACGCTTCAGTAGCTATCAAGAACAAGGTTAATTTTGATTACACAGTAAAGCATGAACTCCAAGATATCCCAAGGTAGATTCGCATCTAACGAGAGCATCTGTCAAGGTTCATGTTGAAGTGGTCTATCTATCTATCTATCTCTATCTATATCCATATAGATATATCTATCTATATCCATCCATATAGATATATCTATCTTTATCCATATAGATATATCTATCTTTATCCATATAGATATATCTATATATCTATATATATATATATATATATCTATATATCTATAGATATATCTATATATCTATATATATATATATATATATATATATATATATATATATATATATATATATATATATATATATATATATCCATTCAAGAAAGGTTTAAAATTCTTTTCTTGTTCCATGTTTCAATTTAACAGAAGCAACAGCCTGGATTACAGCTATCTATTACAACAATCACACGTAAATTATCATAACATTAAACATATACATGTCATCAGATGTAACAAAATTATTGGAACCAAATGTAAGATTTCTACCTTCGCAAAGATCTAAACGCAGCACTGACGAACAAAGGTCTGAGCGTCGCTGTAAACATAACAATATACCAGGCAAACGCACTATAAATTCATACTACATTGATAGTCCCAAAAGCGTCGAGAGATAAATTCACTCGGGCTGCAAGCACCAAGATAAACAACCAAATTCAGAATAAAGTGCGGGCGCTAACTTATAAAGATGTGATATTCGGAAATCCTGTTTACAAAAAAGATGTTCTGAAACCCTAAATCAAGTGCACCATATACAATGCAGGCTATAAAAAGATTCTCAACGTTGTGCAGCTAGTCGCAACCCATAATGAATAACAACTGAGCATTAAACAAAACGATATTTTCACTAGAACTAATATAACGAGGCCACTACAATGATATCCACTTACCCCAGTGAGATTCAAGATGAAACGTACGAAATCAAGTGCGCAAAATTTACCCATCATCTTAAATGACACAATAGCATATCTAAAGCAGCTACAGATTCAGTGCAATAAAATCTTACCCAGCAATGACACAGCTAAACAAAGTGAAACACATACATAGAGCAGCTCCAGACCCCTAGATAAAGCATCTCACAGTTTGACTTTCTCGCCAAAATCACAACCCAATGGGATACGAGACCCTATGGTTGAGCACAAACATACGCAGCTCCCTTTTGAAAAGGAACTGTGCGGCATCAAACCAAGCACTCGTAACACGAAACCTCACAATCTACAATATATCCCAAGTGATAGAATAATACGAAACATCAACACTTTGTAACACATCATACCAGTTCAGTTGTCACTAAGAGAAACAATTCACCAGTCAGTATAAAAATCATACATGGTAAGGCGTTGATTAAAGCAGCCTTAAAAACCGCTTGTGGTCAGCGCACAAACATCATACTTCAGATGTATGAAGCATCAACGAACCACAGATCAATGGAGCTCTTTCACGAGAATACTCACAAGATTACATGGCAGAATCCATGCGACCAGTTCGAATGTTAACAGAAAGGGGCCGATCGGATCAGACAGTACTGGCTTTGAGGAACTCCGGAGAAGTCCCATTCAAAGAAGTTGGAATCAGCGTCGATCATATGGGGAAAGAACTTATCGTCATCTCCAATCGGCCCCAAACACGCGCAGAGGCGAGAAAGATTACCATCACATACCCTCCTAGATTAGGTATATAGGTATATATATTTGAAAGCCGCAGGCCTCATGAGACATGGAACGCGTAAACCCTAATCAGGAGTCGGGAAGAGCAAAGACAATTTGAATTGATCGAAGCCGTATTATTCCCCTAATAGGGCTCGCACATGATAGTTTTTCACCTTACTTCGGAGAAAAAATGATTTTTTCGGGTCACCCAAAAGTGACGAGGCCAGCATAACAAGAGCATCAGTGCATTCGGGTCACCTGAAATCAGATAACTGATTTTTTTATTAGTTTCATATTCGAAGTTCAGAGTTGACTCGATCATTGTTTTTATTAAAAAGAAGTTATTATTACCCGTCCATTGTGAGCCAAACCTAATGTCACATAGATTTCTTTAGTCATGTGCTATAAGGGTTTGATTAAATAGGATATGTTCTCCTGCGTGGGCACATATGCCAAGCTGATCTCCCCAGCAGAGAACCTCTCCCTGACATAGTGATAATGCACCTCAATGTGCTTAGTGCGAGCACCTCTGACGGTCAGTGAAGATGGTGGTGGCAAAAGACTGGCCAACACCCAAATCAGCCATAAGGCATCTGAGCCACACACACTCAACAGTCATTGTGAAAGCTGCCCTATACTCAGCCTCACAACTGGAAGTGGCCACAGTAGGCTGCTTCTTGCTCAACCAAGATATACATGAGCTACCACGCATGAAGCAAAAACCACTGGTGGACACACGAGTGTCATAGCAACCAGCCCAATCAAAGTCAGAAAAAACATGCAAATCTGGCGGTAGTGATCCCCCCTTGGGAAATAAAACAACCCAAGTAGCCGAGTACCACTCAAGTAGCAAAAGATGCGCTTAACCGCCTTCCAATGTGTGACTCCTGGGCAATGCATAAACCTGCTCATCTGTGAGACAGCAAACTGAATATCTGGCCGAGTAATGCATAAGTAAATCAAGCATCCAACAGCCTGCTAATAGAGAACAGCATCAAATGCATCTCCAGCATCATGAAGACTCAATCGTAAACCTGTCTCCATAGGAGTGGCAATAGGCTTACAGTCTTCAAGGCCAAAACACTGCAATAATGTGTCAATATATTTCGTTTGACACAAAGCCATTCCACCATCAACTTGCATAAACTGAATGCCCAAATAGTGATGCAAATGCCCCAAATCAGACATCTCAAATGAGGCATGCAAATCAGCCTTGAAATCAGCAATATGCTTCTCAATAGGACCAGTGAGCAGCATGTCATCAACATAGACAACAATGATCAGAAGCACATCATGAGCACGCTTAACATATAAGGTGCTTTCAGTTGGACTGTTCACAAAACCATGTGCAACCAGATAGGCATGTATCTTCTCATACCAAGCACGTGGTGCTTGCTTTAAACCATATAATGCCCTCTTTAACCTGCACACCTGGTTTTCATGCCCTTTCTGCACAAAGCCTCGGGGCTAAAAAACATCTACTTCTTCATTCAAGTCACCATTCAGAAATGTTGGTTTAATGTCCAACTGATGTACATTCCAACCATGATGGGCTGCAAGTGCACAAATGCTCCGAACACTAGTCATACGGCATGTAGGTGCAAAGGTCTCATCAAAATCAATGCCTCTTTCCTGTGCATAACCCTTTGCAACAAGCCTAGCCTTATACTTGTCAATTGTACCATCAGGTTTACGCTTCAGCTTGTATACCCCTTTAGTGCCAACGGCCTTCTTGCCAGGAGGCAAGTCACATAAAGACCATGTATCATTCTTCATTATAGCATCATATTCAGATTGCATGGCAGCCATCCAATTTTCTGAATTATGTGCTTCATCAAAAGAAACAGGCTCATTCTCATCACAGAGACTAGACGTAGCCATAGCATAGCAATATGATGCAAAGGAGGCACTATGAGAGCCTAAACGAGTATGATATGACAAAGGTGCATCTAATTTGTTGTCATGCAAAGTTTGCACCAGCCATTTTGGCATAGTTTTTGCCTGCTCAATATCAGCTCTCTCATCAACAAGTGCATCATGTAAATCTGCATCAGAAATAAAATGATTTGCATCATCATATGAAACCTACAAAGGCTGAGAAGTTGCCTCATTAGGACTAGCACTAGACTGTCCACCTCTAAAAAGAGGCATCAAGGTATCATACATGTCTTTGGAGCTAACAGATGTCTCCTTAGTACATGAAAGCAATGGCTGAATAGCATCTTCCACAAAGACAACATCACGGCTAACCAGAATGCGTTTAGTCTCTGGATGATACAAACGATAGCCTTTACTTTCAAAACTGTACCCAACAAAAATACATTTTACTGCCTTATCATCCAATTTTCTGCGATGTTGTTCAGGCACTAATGCATATGCCAAACAACCAAAAACACGCAGATGAGCAACAGATGGCTTGCGGTCATGCCAAGCCTCATATGGAGTGATAGACTGCAGCGCTTTAGTGGGACACTTGTTAAGTACATATGCTGCACGCATGACAGCCTCAAGCCAGAAACTATGTGGTAAAGCTTGATTCTTGACCATACACCTCGCCATCTCCATGAGTGACCCATTCTTCCGTTCAGCAACTCCATTTTGTTGAGGTGTATATGGCACTGTACACTGGTTTTTTATCCCACGTTCAACCAGAAATGCATTAAAATCAGAAGACATATATTCCCCCCCTCGATTAGAACGGAGGGTGCCCATTTTACATGCTGACATATTTTCAGCCAAAACCAAAAACTGTTTAAAGCACATGAACACTTCGGACTTTGCTTTGAGTGGATATACCCATGCATGCCTGGAAAAATCATCAATGAAAGTCACGAAGTAAAGGTAATTCCCAAAAGACGGTGTCTGCATAGGACCAGAGACATCACTATGTACAAGCTGCAATTTTTGCGTAGCCCGAATTGAACCATCTTTTGGAAAGGAGGAACGCTACATTTTGCCCAAAATACAGCCTTCACATACATGTTTTCGAGGTGCCTCAAGCTTGGGCAAAGAAGACACCATATCAGATTTCTGCAGGCGTAGCAAACTAGCAAAATTCAGATGACCAAAGCGTGCATGCCAAAGCTTTGCATCTGACATAGCCTGAGAATCATGAACTGCACATGCCGAATCATTCACAGATCTTTCATAGTCTATGAGCTTATACAGCCCACGACATAAAATGCCAGAAGCAATAATAACATCGCCATTTGACAGATCATGAACTGTACATCTGTCATCAACAAATTTCACAACCAAGCCAATCTTGGCTAATGCAAACACTAATAACAGATTCTTCTTGATCCCTGGCACAAATAAAGCATCTGACAAGGTGAAAGAACTACCATCAACAGTAGTCAGAATGATCTTACCAACTCCCATAACAGGATAAGAGTTGTTGGCGCATGTGACAGTATTCCCTGTAGGGGCAGGCTCGAGTGAAGAGAAGAAACTGCGCTGCGAGGTAATATGTTTGGTCGCCCCACTGTCAAAGTACCAAACATTTCAGTCCATTGCAGACATGCACTACTCATGAGAAGATGGGTCAA
This sequence comes from Ceratopteris richardii, assembly GCA_020310875.1. Classification (NCBI taxonomy): domain Eukaryota; kingdom Viridiplantae; phylum Streptophyta; class Polypodiopsida; order Polypodiales; family Pteridaceae; genus Ceratopteris; species Ceratopteris richardii. Next base: position 67,999,852 of record CM035434.1, read on the forward strand.
AACTGCAAATAGTAGTAAACGCCCATTCTTCTTCCTACACAAGATTAGCAGACTCTGTTTTTGGTATAGAGGCTTCTGCAACAACCATTCCAGCCTCCTTTTTCTTTGCCTCTTTTGCAACCAGTTTTGGACAGACCTTTATGATATGATCATTCCCTTCACAGTACTTGCAAAACAATTTTTGCTTTTCTGATTTCCTCTCATCTCTATCCTGGTTCTTCGAATGTGCAGCATTTGCAAATTTCTGCTTACTAGTAGAAGAGCTCCATTTTCCTTTGCCCTTCTGACTAGCCAGGAAAGCTTGATCTGCAACACGCATAATGGACCTGTTATGCCTGGACTGATCTTCCTGCAACAGAATAGAGACTAACTCCTCAAATGATAAGGCATTCGGATTGCCTTTCATCATCAACCGAAGAGTAGAAGCAAAACTCTGATATGAATCAGGAAGACCATTCAGAACGGTCTGCACAAGTGAGCTATCTGGTATAACCTCATCAACAGAAATCAACTGTTCCTTCAAATCTTTGATCGTCGTTAGGAAACTGTCCATAGAATCACCTTCATTCATGTGCTCACTCTTCAACTGTTTTCGGAGGTAAGCAACACGAGCCTCATTCCTAGCTTGGTACAATGTGGTAAGTGTATCCCAAGCATCCCTAGCTGTCCTGCAAGAGAGAATATGAGGAATAGTGGAAGGTTTGACAGACAAAGCTATCAATGCATGTGCTTGGGCATCTCTGCCATCCCAACGAATCTGCTCTGCAGTAGGTGCAATAGAAACAGCAGCACGAACACGAATCTGCACAATATCATCTTCAACACCATCTTCATCAGCTCCAGCACCTGTATTTGTAGTACCTGTCGTTACAGGTGTAACAGGACGTCTTTCAACACCTTGCACAATGTTCCACAATCCTTTTGCAACCAAAACATGTCGCATCATATAAGCCCATAATGGGTAGTTGGTACCATCCAACTTATCCTCAACAGCCAACATACCGAATACATCACTGCTTTCAGCCATGACCGGTGACTAAAATACCTTGATGCAGAAAATTGACTGTATCTCAAAAAGTTGAACAGAATTGCCCAGACGAGTTCTGCTAGACCTGTAGCAGACTTCGAGACGCTTAAACTGGCGAACAGAAACTGGTATATACCTTTGGCACAAAAAGACGAAATAGCCTGCACAAGCGTTGTGATAGTGCGTTCGGAGGCCGAAACGAGCTCAGATCGCGATTTCGGCACCACAAACCGAAGCTGTTTTGATCTCGGAAACATGTTGAGTATGCTCACCAAAATTCGTGCGATTCTGAGACTGCAAACGGAGGAGTGTCGATGGCGTCCTAGATGAAGCGACGACCTGCTCTGATACAATACTGAATGTATTACTAGAGAATGTACAAAGATAAGTAGCCCATTAGGGCAATAAGTAGCCCATTAGGGCAATAAGCGCCCTAATTGTTGGAGTTAGACGTCTGCGGAAGCCTGCGGAAGCAGGCGAACAGCACAAGGAAGAAGAAGAAGCTTGGAGCACAACACACAATACTGAATGTATTACTAGAGAATGTACAAAGATAAGTAGCCCATTAGGGCAATAGGCGTATATACAAGCCGGGGGAAAAAAACCTCCTAAAGAGGGAAAAAAGTGCCCCGGTGGTCCTAGTGTGTTCACACACATCACTACCTAAATATATCAACATTCTCTAAATGGGGAACAAAATTCATTGGACCCATTAATCCCCCAACAAGAGGATCTCATGCAGAATACATCATAGTAACCACAAACTACTTAACTAAGTGGCTAGAATCTAAAAGGAAGAATGATGCCCAAACCATTGCAAAGTTCTTATTTGAAAACATCTTGACTAGATTTATACTACCTATAGAGATCGTAAGTGATAGAGGTACGCACTTCATTAATGAAGTCATTAAGTCACTTACGAACAAATCTCTAGTGATTCATAAGAAGTGAGCACCCTATCACCCACAAGCTAATGGACAAGCGAAGAGTTCAAATAAAGTGCTATGCACGGTTCTTACCAAGAGGATATTCAAGCTTCTTATAAGACAGCTATACGAAGGATGCCCTTTAATCTAGTTCATGGTCAAAATACAATTTTACCAATTGATTTCTTGATTCCTACCTTTTGAGTAGCCATGAAATACGAATGGATAGGACATGAGTTGTCCAAGCAATTAGATCAAATAGATAAGTTCTATAAAGCTAGATTACAAGTTGTAGCAGGCATTTAGGTTGCTAAGTCGAAACAAAAGCTTATTAGGATGCGCACATTAAAGACAAAGGCCTTAAAGTGGGAGATCTTGTATCGGTCTACACTTTAAAACAGCATACAAAAAACTACAACAACGAGGATATGGTCCTTTGATCATAAATCATATTTCCTCAGGTGGAGCCATAAATCTAGCTACTATGGATGGAGATATACTTCCAAATTATATAAGTGGCTTCAGAGTGAAAAAAAATATGGAATCTTAATGGAACAAAAGTTGACTAGACTTTTAGGAGCGTAGAACAATGGAAGAGAAGAAAAGAGAATAAGAGAAGAAGCAATACTAGAAGCCCTAGAGAGAATACGAAAACGTAAGGAATGGATTAAAGAATGTGATGAAAGATACATGCAGGGCGAAGAGAGATAAAAGAGAAATATGATCAATGTGAAACAAGAAAAGCAAGTCTCGCGACTAGAAGCAAGATTCTCGAGATACATATAAAAGGGTACATGGAAGGTGTTGACTCATTAAGGAGCTGAAATAAAGAACTAATGACTTCACTATTATTAAATCAACCCATTGAAGCATCGTCCACACTAAATGATAAGATTCAAAGTCTCAAAAATCAATTAGATACATATGTAGATAAATTGGAAATAGAACAAACACTGTGTATTCAATGGGAGTCAAAATATGCTCATGACACAATTGAGCTATGAAGAAAGTGGAAAGATGTTGTCAATCAATACATAGAGCAATGCAAGCAAGATGCAGATCAGCTTAAAGAGTTATGTGAAGGCAAAATAAAAGTAGAAGAAGATCTCAAAGAAGTTTTGAGACAAAACAAAGATAAAGATCAAGTCATTGCAAAATTACAAGCTCAACTAACGAAGATGCAAAGTGAAAAAACAATTCAACAGATGAACATGGGGACAGTAGTAGTGCAAGGCACAACTTTAACTATTGAGGATACTAAGGTACATCCTCTTTCTCCCCCCATTGTTCCATCACCAATGTGAAATCAACAGGAGTCAATTATTGATGACATTCCAATGTCGTACACTACAAAGCTAGATCATAAAGAAAAAGCACTACTAGTGTCTCACTTGACACAAAATTTTGAAGATGTAGTTGTACAAGTAATGAAGGAAGCAAAGATCAAGAGCGAAGATCTAGATAACATAATAAAACCATTTCACATACCTTATGGAATCATAAAAGAACATACATGCAGGTATATCAAGAAAATGACTCAAAAGGATTCGGACCAGGACCTGAACTTCAAAGCTACAACTTTTACTTATACAGAAGAGGAATTTGAAGCAACCAATCTTGTTTAGAGGAGAAAATATTTGGAATGTAATCCTACATTACGAATACATTGGCAAGAGGCACCATACTCATTACAAGTTAATATGTCCTCTTGCCCAGTGCCAAGGCGCAAACCATGGCCACAGTTTTGGGAAGAGAAATAAAACGGCTCGTGAAATAATCAATGGCTCAATTTTCCACTACTACTGAGCCCGCTACACAATTTTCTACCCAAAAAGAGTACATGATTAGAACGAATGAGTTTTGGCTACACATGCTCATGTCTCAGATCTCATGATCAAGCTAAGAAATCAAGTACCCAGCATGATAGTCATAGTTTTGAAAGTGTTCAAGCATGCAAAGTATACATTTCTAAACTTTATCAACACCAACCAAGGAACATATGCACTAATTTTTTATCTATCTCTTATTCCTAGTAGACTAACCATCATGGCATATTATTCGCAGTTAATGTTTTTGCGGACTCCTTATCTCCAAACATTTGAAGAAGCATTCTTTACATGGTTTCTTGAGATGGACTCAAAAATCTTTTTCAAAATGTCTTCCAAGTTAAATGCTATATTAGTAGCATATGAATTGAGTTTTTTTCATTGATCATTGCCAAGCTCCCCAGGATGGATTAAAATAGCATAGTGGAGGGAATTCATGGTCAAAGAAGCAAATATGATCAATAAAAAAGAACAACAAACATACCAGACCTACTCCTGTCGCCAACAAAAGCCTGTTCGGGATGACAGAGTTCAACAAGTTGGACATGTGGAGGAAGACTCGAGTCAAAAAAGAAGAAGAAGATTATCAAATAAAAAGATAATTCATTGAGTTATCATTCTCTACCCAGAGCCTCGAAGGGGCACCAATTGTTGATATATTTAGGTAGTGATGTGTGTGAACACTCTAGGACCGTCGGGGCACTTTTTTCCCTCTTTAGGAGTTTTTTTCCCCCGGCTTGTATATACGCCTATTGCCCTAATGGGCTACTTATCTTTGTACATTCTCTAGTAATACATTCAGTATTGTGTGTTGTGCTCCAAGCTTCTTCTTCTTCCTTGTGTTGTTCGCGTGCTTCCGCAGATGTCTAACTCCAACAATTGGTATCAGAGCAGGTCGTCGCTTCATCTAGGGCGCCGTCGACACTCCTCCCTTTGCAGTCTCAAAATCGCACGAATTTTGGTGAGCATACTCAGCGTGTTTCCGAGATAAAAACAGCTTCGCTGTGTGGTGCCGAAATCGCGATCTCAGCTCGTTTCAGCCTCCGAATGCACTATTACAGCACTTGTGCAAGCTATTTTGTCTTTTTGTGCCAAAGGTATATACCATTTTCAGTTCGCCACTTTAAGCGTCTCGAAGTTTGCTACAGATCTAGCAGAACTCGTCTGGGTAGTTCTGTTCAACTTTTTGAGATACAATCAATTATCTGCATCAAGGTATTTTAGTCACTGGCCATGGTTGAAAGCAGTGATGTATTCCGTATGTTGGTTGTTGAGGATAAGTTGGATGGTACCAACTACCCATTATGGGCTTATATGATGCGACATGTATTGGTTGCAAAAGGATTGTGGAACATTGTGCAGGGTGTTGAAAGACGTCCTGTTACACCTCTGGCTACATGTACTGCAAATACACGTGCTGGAGCTGATGAAAATGATGTCGAAGATGATATTCCGCACATTCCTGTTCGTGCTGCTGTTTCTGCTTCTCCGACTGCAGAGCAGATTCGCTCGGATGGCAAAGATGCCCAGGCACATGCATTGATAGCTTTGTCTGTCAAACGTGCCATTATTCCTCACATTCGCTCTTGCAGAACAGTTAAGGATGCTTAGGATACACTTACCACATTGTACCAAGCTAGGAATGAGGCTCGTGTTGCTTACCTCCGAAAACAGTTGGAGAGTGAGCACATGAATGAAGGTGATTCTATGGACAATTTCCTAAAGAAGATCAAAGACTTAAAGGAACAATTGATTTCTGCTGATGAGGTTACACCAGATAGCTCACTTGTGCAGACCGTTCTGAATGGTCTTCCTGATTCATATCAGAGTTTTCCTTCTACTCTTCGTTTGATGATGAAAGGCAATCTGAATGCCTTATCATTTGAGGAGCAAGTCTCTCGTCTGTTGCAGGAAGATCAGTCCAAGCAGAACAAGTCCATTATGTGAGTTGCAGATCAAGCTTTCCTAGCTAGTCAGAAGGGCAAAGGAAAATGGAGCTCTTCAACTAGTAAGCACAAATCTGCTAATTCTGCATATTCGAAGAAGGAAGATAAAGATGAGAAGAAATTGTTTTGTAAGTACTATAAAGGGAATGATCATATCATAAAGAACTGTCCAAAACTGGATGCTAAAGAGGCAAAGAAGAAAGAGGCTAGAATGGTTGTTGCAGAGGCCTCTACACCAAAAACAGAGTCGGCAAATCTTGTGCAGGAAGAAGAATGGGCGTTTACTACTGTCTGTTGTTTTGACCCATCTTCTCATGATCAGTGCATGTTTGCAGTAGACTCAGATGTATGGTATTTTGACAGTGGGGCAACCAAACATATTACCTCACAGCGCATTTTCTTCTCTTCACTCGAGCCTACCCCTACAGGGAATACTGTTACATGCGCCAACAACTCCTCTTATCCTGTTATGGGAGTTGGTAAGATCATTTTGACTACTGCTGATGGTAGTTCTTTCACTTTGTCAGATGCTTTATTTGTGCCAGTGATCAAGAAGAACTTATTATCAGTTTCTGCACTAGCCAAGATTGGCTTGGTTGTGAAATTTGTTGATCACAGGTGTACAGTTCATGATCTGTCAAATGGTGATGTGATTATTGCTTTTGGCATTTTATGTCGTGGGCTGTATAAGCTCATAGACTATGAAAGAACGGTAAATGATTTGGCATGTGTAGTAAATGATTCTCAGGCTATGTCAGATGCAAAGCTTTGGCATGCATGCTTGGGTCATCTGAATTTTGCTAGTTTGCTACGACTGCAGAAATCTGAAATGGTGTCCTCTTTGCCCAAACTTGAGGCACCTGGAAAACATGTTTGTGAAGGCTGTATTTTGGGCAAAATGCAGCGTTCATCCTTTCCAAAAGATGGTTCAGTTCGGGCTACTCAGAAATTGCAGCTTGTACATAGTGATGTCTGTGGTCCTATGCAGACACCTTCTTTTGGGAATTATCTTTACCTCGTGACTTTCATCGATGATTTTTCCAGGCATGCATGGGTATATCCATTGAAGGCAAAGTCCAAAGTGTTCATGTGCTTCAAATAGTTTTTGATTTTGGCTGAAAATCTATCAGCATGTAAAATGGGCATCCTCTATTCTAATCGAGGGGGGGAATATATGTCTTCTGATTTTAATGCATTTCTGGCTGAACGTGGGATAAAACACTAGTGTACAATGCCGTATACACCTCAACAGAATGGAGTTGCTGAAGGGAAGAATAGTTCTCTCATGGAGATGGCAAGGTGTGTGGTCAAAAGTCAGGTCTTACCTCATAGTTTCTGGCCTGAGGCTGTCATGTGTGCAGCATATGTATTGAACAAGTGTCCCACTAAAGCGCTACAGTCTATCACTCCATATGAGGCTTGGCATGATCGCAAGCCATCTGTTGCTCATTTGCATGTTTTTGGTTGTTTAGCATATGCATTAGTGCCTGAACAACATCGCAGAAAATTGGATGATAAAGCAGTAAAATGTATTTTTGTTGGGTACAGTTCTAAAAGTAAAGGCTATCGTCTGTATCATCCATAGACTAAACGCATTCTGGTTAGCCGTATGTTGTTTTTGTGGAAGATGCTATTCAGCCATTGCTTTCATGTACTAAGGAGACACATGTTAGCTCCAAGGACATGTATGATACTTTGATGCCTCTTTTTACAGGTGGACAGTCTAGTGTTGGTCCTAATGAGGCAACTTCTCAGCCTTTGCAGGTTTCATGTGATGATGCAGATCATTCCATTTCTGATGCAGATTTACATGATGCACTAGTTGATGAGAGAGCTGATATTGAGCAGGCAAAAACTATGCCAAAATGGTTGGTGCAAACTTTGCGTGACAACAAATTAAATGCACCTTTGTCATATCGTACTCGTTCAAGCTCTCATAGTGCCTCTTTTGCATCAGATTGCTATGCTATGGCTCCATCTAGTCTCTGTCATGAGAATGAAATTGGATGGCTGCTATGCAATCTGAATATGATGCAATAATGAAGAATGGTACTTGGTCTTTATGTGACTTGCCTCCTGGCAAGAAGGCCATTGGCACTAAGTGGGTATACAAGCTGAAGCGTAAACCTGATGGTACAGTTGACAGGTATAAGGCTAGGCTTGTTGCAAAGGGTTATGCGCAAGAAAAAGGCATTGATTTTGATGAGACCTACATGCCGTATGACTACTGTTCGGAGCATTTGTGCACTTGCAGCCCATCATGGTTGGAATGTACATCAGTTGGGCATTAAAACTGCATTTCTGAATGGTGACTTGCATGAAGAACTGTATGTTTTTCAGCCCCGCGGCTTTGTGCAGAAAGGGCATGAAAACCAGGTGTGCAGGTTAAAGAAGGCATTATATGGTTTAAAGCAAGTACCACGTGCTTGGTATGAGAAGAAACGTTCCTATATGATTGCACATGGTTTTGAGAACAGTCCAACTGAAAGACCTATTGAGAAGCATATTGCTAATTTTAAGGCTGATTTGCATGCGTGATTTGAGATGTTTGATTTGGGGCATTTGCATCACTATTTGGGCATTCAGTTTATGCAATTTGATGGTGGAATCCCAAGGGGGGGTCAATACAGCCAGATTTGCATGCTTTTTCTGACTCTCATTGGGTTGGTGTCTATGACACTTGTGTGTCCACTAGTGGCTTTTGCTTCATGCTTGGTAGCTCATGTATATCTTGGTTGAGCAAGAAGCAGCCTACTGTGGCCACTTCCAGTTGTGAGGCTGAGTATAGGGAAGCTTTCAAAGCTACTGTTGAGTGTGTGAGGCTCAGATGCCTTATGGTTGATTTGGGTGTTGGTCAGAATTCTGCCACCACTATCTTCACTGACAGTCAGAGCACATTGGCAGTCGCGAGGAACCCTGTGTTCCATGCTCGCACTAAGCACATTGAGGTGCATTATCACTATGTCAGGGAGAGGTTCTCTGCTAGGGAGATCATCTTGGCATATGTGCCCACGCAGGAGAACATTGCAGACCTTTTCACGAAGGCTCTACCCAGGAAGAAGTTTGAAGCTTTTCGCAAAGCTTTGGGCTTACTTCCTTTTGTGGAGTGACTTCCACATAGCTTGGCACTTCCTTATACATGAGTTCCAGCTACTTGTTCACCGCATCACTCCCAGGGGGGATTTGTTGATATATTTAGGTAATGATATGTGTGAACACTCTAGGACCGTCGGGGCACTTTTCCCTCTTTAGGAGGTTTTTTTCCCCCGGCTTGTATATACACCTATTGCCCTAATGGGCTACTTATCTTTGTACATTCTCTAGTAATACATTCAGTATTGTGTGTTGTGCTCCAAGCTTCTTCTTCTTCCTTGTGTTGTTTGCGTGCTTCCGCAGACGTCTAACCCCAACACCAATTAAGCTAAAACAAGGCACAAGGAAAATAAAGACACAGGATGAAAGAATGCAACAAGTCCTAAAGGACGTAAACAAAGAAATAGAAACAAGACCTTTGAAGCACCACCCTCCAAGAGATGGATGCACTCCAAGCCACTGGTAGCATGCATGGCAACGAGAGTTAATGCAACAACCCTAGTGTATGAATATAAGGAATATCAAGGGCAAAATAAAAGCATTGGACTAAGGCTCAAATAAGGTAACAAATTGCCTCTAAGTCTTGAAGGCTTCCTTGACCAATGGTGGCGTGCGGTGAAAAGAAATCTACACAAGCAATTACAACATTAGATCAGAGAGGAACAACTTGGCAAGAGGTGATTGAGGACAACAAGCCTAAATTGTCATATATATCCTAGGTTTTGCCACTTGTTGCATGTCAAGAAAACCCACAGAAGCCTGTCAAGGGATGAGAGAGACTAAGAGAGGGAGAGTGTTGTAGCGGATAGAAGACAAAGAGCTAGTAGAAAGAAGTAAAAAAAAAAACATGCCCCAAAATTTTAAATAAATGGCTGATTTTCTTCTAAAATCCCTTGTAAAAAGTCTCAAGAAAGCTTTATATTTTCTCTAGAGGAGTCCTTTAGATGCATGATCCTTGAAGAATGTAACATTACCCTTGTACATTAGTAGGAACTTAGTGATTTATGGAGAAAGTGCCACTCTCTTATGTGAAAGGACCAAATTTAAGGTGCATGTATATAAGTCACTTGTGACTCTTTTGTAAAGATTTTTAGCCATTGTGAAAAACTAACTTTGCATAATTTTGAAATTGTTTCTTCTTGTTTTTGTATCTTATTCTCCTTGAGCTTGCACATGTGTTTGAGGTGTGGAACGTGTGTCTAGAGGTGTTGTCTATCCCTTTCCCCATCTCTTTTTGCTATTTTAGTGTGTGTGTGTGTCAAGTGTAGGAAGCTAGAAGCAAGAATTAGTGTTTCCCGCCCTTTTGTTTTTTTGTCGTACCATAAATCTTAGAGTTTTGATTGAGTTGGATGTAAGACCAATGAATCCCTCTTTTTGAGAGGTTCGAAACAAACCTAGTATTGAATATATTCGGGTATCGAAACTGAGAGAAGTCACTCGATTATTACCTGTTGCTGCACCAAGTATCGCAATAAATGCCAATGTGCAAGAGGTATCATGTGAGGTAGATTTAGCCTAATTCACATGCATTAATTGTCTCTTACCTACATTACCTATCACATGTGCACATATCTTCATACACCTCATGGGGTTAAACTCACATATTGATAATTTAACGAGTGTATCAATAATACCACTACATGCACATTCACTTGGTAATACATTTAGCATTGTGTTGTTCTCCAAGCTTCTTCTTCTTCTTCTTTTGTATGTTGTTCACATGCTTCCATAGACCTCTAAATCCAACAAAAATGCCTTGTTTAACTTGCATACTTTTGTTCATGGGCTTTTAGCACAAAACCACAAGGTTAAAAAAAATGTATGTAATATAGTCCTCCTTGGTTGAGCAAGAAGCAATCTACTATAGCCACTTCTACTTGTGAGCCTGAGTATAGGGCAACTTTCACAATGATTGTTGAGTCTATGTTGTTTAGACTCCTTTTGATTGATTTGGGCATTGTTCAATCTTCTATCACCACCAACTTTATGGGTTGTTAGATTGCATTGGGAGTTGTGAGGAACTTGTGTTCCATGCTTGTGCAAGGCACATTCAGGTGCACTACATTATGTCAAGGAGAGACTCTTTGTTGAAGACATCATTTTGGATTATGTGCCCACAAAGGATAATGTTGTAGACCTTTTCACAAAGGTTGTGCCTAGAAGGATTGGCATAAGGATTTGGAATGGTATTTTCTTAAAAAAAAATTCTTGGTCATCGGCAACTGATATATTGATAGCTATATGGATTTTTTTTTTTGAGCTTTCATATCACTTCAATACCAATGTTAAAACTATCTAAAACAAAACTTGCACATTGCATGGACATTTCTAATCAAATTCAAAAGTTTGTGGTATGCAATGGAGTAAATATAGGGGTACTTTCACTCTTTTTTTTTTTTTTGAATTTCTCTTCTATTTCCTACTCTCTCATCGAGTTTCTCTTATTGTATAAGTATAACTCACTAGTTGTGTTCTATTGTTAAGCAAATCAAGAGCAATTAAGCATAGTGATCTTCATATCTATGCAACTAGACTTAGGGACCTCGATGTCTACAAAATCTAACTCATATCTATGGAAGAGCTGCAAGTAATTCGATTTTTTGTTTATTTTATTTGTGCATTTCTCTTGTTTCTCTTATTGTTTGTGACTCTCTCACTAAATCTCTCTTAGTCTATCACTCTAATTTATTATTCATGTTTTGTTTTGAAGCAAAGAAAGAGTTATTAGACATATTAAGCTTTAGATCTATGTAGTTAGACTTAGGTAGCTTGTTATGTACACAATTTACTTAGATAGCTTGCTATCTACACAATCTAGTGTCATATATATGGGAGCGCTCCAAGTAAATGGAATATTTGTTTTATTCATTTTCTTTTTTCTAAAAATTATCATTCTTATATTTATTTTAATTATAAAAACTAAAGAAAATTGAAATCAATACACAAACATATGCACATGTACACATATACATACACAAATTCATAAACATACACACTTCCATAGCCATATACACATTCACACACATTCATATACACATATACTCACCCACTCATGCACTCACACACATACACATATACATACACACATCCATGCACACATGTACATACATACATATGCAAATACATACATACACATACATACACAATTACACACATGCATAATAACATACATATGCACATCCATAAACACACATACATATGCATACATATATACAAACATGTTACCATTAGTGTCCATGTGAAAGGCCAAATGGCCACCGAACACTTCTTTGTATATGTTCTTTAATAAAACACATAGTGGCTTGGTTAATCACATACTATAAGTTCGACCGCATTCGTGAGACCTTAGAAGTCTGTCTTCGTGCTCCTTGTGTACTGTGATTTTCTAAGTATTCTGCAACCTCTATGCAAAGTACTGTGTGCGGCCTTAGGAGCTCAGTTTTCTACTCCACAGATATCATTGTCTAGCTCTTGAGGAGGAGAGCGCATCATGGTGCATCGCCATCGAATTACTTCACTGGTATCAGAGCAGTTTGATGCAAAAGCTTTTTCCTTTTGTGCGAGTGAAGGGAGCACCCCCTGACTTTCTCCAAGGCTTACGACTAAGGTGGCGACCAAGGCATAGACCTTGGCATACCTTGTCATCCGAGGCACCGATGGTGCCATTGGCTGTTCCCCGAGAGGTAACCCATCCCAGTAATGTTCCCCCCATAGCTCGCTTTATCATGGCAATCTCTTGCCACTTAGCTACACTCTTGTGGTGTCTGAACAAGGAGAAAGAATAAGGTTAACATTACCTTGAACATGTTTTGGTCCCTCAAAGCTTCATTCTTTGCTTTCAAATCCTATTTTTTGAAGTATTTTTGGGGTGTCTTTTGGAGCCATTTTGGAGTACTTTTGCACAGAGTTCTCTTCACACAGGTCCAAGAACATCATGAAGAGTGTTCTATGTACTTCTCCAACAATAAATATCAACCCTTTGGGGCTATATTTTCATCCATACTCGTAAAATAGGTTTCTCGAAAGTTTTTTCAGTTTTGGTGGGAGAAGCCACTATAAATTTATGTAGGTTTTTTGAGCCTAAAACTTTAAAGTTGACAGACACTTGCAGGTGTTGTTGGCTAGTTTTTGGGCTATGCATTCAACCTTTTAGTGTCATTTTACTACATATATTGAGCACATACACACCATGAATGCTTTTGTGGATACTACTTATGTATGTCCATGTGGTCATTGATATAACGGTTATGTTTTTGCATAAAGCCTTTTACGTTTGATAAAGAGGGTCCTGGTGAGGTTTTCTTAACTAGGAGGCACTCAAATGTCGGGGTCTCTTCGATGATGCAGGTGGAAGACTTACCCGCCTCGTCATAGGAGATGTATGATAGTTGTTCATAAGTGCCCCATAAGCCTAGTTGGCTTCTATTGGGTAATTGATAATATGCAATGGAGTAAGTGATTCACTATGTAGGTAAACATGTCAATATTTGCAATTTTATGATATTTTGACACTGGTCATATGCTCATTTTGCAAAGGATAACCTGGCAAAATTTTTTCCACATTTTTGGTTTAGTCAGTTATACAGTGGTCGATTTACTGATACACTTATTCCTTGGTGTTTGGAGTCTTCTAGCCCCATCATCATTCTATTTAGTTCTCTACCATCATGGCATCAGAGGTCTCAAACACATCTGGTGGATCAAGGTCTAGTGTCAGTGTTTCAAGGAGGAGCTATAACTTGTAGGGTAAAGACAATTTTGAGATTCAAAATTTTGATGGCACAAACTTTGCTCTATGGAAGAATCAGATTAAAGATGTGTTGATTCAAAGGAGGCAATGGAATCCAGTACATGGGATTTCAAAGAAGCCTGATGACATGGATGAATATGATTGGGATGAGCTAGATGAAATGGCCAGGTCTACCATTTACTTGCACCTGTTAAATAATGTTTACTTTATAGTATTAGACTGTCAAAGTGTAGAGGAGCTTTGGAAGTTGTGCAATACATATGAAATAGAGATAGCATCAAATAAAGTGTAGCTAGTGACAAATAGTGTTGCTGCTAATCTAAATGAGTTTGATGCTATATTCCCCCAATTACAAGCTCAAAAAATGGATATGGATAATGAAATGAAAGCAGTATTGTTGTTTTGCACCCTTCCATCCTCATGGGATACGTTTTGCACAGCTATTAGCAATAGTGCACCTGGTGGTAAACTCATCTATGATGACATATGTGGAGTACTCTTGAGTGAGGAGATTTATATAAAATCTATGGTTGGCACTCATAGTGGAGTTGCATATAATGTTTGTGATTCTTACCAAGGAAAGAATCAGCAACATGGTAGGAGCAAGAACAAGGAAAAGAATGGTCAACGAAATAAGAGTAGAAGTAAATCAAGGAAGAGGGACATTGAATGCCATTATTGGCATAAGGGACATATAAAGAAAGATTGTTATGCATTAAAGAATGCTAAAGATAAAGGACAAAATGTTGATGGGCATGTTAAACAGTTACATGCACCATCTACTTCGACTGTGAAGATTAAAGAAATTAATGCTATTTCTGATGATGCTGATGTGTTGACACTTGATAGTACTTTGCCAACTGAGGCTCTTATGACTCATTCTCTATCCCAGACATGGCCGCTAGATTTCGGTGCTTCTTTCCATGTCACACCACACAGAGAATGGTTCTCTAGTTATGCAACAAAGTCTCTTGGTACCATGAGACTTAGTGACTCTTACTAGTTGTGATGTTGTGGGATTGAAGATGCGGTTGTGCAGTTCATTGATGGTTCAAAATTTACTATGCATAATGTACGCCATGTACCTCAATTATCATGTAGTTTGATGTCAATTGGTCAACTTGATGACCTTGGTTACAAGGTGGTCTTCTATGCTCAGTCCTTTCGTATATCAAAGGGCAATGTGGTTATTACAAAAGGAAGCAAAGTTGGCTCACTTTATCCTTTATTTGTATCACAGAATGAACACTTGTTAGCTATTACTAAAGAGCCTATGGCTTGTATTTGGCATGGTGGTTTGGGCCATATATCGCGTAGTGAAATGGAGAATATTTCTCGTTCTGGCTAGTTACCTGTGTTAATTTTTCTTTGATTTTTCATTTTGCGAGCATTGTCAATATGAAAGCAAACCAGAAATGTGCATAGAACACACATCGACTCTTCAATTCAGCCTTTAGATCTCGTTCATACAGATGTGTGTGGTCTTATGCTCACAAGGTCCTTCGTTGGTTCTCTTTACTTTGTCACTTTCATAGATGATGGTACTAGAAAAGTCTTGGTCTATCCTATCAAATCGAAGGATGAGATATTCCCACCTTTCAAAAAATGGCTTGCTTTAGTTGAGAGTGAAAAAGGAACTAAGCTTAAGACTTTTGGTTCAGATAATGGGGGTGAGTATACCCATGAATTTAGCCTTTTTTGTCAGTCTAGAGGGATTCATAGAGAGTTGATAGCTCCTTATACCTTAGTACAAGATAGAGTAATTTCTATGTTGCATCATGTGAACCTCACAAGGCTTCTGGACAGAAGCAGCATTGATTGCAATTCGTGTGATTAACCTTTTACCTAGTATTGCTAAAGGTTACAAGCCACCATATTGTGATCATCTTCGAGTTTTTGGGTGTGAAGCATATGTTCATATACCCAAGAGTCTTAGACAAAAGTTGGACCATAAGTCAAAGAAATGCATTTTTCTTGGATATGGTCAAGAAGGACAATTTGGATATTGCTTATGAGATCTTGAAACACGATCAATGATCAGAAGTAGTGATGTCATTTTCAATGAGTCTAAGATGCATAAACAGCCCAATAAGGAGGTTGAAGTGAGAAGAGTGGTGTTTGAGGATACTAGTCCTCCAGTTAGCATGCATAAAAATGTTGCACATAGGGACGTTCAAGAGAATTTCCAAACAAATCAGTTTGCACATGTTTATGTTTAGCAACCATCGAGACTCTCTACACGTGTCTCACATTGACCTGATAGATATGTTCCAAGTTTAGATTTTGTTATGCTCACAGATACTAGTGAGCCTTCTTGCTACAAAGAGGCTATGCAGACAAAGAATCATGTCAAATGGGAGCATGCCATGAGAAGTGATTGGATTCTATTCACAAGAATGGTACTTGGAATCTAGTAATTTACCAAATGGAAGGAAAGCTTTACCATGTAAATGGGTATATAAGTTGAAATTCACAACAGATAGTGCTTCTCCAAAGTATAAAGCACAACTTGTTGCAAAGGGTTTTAAGCAACAACATGGTGTTGATTTTTAGGAAATCTTCTCTAGTGGCCAAGATGATTACCCTACGCATGTTGCTTGCATTCGTTGCAATGGAGGACCTAGAGCTACTCCAAATGGATGTGAAAACTGCTTTCTTGCATGGAGATCTTACATATGGGATCTATATGGAACAACCAAAGGGTTATGTAGTCTCTAGCAAGGAAAGT
>CM035434.1:68028647-68286147 GCA_020310875.1 Ceratopteris richardii
CATTGTGAGCCAAACCTAATGCCACATAAATTTCTTTAGTCATGCACTCTAAGGGTTTGCTTAAATAGGTTGGCTTATATGCCAAGATAGATAAATTACTGAGATAAGAGTGCTTTCTTCATCTTGATTGGTGAGTTCCAAAGACTATAAAACTTCATCTCCATCTATTATGAGCCCATTTGGTGTTCCATTTCTTGTTAAACTTCATGTGGTACTCCACTTTTTTGTTGACTCTATGGATTTCATTGACATAGTTATTGTTTCTCTTTGATTCTCTCAACTATAGAGTTGTTTTATATTGGAGATGTCTATTATGAAGATCTCAATTTGTGTACCCAAATATGAGGCCCAAATTGATATCCTCTAGTTTGATATATCCATCCATGACATAGTCCCATAGGTCTTTTCAACTATCAATACCTTTGACTAGATATTCTTAGCTTTTGGAACATCCAACTAATTTATTTGTCTTATCCTCAAGATAAGGAAGCAAATTGGATTCTTTTACATGCTACTAGAAACCCCCTTACACTTATTGTTGAGAAAGAAATGTCTCATTGTATTCCAAGCTTTCTATAGCAATCTCATCAAGTGTTAACCTCAAGGGTAACTTTCAAGTTTGAAAAAGTATCGTATTGAGTTCATGGTTCTTCCAATGAAGGGATTTGATGAGAGAAAAGCATTGTTTCTTTCTAAACGTGAGTTGGAAACATGATTTTTTATGTTTGGAACAAGCCTTAATCATCCACTTGATAACCACTTTATATCGAAGAATGATCTCATCAAAAATCCCTAATCCACCCTTATACTTGGGAAGAGCAGGGATAGCTCTTCTACTCATGTTTTCAATACAAAGGAAATTCTTGCATATCGCCTCCATCTTGTGCAAATATTTACGAGTGTTGGAGTTTGAGGACTAGGGAAGCATGCAAACAACACAAGGAAAAAGAAGATCATTGATCAAGACCAATGACTTAAAAGCTTTGAGATTATTCATAATTGTTGGAAGCAGCCAGAGGCACAGACGACACGGAAGCATGTAACGACAAAGCAGGGAGCCAATCGAATCGTTTTTCAAATAATTATGTTTTCAAATACTTGCCAAAAACCTCCAACAGTGATTTTTATCACGATTGTAACATATGTAACATAGAAAACCCCATTTTGTAATCCATAGCTCCATTTTGTGCAAGCCGAGGAGTCCTTGAGCTTGAGGAGTTTAGGTAGAACAAGCGTATCAATTTTCGTTATTTTTAGACACCGTTTACCCTTCCAAATAGCATCTAGGACCTAATTTTTAACTATGCCGGTCACTAGATGTGAAACCGGTCAAAACTAGTCTAGAAACTATAAAAAGAGCTAGAGAGCTCATTTTTGAGGTTAGCTTGTTGGAGTAGAGAAGAGCTTAGAGCTATTTTGAGCTTGTAATAGTGTTCTTGAGTAATAGAGTTGATTCCTCACCTTCCATTGTGTCTTGCTTGTCTCTTCATTGTGTGTGTGTATGTGTGTGTGCATCTTGGTGCTTCTCACCTTCACTCTCACTTCATCTCACATTCACGATCTTCATATCACTCCTATCTCTTCCGCGGATTGACATTAAGGAGGTGAAGCTTCTTAACGTGGTTCTCACCATTGTGCTAGAGCAACACCAAATTTGGCGCCGTTGCCGGGGATCGAGTCTAGAACGAATGTGTGATGGTAAGAGTATAGCAAGAAGTGGCGTTGGAAGGTAAAAATTTCAGTTTTTGTTGTTGTTTTTACTTAGTTTTTAGTGTTTTCCACCTCCCCCACACTCCATCTTCATCACCGCATCATCATCTTCATCTCCAAAAAAATCAAAAAATTCACTATATCCCCCCATTCTCCTCATTTCCCCTCATTTGTGCATGCGAGAGAGTGAGAGAGAGCTTTTGTGCTTGTGTGTACTTTTGTTTTCTTGAGTTTTCTTGCAGGTACAGAGCTCCAGTGCATCAGGAAGGCTGCAAAAAGGTAAAAACTTCAGTTTCTGTCAGAAATTTCCGTCTGTGTCAGACCATCGCGATGGTCTGCAAAGTTCGGAATTTGGAGAAGGCGACCACACCAGCGTGAAGAGCACACCTGCGCCTACAGGAATCCATAGCTGCATTCACAAAATTTGCATTTTGGTGGACCATTGCGACGGTCTCTGACCATCGCGATTGTGTCACACCATCGCGATTGGCTCACGCCATCGCGACGGCTTGGCCGGACCATCGCGACGGTCTCTGACCATCGCGATTGTGTCACGCCATCGCGCCGACGGTGCCACGTGGCAATTTGGACCATCGCGACGGCTCGCACCCTTGCACCATCGCGACAACCCGAAATTTTGGACCATCGCGATTGGCTCACGCCATCGCGCCCAGACCTGATATCACGATTGGCTCAAGCCATCGCATCTGTGACCATCGTGACGGTTCACTTTGGACCATCGCGATTGTTCACGTTGACCGTTGACTAACGCCATCGCGATTG
The DNA here is from genome assembly GCA_020310875.1 of Ceratopteris richardii. Lineage (NCBI taxonomy): Eukaryota > Viridiplantae > Streptophyta > Polypodiopsida > Polypodiales > Pteridaceae > Ceratopteris > Ceratopteris richardii. Next base: position 68,031,141 of record CM035434.1, read on the forward strand.
TCTGCCTGATGGAGCCATCGCGACGGTTCACACTCACGCCATCGCGATTGTCCATTTTGACGCCATCGCGATTGTCCACTTTCACGCCATCGTGACGGTTCACCCTCACGCCATCGTGACGGTCCCAGACCATCGCGATTGTCTCACACCATCGCGATTGTGCACCCCCATCGCAAAATTTAGGGTTTCATTTTTTGGCCAATTTTGGGGCTATTTTTGGGAAATTTTTGGGTGATTAGACTCATAGGAGACCCCTTAGCTCATATTTGGAGAAAAACCTGTTTGTCAGTTTTTACCCCCCAGGGCCTGAACGGTCATAACTTTTTCATCCGAAGTCCGTTTTTTGAGCTTAATAGCTCGTTAGAAAGCTCTCTACGAGTACTACGTGACCTCAACTATTTTTTTCTTAAAGAATACATCTATTTTTAGATAAGCTATTTTGAGGTTGACCTAGTTTGGGACTAGAAAGCCAGGGGGCAAGCATTAAAAAGTTGGGCAAAAGGGAAGGGACTTAAAAGGTGTATATACTCAAGTGCTTGATCATCCAACTGTGAATTGGTCTAATATTGGATTTGTCCAGGTCTAGCAAGGGCAATCGAAGGCAACCAAGGCAAGGCAGTGAAGTGCATAAAGCTTGGGAAGCGCGGCTTCTTGAGCATCAGAGCAACCAGAAAAGCTGACTCGAGGTTGGAAGATTACTCAACCCCCTCAGTCAATTCTTAGCTTAGGATAAACGTTAGCATTGTGGATTTAAGACGATAGGAACGCCTCAAGTTCAAGAGAGTTAAATTTATCAAGTCTGAGACTAAAGTAAAGGTGTGTGTGACGAAAACCTAAAGGAAAGAGCCTAAGTCTGACGGAACGAGAAATCAAAATTATAACGGAAAGTCGAATTCCTGACGCATACATTAAGACAAGAATCTAAAGAAATTTAAAAAGAATCAAGACAGTAATAACAAAGAATCTGTGACGATCTGAGCGTGTACCGAGTGTGCAAGGAAGAAAATTAATGAACCTTAGATCGGGCAAACATATAGGTAAGTCAGACCGACGAAGCCTTAGATCATCAGAGGCAAGTGTAAGAACTACTGCACGATCGTGGGCTCAACAATTGAACACTAGTTATCCCTACGAGAGCTCAGATACTAGTGATTCAGAAATGGCATTTAGCACAGAAAAACCAGAAGGAGGGTCGAATGTAGCCTATTTAGAAAAAACCAGAAGGACCCTATAGAACACAACTAGAGTTTCTCCGAACCAACCGATTAGGTGCTCGCATCTATGAGGATGGTTTGCGAAGGAAAGTGGTGCAAATGCACAACCCCGATCAACCCATTGGATTGGAACATCCAGTGGTGAAATTCGAGAGAGACGCATACATAGACAAGGAAGGAACGATGTACATCTTAAGTACGCAGCCGAACAATACCAATGAGTTTGGCGTGATTCAACCAGAGATGGAAGCAAAATTTCAAGGAAAAGAACCATTAGAAGAACCTAGAACACCTAGAGGGAAATCTGTACTGACACGAGTACTATTCCCAGAATGGATCCCTCAGGACAACAGAAGCATAGAGTTGTTTGTAAATAAAGAAACTGATGAAGCCTTTTGGAGATACAAGACCAAAATACTTAGTGAAGTAGGAATCATCACGATATACGAGTTCAAGGACCCGGATACACCTGGAAAGGTTGTATACCTGGATGAGACTTCAGAAAGAGTCTTTGTGGTACCTGACCGCGCTAAAAACACATACACATGGAGAGGTGAATTGGTATTCCCTCCATCTAGAACGAACATGAATACAAGTCAACAAGGGGCAGGAACATCCTCAGCCCATGGAAATCAAAGAGAGGGAAATAAAGAAAGACCCGAAGTAAGCTTTAATCACCCCATAGGGAGAGATAGAACAACCACGAACACTAATAGAGCGGATAGACAAAGAGATCATGGAATACCAGGTGGTAGAGATGATTTTCCTCTACCTAGACCACGTGAACACGCAAGAATATTGAGACCCACTCAGTTAGTGAAATCCATGAAGAATTACTTTGATGGGACAGGAGATCCCTATGACCACGTCGCAGAATTCAAGCAAGTACTAAGAGCCAAACAAGTTGAAGACATGTTCACGCAATACAATGCATTTGGACTGACGTTAAAGAATACCGCTTTAACTTGGTTCCAACCTTTGCAACAAAGGCAATTTAGAGACATCCATCACTTTTTAGAGTCATTCATCACTGAATTCTCTAAAAGTGGGATTAGACATGACACGTCTTTGTTGATTCATAGCTTTAAACAGACCCCTCAAGAAACAGTAAGACTGGCAGGACGTAGGTTTAGACAATATGTTGAACGATGTCCAATGCAAGAGCTACCCTCACAAGCCAAGCAAGTGTCATTGTTTCTAGATGGCTTGTTGAGCTCTAAACTACGCTCCTACGTGTACCTAAAAGAACCCAGAACGCTAGAGCAATGTATAAGAATTTGTATAGACATTGAGGATAACTTAGGAGACGAGTTGGAACTCTCAAAGGTCTATAAGGACTCAGACTGTTCATCTCTAGCATCCACAAAATTGTCTAACTCAATAGAAGACCTAGCAGAAAAAGTGGCCCAGAAACTAGGAGTTTCTAGTAAACCTAGGGTGCTAATGAACAAGCGTTGTTACACCTGTGGTGGTGATCATATGGCAAATGTGTGTCCCAATGCAACACAACCTCAAGCCAACCCTAGTGGCCAATACTGTACAATTGAGAGAAGATACACGAATCATACTGCTCAGGACTGCCCATACAACAAACAAACCGTGAGACAGAACTACCTGCAAGCATACCCGCAGCCAGGTAGGTATCAAGGCCAATACAATGCTCAGCCTTATTACTATAGGCCTCCTCAGAACTACCCATACCAGGCTCAATAGAGGCCTCAACCTGTCTTAGCTCAGCAGCCACCCCCACCAGCGAATGTCATCTCAGTCAAATACGCTGCTGCAGAAGAGAACCTAAGTAGGGCCTTAGTGCCTTCTTCACCTTTGATCACAGAGGGTGACCCGAATTCGAACAGTTTTGACTCTACGCATGTAGATAGTCCACCCGCATATTACACGGAGTCACCAGAACACGTAGAAACATATCATTATGATAGTCCACCAGTGGAACCTAGTTGGGAGCCCAACTATGCTAATGTGATGTACACAAACCCAAATCCACGGCCCCAAATAAGACAACAAAGACCACATGGCCCTAGAGGACCATGCTTTAGGTGCCAAGGAGATCATTTCATAAAGGATTGTCCACATCCTCCGACAGTAGGACAATCACAGTACTATAACATCCAAGGCTTTTGCGCTGATTGTGGCAAGGAGCACATAATCAAAGATTGTCCTAAGAACCCTATTAATGCTTCGAATGTGACACCGATCAACGTGATAGGTATTGTAAATAACGCAGATGGATCCAACCCTACATACGTACCAATCCAAGCTATAACAAGAGCCCAGGCGCTCTTACAGAACCAAAAGCTTAATCAAGAGAAAGTAGCCGGAACCAGTGAAGTTGCAGAATCTAGCAGTAAAAAGACAAAATCTTGGAAAGATTCTAGAGAAAGAATTAAGAGAAAATGGAGTAAAAAGATAAGTGAGTTGGAAGGAAGTTTGAAGGAATCTAGAGCCAAAATCCAAGAATTGACTTCGCAGGACTTGAATCAAGAGAATCCAGCTCAGAAATCAAGATCAGTTTTAGCGGAACCCATACCAGAAAATCTAGACATGATGTTTCGTGCATATCAGGCTAGATTAAAAGAAGGACCTCAAGTAGCTGAAATGAGCAAAAACTACCCTCGAGCTGATCTAGAAATTGAGAGAACTAAACTTTGCATGAAGATGGTAGAACTAGCACAAGCTTTGTTTGAAGCCTCTAGATATCTCAATTGGAATAACACGGCAAAACCGGAATTGCATTTTCAAGGACTAATGGAGAGGCTAGAATATTTGATTGAAAGCAAAGAGAAAAAGGATCAGCCTAGGAACCCTATTGTCCCAGAGACACAGGAAAGGAATGCGCCATCCCTCTCTCAAGTACCCAACTCAGAAAGTCAAGACAATGTGTCTTCCATACATAAATATTCACATGAATTTTTGAGAGAAATACAAGAAGAGAAATGGAGAAAGGAACAAGGAACCCATCCTCCTATTCAAGAAATAGACGACTTGCAGGAACAATTTCCCCAAGACATTCCCTCTATATACGAGGATGTAGAGGAAGAACAACTGAGTGAACACACAGGATTTGGATCTAATTCGTTACAAGAATTACCTCAGTTCACAGGACCTTGGGAAGCAAAGTCTATTAGTATGAGAGCACCCACGATAATAGTGAGGAATGAAGAATCAGTAATCCCTAAAAACACGGAAGTGATCAAGAACACTAAAGTACAATGTAATCTCACTCTAGAGGAGTTGTTAAAGGTAAAACCAGAATTGTGGAAACATGTAGCAAATCAATTCCCCGAGCTTGCTACTACTTCCTCACAAATAGGATCACAAAATAAGGTACCAGAAATACCCGTAGAAAAGATTGGAGATGTAAGTGAAGGAGAGGAAGGTAACACGTATCTTCCGATAACCCATCGGGGCTACACCACGAAAGCCATCTTAGATTCAGGAGCCGGAGTAGCCATAGCTACCACCGCTTTATGGAAACGTTGGGGTAAGCCAGCACTCAGACCTACCAGGATGAAGCTACAAATGGCTGACGGACACATAGAAAAACCATTAGGCTTACTAGAAGGCATATCTCTCACCACTTGTGGTGTAGAATTTGAGCATACCTTTGCCATTTGTGATTTTAGTAAAAATCATGCTTATGAGATGATATTGGGACGACCATTCATGCGTCAGTTGCAAATTGTACAAGATTGGGGAACTAATTCTTTGTACTTGCAACATTTAGGAGTGACTACCAAAGTCAATCTTAAAGACTATTCACATCGAGATGTACCCCCAATACAATGGAATACCATCCATAAGACACCAGTAGAAACAGAATCCGTGCACTCATTAGAATCAGATCCTTCTTGGTTGCATGAGGATACTCATTTATGGATGTGTAAAGTAGCCAAACAAGAGGAAGAACGATTAGAAGCAAGGATCTTAGGTGCAGAACAACATCCACGAACCCTTCAAGATCCAGCTTATGCACCGGTAGTATTTCCAGACGAAGAGTTTGAACCCCATGGTTGGGCAGAAATCCTAGCAACCATGGATGTAGCCATCAATGAAGAACAATGGACACCCCACTGTGACGAGGATGGCTATGATATCTCAGTTTTCACGATAGAGCCAATCATGTGCTATGCAATTTTAGAAGAGTGTGAACCTAACACTGATGCATTTGAGGATGCAAGCGATTTCGATTTAGAATCAATTATCATGGACCCACCCTTTGCATCAGAGGAAGAATATTTTTTCGAAGTAGAGACTCACACTCAGAGACACGAGGAAGTTATGAATGACGTGAGGTTAGCCACTCAAGTGACTACTAAGAGTGGAGGCAAGAAAAGAAAGAAGAAAGAAACCATGTCAGAAAAAGAAGAATCTTTGGTTGAAGTACCCGAGAATTTCAAGAAATATAAAATCGAAGATAGAAGAATCATGGTAAAAATGCCTAATAGAAAGGCGAATGACGGACAAGTATATGATAACCGAGAGAAAACCAAGAAAGTAATAGTTGCCATAGAGGGAGAAGAAGAAAAATGTACATACATAGGGCATGATTTGACAACTGAAGAAGAAGAAGAGCTAGTTGCCCTATTGCGCGAATATAGAGATGTTTTTGCGTGGAGTTACAAAGATTTGAAAGGAGTAGATCCAGATATATGCTCTCATAGAATCCCTATGACTCCAGATGCAAAACCGACAAAACAGAAACCGTACACATACAATGATAACTACGCTGCGAAGATTAAAGAGGAGATAGATCGATTGATAGAAGTAGGATTCATTTACGAAATCGAGCATACCGAATGGGTATCTCCCATTGTGGTAGTGCCCAAGAAGAATGGAAAATTGCGTGTGTGTATTAACCTTAAAAAAGTTAATGCCGCCACGATTAGAGACAGTTATCCTCTTCCTATCACAGAACATCTATTGGAAAGAGTTGCGGGCAAGGAAGTTTACAACTTTCTTGATGGTTTTTCAGGCTATAATCAAGTAGCCATTGCTCTAGAGGACCAACACAAGACGGCATTTGCCACTGAATGGGGCATATTTACATTTCGTGTGATGCCATTTGGCTTAACAAATGCACCCGCCACTTTCCAGCGACTCATGTGTCATGTTTTTAAGGAATTCCTACGCAAGAGTTTGGAAGTTTATGTCGATGACTTATGTGCACATTCAAATGTAAGACAAACACATATCCCAGAGTTAAGACAAATATTTGACAAATGTCGAGAATATCAGGTTTGTTTGAACCCAGAAAAATGCATTTTCATGGTCAGACAAGGCAAAATTCTAGGACACATTGTGTCAAAAAATGGAATCTCTACGGATGAAGAAAAGGTGAAGGTAATTGCAGATTTACCTAGACCAACTAATGTGAAAGAGGTACAAGCATTTATGGGCCATTGCGGTTATTATAGGAGATTCATACACATGTATGCAATCATAGCCAAGCCTTTGTACTCTCTTTTAACCAACTTCGAATGGACAAATGAATGTGAAAATTCATTCAATGAACTTAAACGACGCTTGTGCTCAGCACCTATATTGACAACCCCAGATTGGAGTAAGCCATTCCATGTACATGTGGATGCATCCAATTACGCCATAGGATGTGTGTTAGCACAACCCACGAATGAAGGTAATATAGATCTCCCCATAGCTTACGCGAACAGACAATTGAACGCAGCAGAAAGAAACTACACCACGACGGAACGAGAAGGATTAGGGATGATCTACGCAGTAAAGAAGTTTAGGCACTACTTGTTGGCCAACAAATTCAAGTTCTTTACAGATCATCAAGCCCTATTGTACTTAGTCAACAAACCATGTAACACAGGACGACTAATACGTTGGTTTCTATTACTTATGGAGTATGATTTTGAAGTAGTAGTCAGGAAAGGAAAGACATATCTTAGAGCTGACCACCTTTCAAGATTAACCTCAGGAGAAGCTCCTCAAGGAGTAGCGGATGATCTACCAGATGCATACTTGTTTAACCTTGAGATAGCACCAGAATGGGCTAAACCTATAGTCCCTATTCTCACATATGGACCCAAGAATCCTAGGATAAAGATCAAAGAGGGAGAGATTACCAAGTCTCAGAGATATCAAATCATAGCAGGAAGCATATATAAACAGGATAATCAAAAGGTTCTTGCTTGTTGTGTAGATGAATCGGAACATGCGAATTGGTTGCAATTAGCACACATAGGTGCATTAAAGCAACATCATTCAAAACATCAAACATTACAGACTCTGCATAGATTAGGAGTATATTGGCCTTCGATGGAAGCAGATGTCTACAGGTTGTGTAAGGAATGCAACGTTTGTTGTGAAAGACCACCAGTAGAGCATGCTACATTGTATCATGTGTCTCTCACACCAGACTGGAGTGAACAATTAGTGACATACTTGAGGACGAAGACATTCCCTCAAGGCATGACCTTAGCTCGACAACGCAGTTTGGAGCAGGAAGCTCAAGACTATTCACTTATTGGCGATAACCTATACAAAAGAGGACGAGATGGATATCTAAGACAATGTGTTCATGAGAGCGATTATCTGAGCATACTAGAGACTACACACCAAGGTGTTGTAGGAGGTCATTTTGGACCCGATAGGATAATCAAAGCCATCCTCTTTGCAGGATTATGGTGGCCCACTCTTCACATGGATGCTCATACCTATGTAAAGAGATGTGATGTGTGCCAAAGAACTCAGTTTCCTACTCGCAGAGACGAAACGCCATTGAAACCCATGATGGGCAGACGTGCATTTTCTAAGTGGGGTATAGACTTTGTAGGACCCATTAACCCCCCTGCAAAAGGTACACATGCTGAATACATTATTGTTGCCACAGATTATCTTACGAAATGGGTAGAGGCAAAAGCCACGAAAAAGAATGATGCACACACAACTGCAAAATTCTTATTTGAGAATGTCTTTACAAGATATGGACTGCCTATAGAGTTAGTGAGCGATCGAGGCACTCACTTTCTAAACCAAGTCATTGAATATTTGTTACAGGATTTTATGGTGATTCACAAGAAGTCCGCACCATATCATCCTCAGGCCAATGGTCAGGCTGAAAGCACTAATAAGATCCTTTGTAACGTACTGACGAAACTCGTGAACAACAAACGTTCAGATTGGGACAAACAGTAACACCACGCTGTTTGGGCATATCGAGTGGCCTACAAGACCGTACTCAATGCAACTCCCTTTCAGATGGTTTTTGGTCAGAATGCTGTGCTTCCTTTGTACTTCTTGATACCGACCCTTAAGGTTGCACAAGAACAACAGTGGACCGGCCATGAATTATCAGCGAGAATAATGGACTTGGAACGATTAGGAGAAACCAGGCTAAAGGCGGCAGCAGGAATATATGCAGCAAAGAAGCGACAGAAAGCATATTTTGATGCACATGTGAAAGATAAAGGCTTAAAAGAAGGATATTTAGTTCTAGTATATACGCTGAAGCAACACGCACGTAAGTTAGAAAAGCGAGGTTATGGACCTATGATCATTAACAGACTCTCAACAAGTGGAGCAGTACAATTAGCCACTTTAGAAGGAGATATAATGCCTAATTACATTAGTGGCTGTAGAGTCAAGCTATATCAGGAACCTCTTACTGAGGATATGCTTAGACGACTCACGTTGGCAAAGAAGCGTAAGGAGGAAGAAAATAGAATACGAGCGGAGGCTCAGGCAGAAGCAATAGAACGCATTAAACGCATGAAGTTAAGAAGACAATGACTAGGGAGAGAACATTATAACCATCTGGAAACTACACCCAGATATCCCATGGCCATGTGTCAAGTAAAGTCAACCACTCATCCTAGTATAGTGGACAGGAGACCATTCATTACAGTCAGGTTAGAGCACGGCAACCCTTGCCAAGAGCTCAGGGCTTTAATTGACTCAGGTGCTGCGACTAGTGCTATTAGATGGTCTCACTATAAGGATTCAAGAATAGAAATGCGGCCAATTGAGGCATATCTCATAGGCTTAGGAGGCATGGAAACCCCTTGCATGGGTGAGGTGGACCTTCCTATCCTCATTAAGGATGTGACCATGACAGCGAAGCTACTAGTGTGCCATGATGACGACCTGATAGAACCCCTAATCCTTGGCCAAGATTGGCTATATGATCACTCAGTGGACCTAAATCTTAGACAAGGCTCCTTACAGACTGGAACCTTAGAGTAGAAGCGAGTGATACCGCTTGACTTCCCTAATTGCATTCTGATTGAGGTTTGTAACCCTAGAACCTATGAAATGCATGCGACGGAAGACCGGAAGATCTTAGGTTAGACCAGTCACGTTACGTCTACACCAACCCACTCGGGCTTGGCTATGGACAGTTGTCAATCAGAAGGACGACAGGAGATCTTCCCTGGGGCTTCCTGCAAACTAAAAGGGGCAGCTACCCAACCGCTAGGGCAGACGGACACAATCAGCGGTCAGGTGGGTTGCATCAGCGGCCAAATGAGCACAACACCATGCGGTGCTCATCCTTCCAAACTTGCTGCGGACTGGCCTAGATTAAACATAAAGAACGAATCACTTCCTAATGGGCAGATCACGCAAGTGTTGGATCTCCCTTCTTTTCCAAAGCAGAGCGTCCAATGGACCTCTCAAACCCAACCATGAACGAGTCAACCACAACAGAGGAACCCAGACCGACAACATCACCAGACAAGGCAAAGAAAGCAGAAGTATCAACATCACGGAACAAGTGGCACGAGACAAATATGGGTGCCAAAAGGACAGCAACCACAGGCTATTGGCAACACTGCAGACGAGAACAGGACAAAGTTTCAACAAAAGCAGAGCCAGCATCCAAAGTCCCCTCGATCTTCTTCCCCAAGTACAAATACTCGGCAGATTTGGATCGCCAAGAAGTATCTTATCAATCGACCCACACCCATGCAGATTTGGGTACCCAAACAATGTATTATAGCCCAACCCTCAAGCCATGTAACGTATACCCCTCAAAAATATGTCCATCCCTCAATACCACCAAACCCGATACCACTTTTTGTCCCTCAGCAGAAACATACCACCCACTCCAAGACTCTTAGGAAATGGATACCGAAACGTATCCAGACGTCTTCTTGTACCCCCTTATCTAACAATTTTCCCACCCCGTTTAAACTCCACCCTTGTACTAATTCACCCTCAACCAAACCTTGTATAAATTCATACACCCAAACCCCACATCATGCATAATAAAAGCTCATCAAGAATTGCAGGCATAATCTGAACCATGTAGGTGTCTAGAGACCTGCATTAGTTTTGCAAATAATCATTGCATCAATCACTTCACGACACTTGGCTACACGGGTTACACATCGGTTATGGAAAGGGATTGCGGTCTCACCTTAATGGGATCATAATTAACTTCCATACTAATGTGTTAATCTTTTGTAGCAGATCTTTTCCATTAGCTCATCAGTCATCATGCAAACCGAAGCAGGCCCATCAGAAGCTGGCCCCAGTGCACCGACGGCCACTATTGGAGAATTACTAGCAAAATCTTATCCTACGGTGCAACCACCAGAGTTTCAAGGTTTTCCAGGACCCATGCCAATCGATGATCCTCCTAGAGGATACACCGAGAAGATTCATCGTAATTCTCATTGGTTTCAAGGCCTAGCGGGACCATTAGCAGACGTTGATTTCATATTTGAGGCCAATTTGGCATTTGATCTTCGCACATGGACCAAGTACCAGTTCTTTTCACGAGAATTTGAAGGACTGCAGAATACACAAGATCTAACGCACGTTTGGGCACGAGCGGGATTTACAGAGTATTTTAGCGACCCTCTGCCTAAACCCGATTTTTACAGATGCTTTTACTTGGTAACCACCTTAACGGCTTCAGAGAACAAGGATCTACCCGGCACATTTATGTTACCATCCTTGGTAAATGATCCTCCATTCAGAAGGTTTTATTTGTCTAAAGATTTAATTCGCGCAGCTCTAAAAATACATGGAACACACACTCCAACGGAGAAAGAACGGCTAGTCCCAGAGCAGATGAAACATGGTGACGTAACTAAGTGGGAGGATATTTCAGCTATAACCCCTGAGCTTTCCAAGCCATTACGGATATGCATGCAGCACTTTGCTTTCCCAGCTCAGGATCGTTTTACCATGCCCCACAAGAGAATCTGGTTTGGATTATACTTAGCATGTACTGGACCGCAAACGGTTGATCTAGCCAGCTGGATAATTGATCAGCTCTATTTGGCACAACATAGATGGGAGCGAAAGAAGGTAATCAATGGGTGCTGCGCCCTCACCAGGATCATATATATGTGCTTGGTGTATGACTTACCAATTGAGCGCGCCATGACTAGTGAGGAATTGAAAGCATTTAAAGGCACCACTAGGAAGGCTAGAAAGTCCAGCAAAGGCAGAGTCGGAAAGTGGATGAGAGGTACTATCCCATGCCTACAAGTCCCAGAATCACCCTCTCCACAACCATCTCCAGAGCAGTCACCAACAGCAGCCACTCCCACGGTACCACCAATTTGTATACGGCTATCAAGACCAGTTACGCCGGAGGGCACCACCAGTACTGTTGCACCCCAAGCAGCCACAACCACAGAACCTATCACCACAGCAGCTGAACTTCCCACCACTATTGGTGCGGAAGCTTTCTCTTTTCCAATACCGCATTTAGAACGAGGACAAGCAGAGCCACTGGACCAAACTTTTGATTTTGAGATGCCTGATGCATTCTCCAATGAGTTCCAGTTTTCAGAAGGACAATTGTTTTCTCAAGAATTTGAAAGGCCTAGCTACCCTACCACACCCAGGGATCAGCCACAAGGACAGATCGTGTCCAGCTCTGATGACGAAAGAACAGCAACCGATGACGACGAAGGAGACGACGAAGCTAGCCAGGGAACACATGAATCCCAAGAGCAGGAACAGACAGATGGCCAAGGCCAACAAACAGACACACATGGTGATACAAGTACCCATGAAGATGAAATTTACGAAGCAGCAGCTTACACACTAGCTATCAAGAAGTTGTATAGAACTATGGAAAAAGTTTGGGCACGCAAAAAGCTGACAGAGGAAGAGAGTCAAACAATAATAGAACAAGAACTTGTCACAGGCGGATTCGAAGACGCATACATCAAAGGATTCCGCGAGTTAGTCAAATCAGTAGGCTCCAACAAAGCACTCAGGTACTTGCAAAGAAAGCCACTACCACAGTTTGACCCCCGCAGAGTACGACTACTTTCAAAGCCCGGCGAATACATTCGTGTACCAACCGGAGCACAATCTTCAGAACAAGCCAGGGAGGCACGCCTCGTCCCCGAAAGTTCATTGGCCATAGAAACCATCTTTGTAGATTCCCCACCCCGCGCTACAGCTGTACAAACCTCAGTAGTCACTGAAACAACGACCACCCCAACCACTCCTCTCTCACCACCCCTCCATCCAGCCTCCCCTATTCAGCCTCCTTCCCCCATACCAACATCTCCATTCGCCGGTGGTGTTGCAGAAATCATCTTTACGACCACTCACCCCACAATTCCCGCACCCATTAACCCTAGTCTACCCCCTCCCACACCCACCTTTTTACCCAACCCATTCCTTCATCAATCTTTTCCATCTTTCCCCACAACTCCAAGACCCCTCTTCCCATTCCCCCCGCCGTTAACCTTCTCCCCCGTCTCACCTCCCCGACCCACTGTAACCCCTCTTTCCCCTTTCCACCAAGCTGCTCCAGCCAGCCCCCCTGTAAATTACCCCTCAACATTTGTAAATCTCGTAGTTACACCACCACGAGCACCCACGATCACACCCATATTCACGGTCACCGCACTAGATACGTCCACTGACATGGACATCTCACCACCCACTGCACCATCACTCACTTCACTCACGGCACAAACATTTTTAGGCACATCACAATTTTCAACAATCACTACATCATCCACCTTCCCATCCCCATTCCCCATTCCCGTTGCATCTACACCAACTGCATCTTCATTTAGCACCCCATTAATACTATCACCCACTGTAGATAATGCATTCCGACAGATGTTCATGTGTATGACGCAAGTAAGAGATGAGTTCACATCTCTTGGTGATAATTATCAGCAGCTGCAGAGGACAACCAATGACTTACAGTTGCAGCTTAACTTATTGTCTATTGAGAATGCCTCTCTGAACACCCGCTACCAAGAATTACGCGAGGCTTATCACAAATTGGAACTAGAAAGCGAAGAAAAGACCAAGGAAGCCACTGCTGACCTGGATAACTTATTAAGAGCCCAGACAGTCCGCAATGCAATGCTAACACGAAACATGGGCTTACTACGAAGACACCTAGCAGCCGCCAAGGAAGAAAACCAGCGCTTACAGGATCAGAACCGAGAAAACTTGGAAGCAGCGCTCGACCACCCATACCAACCACTCAGTCCTAGCAGGTTCAAAGCCATTCCTTCAGACTCGATGAGGATGCTGCTAGACGATCATGTAAGATTACTAGATGAATACGATCGCATGAACGAGGAGTTACAGAAACTCAAAGAAGATCACAAATTACTTCAGTTACGAGAACCGGCACACCAAGACATACCAGTACCTGTGGACCCCTCTCCTGACCTCCTAGAGGAACTCAACTCATTACGGGCCCAGGTATCGACCCTTGAATCAAGGATTGCAGTATATGAAGCGCCACCAAGGCCAGATTCCCCACCTGAGCTTCCAGCTGAGGAAGAAACGGTCACCATCCCGGTGGAGGAAACATTTGAAGAAGCGTACGAGCCACAACCCATCCCAGGCGGACGCGTCACGGCCGAAGGTCAGATGACGTACGAACTTCCGACCCCCGCGTGGATGAAGACTATTGAGGAACTTGGAACAACGCACTCAACGAGAGTAGAGGCACAATTACATGCCATGGCGATGATAGAAGAAAAGATATTACAGTCTCCATTCTTTGCTCATTTGGCCCCGCGACGATACATATCTGGGCACGAGCTACAGTATAAACCGTATTTCATGTTAATGGCCGAATACCAGTTAGCCATTGAAAAAGAGACAGGTAAGAAACCATCGCATGCAACTCAATTCGAGGCGGATGATTTGCCACTAGATGCACAGAAAGGAAGGATCTATCAACCAGAGTGGCGAAAAGATTTACTACAGCAGTATCCCGAAATGATGAGTACATGGGTAAAGGCACCTTTGCATTTGAAGTACAACCCGTGTTGGGGACCAGTACCACGACGCCGCTCCTCGACTACCTTTGCTATTAAGGTACAAAACAATAAGCAGTGCCAAGACTGGTTGAATTACCCCTATTTTAAGCCACCCATTGAGTTACCAACTGTTCGCTACATGATGGCTACAATTCGCCACTGGCTCCCTAGATTAAAGCATATGGACGATATAGCGGCGCATATGACTGTCAAAATCTTTGACATGATGCAAATGATTTTTAAAGTCTTCCGACGCGTCAAGGCACCCCATGTCAACACCCCGGGCTTTGAGCATGGCAATTTTGACCTGGTATATGATATGAGTACAACGCCATCACTACGGGTGTGTTATGCCTGGCACTGCAGAATAAAGTACCTACCGGCGTGCTACAAGCAGACATTCGAAGAGATGTTCACAACCGGCTTCTGGGAATACCATTCAGAGGTATTCATAAGCAGGCCTACACATTTATTACAATTATTTGCCTGTGAACGAATGGTCTATTCCACACACTATCAGCTCCCGCCACCGGAAGAACCGCAACCAATCGACTGGGAGAAACTCGAGGCCGACCTGGCCCGAGGCATTCGTATCTCCGAGCACACCCTCGCTCAAGACCTCCTACAGAACTATATCCGGCAGACCTCACAGCAAGGTTCTGTCAGGGACGACAAAAGCGAGAGGGAGGGGGGTGTTGGAAGCAGCCAGAGGCACAGACGACACGGAAGCATGTAACGACAAAGCAGGGAGCCAGTCGAATCGTTTTTCAAATAATTATGTTTTCAAATACTTTCCAAAAACCTCCAACAGTGATTTTTATCACTATTGTAACATATGTAACATAGAAAACCCCATTTTGTAATCCATAGCTCCATTTTGTGCAAGTCGATGAGTCCTCGAGCTTGAGGAGCTTAGGTAGAACAAGCGTATCAATTTTTGTTATTTTTAGACACCGTTTACCCTTCCAAATAGCATCTAGGACCTAATTTTTAACTATGCCGGTCACTAGATGTGAAACCGGTCAAAACTAGTCTAGAAACTATAAAAAGAGCTAGAGAGCTCATTTTTGAGGTTAGCTTGTTGGAGTAGAGAAGAGCTTAGAGCTATTTTGAGCTTGTAATAGTGTTCTTGAGTAATAGAGTTGATTCCTCACCTTCCATTGTGTCTTGTCTCTTCATTGTGTGTGTGTATGTGTGTGTGCATCTTGGTGCTTCTCACCTTCACTCTCACTTCATCTCACATTCACGATCTTCATATCACTCCTATCTCTTCCGCGGATTGACATTAAGGAGGTGAAGCTTCTTAACGTGGTTCTCACCATTGTGCTAGAGCAACAATAATGAGAAAGGATTTCACAGAGAGCATATGGTTCAGGTTGATAGACGCATCTTGCCCCACAAATATGGGAGGAATCAAGATGAATATTGGAAAAAGCTAACTGCATCCAAACGGACAGAGACCTCACATGCAAGGATGGCTGACAAACTAGACAAACTTCGGTAGATACAGTGGTCATGGCCTCAATGGGAATATAGGCTTCGCATTATTTGGACCTTTGCCCTCTATCACAAAGAGGCCATTTTCTCCCGACTTCTCTTGCACCATGGCATCTAGTATGGAAGTTAGCTTAATGAACTAGTCAAGGACCCACAACCACAAATTCTTTGTCCTTTTTGTAAACAAGATGAATCACTTGTTCACCTCTTTGTGGAAAGCAACCATGCTAGCAATTATTGGAAAGGGCTACATGCCTATTGGCTCCCCTGGAGGCTAAAACCCTTCTAGTGGCTCCCCTGGAGGTTGAAACTCGCTTATGTTGAAGGATCCAGCACATTTTTTTTATTATTCTCAATGTCATGATTAATCACCTTCTCTTGTAGGTAAGAGACTATGAAGTTATACAATTTTCCTTGAAGAACTTCCACAAGGATCTTTTTGACATCCCTTGGTGAAAGAAAAAGTGATACATAACTTTGCACTCCTAGATGTGCAATGAGGGCATGCTCTCAAATCTAAATTAAGGTGAATTTTAAGGACACTCACACTGTAGGGACCATGTTCTAGCCTTTCTTCAAAGTCTTAGTGAAGAAGAAGATGTTCGTGGTTATGCTTTATTTCTCAGTTAACAGACATCCACATCGCATCTCAAAGGAATACCATGTATTCTCCCATTTCTATGCCAACACGATGGAAGTTTCCTGACATGAAGAATCCCCCGAGTATAGCTATGTTGATGATATCCACCAATTACCCATTACAACAACATGAATACTAAATAAGTGTTCTATTGTGTACCTAGTCTAATATGTCTATACAAGGACCATTTTTTATTCCCCCCAATAGTGGTTCAGTATGTTGCGAACATTTGTTTTATGTAGGGTACAAGTTTCAAATTATGTAAATACCTTTGGGAAGTCTTCAAATACTTCAAGAAGGCTCATATTATTCATAAAATTTAGCAAAAATACCACGTGAGTTCTAGAACATGGTGAGTCAAATTAGTGAGTCACAAGGGAGCTTCAGTGGTGTCCTAGTGGAAGGTCGATGTGGCTAGTTCTCAAAGTCCATCAATACTTTGCTTATTTGAGCACTTGAGTCATGTAATACCTCCATCCAAGTGTCTACCACGAATTTAGATGTATTAGGAAGGTTTTAGATTAGTTTCCCATGCTATAAAAAGAGGAGAAAAGTCGTGATCTTGTGGGATGTCCAAGAGAGTATCTCTATGCTACTCTAGTTTTTGTATGCAGAGCTTGCAGAGCTTGTATCTCTCTCATTATATATCCAAATTACATGTTTGATAGCTCATTTGAAAGCTCTTCTTGTCTACTTTCATAGTACCAATTTTCATAATCATTGGATTTGTGAGCTGAGAGCAACACTCTCTGCAAGTAGTGTGTGTTCTCTGTTTTTTATCCCTGCTGAAGGTCTCCATTAAACATCCAACTTGCAGAGGTCATATCTCCTTGTGTATGTATCCAAATCATGTGTTCTTTGGCTTGTTAGAAAGCTCTCCAAGTCTATTTGTATTCTTGAAATTTTCAGATTCATTGGAGTTGTGAGTTAAGATCAGTAGTCTCTGAAAGTGATGTATGTCCTCAGGTTCATCTCTGTTTCAAGGTCTCCATTAAAGCTGCATATTGCAGAGGTCATAGCTCATTGAGTATTTATCCAAATTGAGTGTTCTTTGGTTCATTGGAAAGCTCTTGGTCTCTAGTATATGTGGTTAAAACAGTTTTAAAAACTTTTGAGTGAGTAGAGAGTAGTAAGCTCTGCAAGCATGACTGGTTTTCTATGATGAAGTTTGTGAGAAGGTCAACTTGTTCCTAGGGGGTTCCACCTACTTCCTGCTATACTTTGGAGGTCAATAAACTCCAACACAGTACATATGTCAAGTATCCCAACTTGGACTAGCATCATGTATCCCTACCTTGCCCCTGTATAAGAGTTTTTGAATATTTCCTTCCTAAGTTTGAAGGCTACATTGTTGTATGTTCAATGAGTACTTAAATCTAATTCTACTTTCAGAAATAAGAAGCTTGGAGACAACATTGAGTTTATTACTAACATGAATGTAGTAAGACTAAGTATCTTATTAGGGTTATAGGCATATATACAAGTTGGGAGATAAAAACCTCCTCAAGAGAGAAAAAAAATGCACCAACAATCTTAAGTTTGTTCACATATATCACTACTAAAATATACTAGCAAATCCTCCTAGGGTGTGATGTAGTGCACAAGGGGTTGATACTCATGTATGAGGAAGAGTCAACCATTAAGGTCAATCCACAAAAGAGAGTAAGCCCAAAGCTTTAATAAAATCTGCCAACTTCTCATGAGGCAAAACCTTTGTAAAAAGGTCTACAACATTATCTTGTGTGGGCACATACATCAAATTGATCCCTCAAGAAAAGAGTCATCTCTAATGTAATGATAGTGCACCTCAATCTCCCTATGGGAGCATGGGTCAATAGGTTTCTCGTAACTACCAATGTGCTCTGAATATCGGTAAATATGGTGGTGGCAAAACTTTGATCAACACCCAAGTCATTCATAAGGCATTTGAGACACACACACACACAAAAATAGTTGTGAAAGATTCCCTTTACTTAGCCTCACAACTAGAAATGGCACAGTAAGTTTCTTCTTGCTCAACCAAGATATGCATGAGCTATAAAGCATGAAGAACGAGCCACTTATGGATATGCAAAAGCATGTAAATCTAGCAGTATTGATCCTCCCTCGGGGTAAAACAACCCAAGATAATGGGTCTTAGATGTCATGGACACAAATGCAACCATCGTGCATCCCATATTTCATGTGACTTTGCATATCTCATAATTGGTGAAGTATCTAACATACCATCACATACAGACTTGTGTCAAAGTACTAAGAATGATTGTCGAATTCCCTTATTTCGACATTCAAAGCCCCTATTTTTGGTTTGATGATGTTATGATGACATCATAATGAGGGCTTGACCATGTATACCCTTAGACTCTCCAATGCCAATCTTAGGATCTCAAGTAGTAGCATTCTCCAAGTAAGTACTCTCCAAGTTCTCATTCATGTTCGTGTCTTATGGCCTTGTTCTAATTGTGTCTAGTCTAATTTTTGGGCATTTAATAATCTTGTCCCTTTGTAATCTCGTAGTCAAAAATCATTTCTAGTTATTTCTTAGGTCTAATTTGTCTCTCTCAAGGGAGTTCTTGTAATTTTGATATCTTGTTTCATACCGTCAGTCCTAGGAAGTGGGATCTCTTGTATCCTATCTAGTCATGTTTGTAGAGAGTACCCACGCGGAAGCAAAATGAAAAGTAAAGTACTCTCACAAAACAAAGAATGTGTGAGACACAAAATGAGTAGACCATGAAATGGGTAAACTCATGTGGATTAGAAATGAGCTTGCCAAGAGCATGGAGTAGGCTCCTCAAGCTTCTAACCAAGTAGAAATGAGGGGAGAGGCCCTCCTTATATAGATTTAGGAGGGGCTCTCAAAAGTACATCATATGTGGGATAACTCTCCTGAAAGGAGAATGAATACAACTGGTAGAAGCACATGGCAAGGTACCCAAATACAAAGGAAGTACAATATAAAATGGAAATAGACTAGAAATGGAGTGCCTCCTGGATACAAAATCGAGATGCACTCATGCGGATACAAATGTAGATGATGTAGGGAGCGATCATGTTGTCAACACCCCCTCTACAGCTCCATTCTGGAGTGGCTGAATGCTGCAGAGGTCCACCAAGCGCTATAGCGGAACCAAAGGTAGAGCCTTCATGCACATGTCCGCCAGGTTCTCCTAAGAGGTACACTGCTCCAGAGTAATCTCCTGAGATATGCTTCGTCTAGCCTATCAAGATCAAGTCATCTACATAGAGAATGATGATGGCTCCTAAAGACTCCTTTTGATAGATGTACAGATTAGCATCAGCATTGCTTTTGTGAAATCCCTTGTCTTCAAAGAACTTGTGAATCTTTTCATACCAAGTCTTGGGAGCTTGCTTAAGTCCATAAAGTGCTTTGTGAAGTTTGTACACTTGATCTTCCTTTCCTTTGATCTTGAAGCCTTCAGGCTGTTCAACATATACTCCTTCTTGAAGATCTCCATTGAGGAATGCATTTTTGACGTCCAACTGATAAATGGGCCACTTAAAATGAGCACTTAGTGCTAAAATGATTCTTATGGTTGTGAATCTTGCAGTAGGGTTTCTTCATAGTCAATGCCATGTTGTTGCTTGTATCCCTTAGCTACTAATCTTGCCTTATATTTATCTAGAGTGCCATCAGACTTGTGTTTGACTTTGTATATGCACTTCACTCCTATGACTTGATGGTTGGTTGGTTTGGGAACTAAAGAGGAACTATTGCATCAAGTTCCTCTTTCATAGTTGTTTCCCACTCTCTTTGGCCTTGAGCTTCTTTGTAGTTGGATGGTTCTAGAATTTGTTGAATTTGGTGCATTAGAGCATAATTAACATAATGACTTTGTTCACGTTGTTGCTTATCAAGAAGCCTTTGAGATCGGCATGGTTGTTGTGAAGTACTTGCTTCTGAGTTGGAGTTTGGAAATACTGAGTCCCCCTCTGAAGTGTAGATAGGTGGACTAAGACTTGTACTTGAATCTTTTCTTGAGTATGAAGAAGCTTCATTGAAAATCACATCCTTAGAAATGGTGATGGAGTGGTTTTCCATATCATATAGATGGTATGCCTTTGATTGGTCACTGTACCCTATGAATATGTGTTTCTTGGACATTGATTGTAACTTGTTTCTATCTTCTTTTGGTACATGGACAAAAGCTTCACTACCAAAGACTCGAAAGTAATTCACATTTGGTTTTCTTCCATAGTAAGCTTCGAAGGGTGTTTTGTTGTGTAATGCACTTGTAAATCTTGGATTAAGAATGTGAACAACAGTATGCACGGCTTCTGCCTAGAACTTGTAGGGTAGATCCTTGTGATGAAGCATTGTTCGTGCCATTTTCATCACACTGCATATCTTCCTTTCAGCTACTCCATTATGGGATGGAGTATGAGGCTGAGTGACTTGTCTTTTGATCCCTTTCTGGTTGAGAAAAATATCAAAGTCATGATTGATAAATTCACCACCTCCATCTGATCTGATGGTTTTTACTTTAGTTGAAGCTTCATTCTCAACTTCCTTGATCCAAGTTTGAAACTTAGAGAATGTGTCTGCCTTTGACTTCAAAAGGTACACCCAGATATACCGAGAGTGGTCATCTACTATAAGATAAAAGTAGAGGAGTCCACTCAGGGATGGGGTATTCATAGGTCCACATAAGTCCATGTGGATAAGGGCTAGTGGGTTCCTTGCTCGTGTTGAAGCTTCTTTGGGAATTGGGGCCCTGTGTTGCTTGCCTTGTGTGCAATCTTGGTAGACATTAGTAAGTTGCCCTATCTTTGGCAATCCCTTCACAAGTTGGGATGCAAAGATTTTTGATAAGTATGAAGTGCGGCCAAATCTCTGGTGCCACAGACTTGAGGTTGATTCTTTGGATACAAAGCAAGATAGCTTGTAGAGGCCCTTTTCTTCAATACCTTGACCAATGATATCCTTTGTATGGGAATCAACTACCTTCACTGAGGTGTTATCAAACCATACTTGTTTGTCCTGATCTGTAATGGCCTTGATGGAAAGTAGACTCATACATAAATTTGGAACAAAAAGAACATTGGATAAAGACTTGGATTCCCCCTGATGGTTGGAAATTTGAACTTTCCCTTTTCCTTTGATGGGTAAACTCTTGTTGTTGCCGAGATAGACTTCTCCTGTATGCTCTTTGAGTTCCTAAAAGGAGTCCTTGTCTTTGCACATATGGGAGGTAGCTCCGCTATCAAAGATCCACTCATGCGGGGAGCTAGAAGTCACTAGTGCATTGGCTTCTGTGGAGATGAAGAGTTCCTCACTCGAGCAGTGGGATCTATGTTGAGATCCTTTGGATGCTTGCCTAAACGTAGAAGCCTTCGATGATTGTTTCTTTTCATAGCAAAACTTTTCTAAGTGGCCTGATTTTCCACAGAAATTACACGTGAACTTCTTTGATGAATTATGCGATCCTTGCTTAGATCCATTGCTAGCCTGATGACTTGTGGTTTTGCCCTTAATGAATGGGTCTTTGGCCTTCATGGCAGATTCCTGGGAGGAAGTCGATTTTTCTAGCGAGTCGTGAAGGAGCAATAGTCGATGAACCTCTTCCCAAGATAAGACTTGGCCGCGATTATACAAAGTTGTGACAAATGTCTCGTACGACTTAGGTAACTTGTTGAGAAGCCGAATGGCCATGTCGTCACTAGAGATCTATAATCCTAAAATTGGGCTATGACCTTGGTAATTGTGTCGTGTGGCCTAATGGTCAAATTATGAAACTCGGCCTCTAATGCATATATTTTCGAAGGGGTCTTGTCTTCATACAAAGCGGTTAACGTATCCCAAGCATCCTTGGATGTCTTGCAGGCAGTGATATGTCCTTTTGTCAGTTCGTCACAGTCAAGTAACAACTGACCTAAAGCTCTTTTGTCCTTGACATTCCACACATGCTAATTGTCTAAGTTGGTATCCCTATCGGGTTCGGGGTCTGACCCGTCTACTACCTCATGAAGGAGATTCGTATAGAGATAGACGCGCATAACATCTTTCCATAGATTGTAATTTTGTCCATTGAGGCGTTCATCCTTAGGCATAAAGATAGGGGTGAAAGAGGGTAAGAAGTTAGCCGTAGATGATGAGCTACCTTGACTTTTGGCCATTACAAAGCTTTGAAGATAAAGTGTTTAGAAACACTATCAAAGATTCTTGCCAAAAGTACCACTTCAAAATAATTGCAAAGCTTGAAATGAACGACTCGATACCACACTTCCAATCCTTGGGGAGGGGGAGGGGGGGCTTATAGTAGCCCTACACTCGTACAACAATTGAAGTAGATGCCCTGGAGATGGGGGGTTGGGGGGGCGGCCTAGAGTAGCCCTTTGGCAAAGAGTAAGACACACATGGGGGCTTAGAGTAGCCGCCCAAGGCACACACACACAACACTTCTTATTCGTGATGTTACAAGATGGGGCACTTAGTGCTTTGCATGCTCCAAAAAGAAGAGTTGCGGTACTCTTGAGAAGTAACCCAAAGGATACAAAGTGTGCTTACAAAGTGGATACCCTTGAGTACTTGAAGTATCCAATGACCTAAGATTGGTCTTTTGATATTTTGATATTACAAGAGTGGGTGCTGAGATTTAGGCCTTATGAGTCACAAATCCATACATATATAAAAAAAACATGGACTAAGTCCATTGCATCATAATGGAGAGACATTTCTGTGTGTATTCTTTTTCTGAGCGACAAAGCGAGAAGTAAGCACACGCTATTCTTTTCCTGAAGTCATCCTCATCCTGATATGCACATTGTATCTTATTGTTTGAGTTTCTGTGCTCAAAGTTTGGGTTGGCCTGAGTATGTTTGCTTGATCCTCGAGGAGTCTAACACACCCATTGAAGCCGGCCACAAGTCGTAAGGATTTGGGTGCTCCTCTAGAGCCGTTTATGTCACTAACAAGACACTCATTCTGTTCGACATCCTAGTTCTATCCTTTGCCTTTTAGCACGTACACTATATGCAGTCATCAATGTGGCTTGTTAGGCCCAAATTGGCGCACTGTTATTACACCCAAATTGGCATGCTGTCATCAGTCTAACAAAGATCGGTGCAGGCAGTGATGTGAATGTCAGAGAAGATGGCTTTGGTAGTGAAGATGGTGCTGGCAGAGAAGATGGGGCTGGCAGAGTCAGAGAAGTAATGACATCGAGAGGAGATACAGTAATTCTGGATGCATCTACGATCAGTTTTCCATTGAACTCAGATACTGCAGCAAGCGGTGAGATGAATCCACACCAGGCAAGGCGAGAAGCCAATGGGACGTCAATAAGGATTGCTTTCTCTGTAGGTTTCTTGGTTGTAGCCTTAATCTCGTTTAGGTAGGAACGTCCAACCCATCCAGTCCATCTCTGAGGTAGGAGGAAGCACAGGAGGAAGCTATCCGTGTGTGCCTTCTCTCTCTTCTCTCTCCATCGCTCTCTTGCTCCCTGTCAAGATGCTGTGTTGCACAGTATGTCTGTGCGTGTGTCCAGACCAATAGGTGCTCTTCCACTTGTCTATTCCTATGAGAGGACGATTCTGAAGCTTCTTTTAGCTATTGTAGTGAGAGGACGATTCTAAAGCTTCTTTTAGCTGCTGTAGTGACTGAGAGGTCGTTTCACTTGCTGTTGTCGATGATCAGTTGTTGTCAAACGAGTTGGCAGAGCTTTACAATGAAGTTGACGCTAGGGGCTCAAACCAGAATCTTTGCCAAGCTTCGCTGTCTCTTGATGCCTAAGGCGATTAGAGGCCGGTTTTATAGTGTCAAATTTCGAGTTCAACAAGCTCCGAGAGAGCGAGCGCGTGGTTTCACAGCCTACGGATCAACAAATGGGCACAAGAACAAATGGACACAAGATATGGTGAACAGAGGACTCTGGATGGTGAAAATGCGGAACTCTTGAGTCCGGATGTTGAAGCACCTTCTGCGACCAATGGTGACGTACAACTGTTCGTGAAAAGATTTATAAACATTCAATAAAAAAATGAGTCAAAGACTCATTGAATAATACCACATATACGCATGCGCAAAAGTGTGGGTAAACACTATAATAGGTGAGATGCATCACAATGGATCCAAATGAGTATGGAAAGAAAATGAAACACCTCCAAAATCTCCAAGAGCACTCACGTAAGGAAGGGAAAGTGGGGTTAAAGGGAAGGCTTGGAGGGTGGGTAGATAGAGTAAAAAGTGAACAAAAATGATGAAGAAAATGGGTGGGATGGTGGGCAAATTTGCTACTCAAAATGCTTTATGAGCATGAGCTTGATGGCTAAAAGATCCTCTCTATGAGAAGGAAGCAAAACCACCACCACTCAAGCACCACCACCACCAAAATGACCGCCAAGCGCACCACCAAGACCTCCACCTAGCGCTCTGATACCATGTAGAGAGTACGCACGCGGAAGCAAAATGAAAAGTAAAGTACTCTCACAAAACAAAGAATGTGTGAGACACAAAATGAGTAGACCATGAAATGGGTAAACTCATGTGGATTAGAAATGAGCTTGCCAAGAGCATGGAGTAGGCTCCTCAATCTTCTAACCAAGTACAAATGAGGGGAGAGGCCCTCCTTATATAGATTTGGGAGGGGCTCTCCAAAGTACATCATATGTGGGATAAGTCTTCTGAAAGGAGAATGAATACAACACGTAGAAGCACATGGCAAGGTACCCAAATACAAAGGAAGTACAATATAAAATGGAAATATACTAGAAATGGAGTGCCTCCTGGATACAAAATGGAGATGCACTCATGCGGATACAAATGTAGATGATGTAGGAGTGATCATGTCGTCAACAATGTTATCCATAAATATAAGTCCCAAGTTGTGGGACTTCTTGTAACATTATATTATTGCATTATTGTCCCTACACCGATGATCTTGTTATTTGAAAATATATTTCCAAAATTTAAACCAATCTAGTCAAAGGCACAATTTGATGCTCCTTTGACATTATGGCAAGAATAACATCTAACCAAGGTCAGGCACCATGGAGAAAATTTTTAAGATATTTTGGTAGTGATGTGTGTGAAGACACTAAGGATTGCAGGGGCACTCTTTCCCTCTTTATCATTATGTCACATTAGGATTGCAGGAGCACATTGAGGTGCACTTTCACTATGTCAGGGAGAGGTTCTTTGCTAGAGAGATCAGTTTGGCATATATGCCCACATAGGATAACATTATAGACATTTTCACAAACACTCTACCTAGGGAGAATTTTGAAGCTTTCTGTAGAGCTTTGGGCTTACTTCCTTTTGTGGATTGATCTCTTTTTGTTGGATTTTGAGGTCTGCAGAAGCACATGAATACCACAAGGAAGGAGAAGAAGCTTGGAGCACAACACACAATACTGAATGTATTACCAAGTGAACGTACAAGAGATAAGTGACCCATTAGGGTTATAGGTGTATATACAAGCTCGAGGAAAACCTCCTAAAGAGGGAAAAAGTACCTTGATGGTCCTAGCATGTTCACACACATCACTATCAAAATATATTAGCAAATCCCCCCTAGGAGTGATGCATTAAACAAGGAGTTGACACTCATTTATAAGGAAGTTCCAAGCTATGTTGAAAGATTTCAATCCATAGAAGGAATTAAGCCCAAAGCTTTGCGCAAAGCTTCAAACTTCTCTTGAGGTAGAGCCTTTGTGAAAAGGTCTACAATGTTCTCCTCTATGGGCACATATGCCAAACTCATCTCCCCAGCACCAAAACCTCTCCATTACATAGTGATAATGCACCTCAATGTGCTTTGTTCAAGCATGGAACTCAGGGTTCCTTGCAACTGCCAATGTGCTATGACTATCATTGAAGATGGTGGTGGTAGAAGACTGCTTAACTCCCAAATCAGTCAAACGGCATCTAAGCCACACACACTCAATAGTCACTATGAAAGCTGCCCATACTCAACCGCACAACCAAAAGCGGCCAGAGTAGGCTGCTTCTTGCTCAACTAAGATAGTCATGAGCTACCAAGCATGAGGAAAAAACCACTAGTAGACACGCAAGTGTCATAGCAAACAAACAAGTGAGAGTAAAAAAAAAACCATGGAAATTTGGGGGTATTGATCCCCCTTGTGATAAAATAATCCAAGTAGATGGGTACCATTTAAGTAGCGAAAGATGCACTTAATTACTTGCCAGTGCTTGACACATGGACAATGCATAAATCTGCTCATTTGGGAGACAATAAATTGAATATCAGGCCGAGTTATGCATAAGCAAATCAAGCATCCAACAAACTGCTGATAGAGGAAAACATCAAATGCATCCCAACCATCATGAAGACTCAACGGTAAACCTATTTCCATAGGAGTGGCAATAGGTTTGCAGTCTTCAAGGCCAAAATATTGCAATAATGTGTCAATATAATTTGTTTCACACAAAGCTATACTACCATCAACTTGCATAAGCTAAATGCCCAAATAATGATGCAAATGCCCAAAATCTAACATGTCAAAAAGAGGCATGCAAATCACCTTAAAAATCAGCAATATGCTTCTCATTAGGAGCGAGCATGTCATCAACATGGACAACAATATTTAGAAGCACATCATTTGCATGTTTAACATATAAGGTGCTCTTAGTTGGACTATTTTCAAAACCATGTGCAATCAAGTAGGCATGTATCTTTTCATACCAAGAATGTGGTGGTTGTTTCAAACCATATAATGCCTTTTTCAACCTGCACACTTTGTTTTCATGCCCTTTCTACACAAAACTAGAGGGCTCAAATAGATACACTTCTTCATGTAAATCACCATTCAGAAATGCAGTTTTAATGTCCAACTAATGTACA
The DNA here is from genome assembly GCA_020310875.1 of Ceratopteris richardii. Lineage (NCBI taxonomy): Eukaryota > Viridiplantae > Streptophyta > Polypodiopsida > Polypodiales > Pteridaceae > Ceratopteris > Ceratopteris richardii. The sequence continues at coordinate 68,058,565 of CM035434.1, forward strand.
TTCCAACCATCATGAGCTGCGACTACACAAATGCTACGAACAGTGATCATTCGGTAAGTGGGTGCAAAGGTTTCATAAAAAACAATGCCTCTCTCTTGAGCATAACCTTTTGCAACAATCCTAGCCTTATACCTGTCAATTGTTCCATCAGGTTTACCTTTTAGCTTGTATACCCATTTAGTACCAATGGCCTTTTGCCAGGAGACAAATCACATAAAGACCAGGTACCATTCTTCATAATAGCATCATATTTTGATTGCATAGGAGCCATCCAAATTTCTGAATTTTGTGCTTCATCAAAAGAAACATGCTCATTCTTATCACAAAGACTAGAGTCAGCCATAGCATAGCAATATGTTGCAAAAGAAGCACCATGAGAGTCTGAACGAGTACGATATGATAGGGACACATCTAATTTGTTATCTCTCGTATGCACCAGCTATTTAGGCATAGTTTTTGCCTCCTCTATATCAGCCCTCTCATGAACAAGTGCATCATGTAAATTTGCATCAGAAATGGAATGATCTGCATCATCATGTTGATTTGTAAAGGTTGAGAAATTACCTCATTTGGACCAACACTTGACTATCCACCTCTAAAAAGATGTAGCAAAGTGTCATACATATCTTTGCAGCTAACTAATGTCTCCTTAGTACATGAAAGTAATGGATGAATTGCATCTTCCACAAAAATAACATCACAACTAATCAAAATGTGTTTAATCTATGGATGATACAGATGATAGCCTTTGCTTTCAGAATTGTACCCAACAAAAATAAATTTCATTGCTTTATCATCCAATTTCCCGTGTTGTTGTTCAAGCAATAATGCATATGCTAGACAACCAGAGACATGTAGATGAGCAACATATGGCTTACAACCATGTCAAGTCTCATATGGAGTGATAGATTGTAGTGCTTTGGTAGGACACATGTTAATTACATATGTTGCACACATAAAAGCCTCAAGCCAGAAGCTATGTGGTAAAGGCTGAGTTTTGACCATAGACCTCACCATCTCCATGAGAGACGTTGTTGGCAGTAGCCTTGGTACACCAGGACTTACAAGACGTGAAAGTCAAAGAAGGGAGTCAGAGCGAAGGGACAGCACAAGCAAACAGGGCAGTCAAAGAAGATCTGGCAAGTAGGCCAATATTTTTTCAAGACATTAATGCAAATCAAAGAGATGGACATGCAGGGAGGAAGAGCAAGTAGGGAGCTCGAAGATATGTATGGCAGATCACTAGAAGAAATCCCTACAACAATAGTGATTTTTATCACTAACAATCATTGTAAATATCATTTCACATTTTTGTAGCTCCATTTTGTGCAAGCCAAGGAGTCCTTGAGCTTGAGGAGCCTTAGAAGTAGTTGCGTACCAATTTTCGTATTTTTTAGATCTCGTTTGAGCCCCCAAATAAGCCCTGGAACCTAATTTTTAACTAGGCCGGACACTAGGTCTGGACAGGGCCAAAAGCTAGTCAAAAACTATAAAAAGAGCTAGAGAGCTCATTTTTGAGGTTAGATTGTAATTGAAACGAACTTGTAAGAGCATTTTGAAAGTAATCTAAAAGCTCCATTGATTCTCACTCTTTGTCTTGCCGTGTGTGCGCGTGTGTGTGTATGTGTGTGCATGCTAGTGTGCTTCTCACTCACGCATTTGTGCCGCCACTTGCTCGAGGTCTTCATACCATCCTCACGTCTTCCCGGATTGACATTAAAGGAGGTGCTACTCATCATTGAGCTACACCAAATTTTGGCGCCGTTGCCGGGGATCGAGCTTTGAGGACGAGCGTGTGATGGTAAGACGTAGAGTTGACGCGTTGGAGTTGTAGGTATTTTCTTCACTCATCGATTTTCTTTTACTTTCTTCACCATCTTCATCATCATCATCATCATCACCATCTCCCACGTCCATCTCCATCATCGCGAAAATTTCAGTTTTTTGACTATATCCCCATCTCCACCTCATTTCCCTCATTTCACTTGTGAGAGAGAGCAAGAGAGCGAATTTGCATGTGCTGTTTTTTGCATGTTTTGTGAGCACTCTGCAGGTACAGGCCGCATCATCGTCCCCAGCACTCTGCACAGGTACGGAAATCTGAGTAACTGTTTGTGTGTCGCCGAGCTCTGTCAATCGCGACCGACTGAAAACTTGCTCTAATTGCTAAACAAAGTGCATATCCATGACCTACAGGCCTAGAGCTTCCCAAAAATGTGTTTAGTTTTTTGAAATTCCACAGATTTCTGTCAATCGCGATCGCTCTGTCAATCGTGATCGACAAACCACGACGGACAGATCTGTCAATCGCGATCGACACGTCAATCGCGATCGACAGCCCACGACGGCTCTGTCAATCGCGACCGACAGAGTCAACGACCGATTGACCACGACCGACTGACCATACGCGTGACACGTGTCAATCGCGATCAAGTCATCAATCGCGATCGACTCATCAATCGCGACCGACACAGTCAACGACTGTTTGACCACGACGGACAGACCACGACGGCTCTGTCAATCGCGACCGACACGGTCAACGACTGTTTGACCACGATCGACAGACCCTCGCGACCGACCTGTCAATCGCGATCGACTCATCAATCGCGACCGACAGAGTCAACGACGCTTTGACCACGATTGATTGACTTTTCGGCCACGTGTCAATTGCGACTGACCAGTCAATCGCGACTGACCAGTCAATCGTGACTGACAGCCACGACGGACCTGTCAATCGCGATCGACACGTCGATCGCGACTGACCTGTCAATCGCGACCGACAGACTTTGCGAACGCGTTAGAAGGGCAAATTAGGTCAAATTTTGAAGGCAAAATTATTGGTCTAAATTTTGATTGAGTGTGGGACAAACACTAGGGTGTAGTATTGCATCGCGAGGCCGTGCCACAAGCTAATCGAGTATTCCTGTTTGACTGTGAGCTTGTATTGAATTCTGATTTAACTCCCTAAACCCTGAACAGTCCTAACTTTTCCATACGAAATCCAATTTTTGAGCTCGTGGGCTTGTTGGAAAGCTCGTGGCATATACTACACGCCCTCAACTGTTTTTTATAAAGATAATGCGTTGATTTTCAGAGAGGGTATTTTGAAGTTGACCATACCCAGGGGGATCAAAGTCAGGGGTCTTTAGAATTATTTTCCTAAAAGTCACAATGCAGATGTGTGTTTGTGTCACATGAATGGAAGTGGTTGGTTTTGTCCTTTGAATATAAGCATTGAGCTAACCGTGGGACTTTTATAGGTCCATTGAGAGCAACTTGGAGCATACAAAGCAAGATTTCTTTGCAAGCTTGAGAACCGGGTTCTTGAGCACCATAAAGCAAGGGATCAACAAGTAAGGTTGGAATATTCTCAACTCCCTCTGTCATTTCCTAGCTCAAGCTAAGAACGACTAGTGATAGGAGTAAGCCAGGGCGACGATAGGCAGTTATCAAGTTGAAGACTATCAAAAAACTCAAGTTCAAGCTAAAACTTAGTTACTGTACTGTCGATAACATAAAGGAAAGAACCTAACGTGGAACGATCAACCTGAAATTATGAAGAACACTCAAGTATTCCGACGACGTGATATCAGACAAGAACTCAAACGTGATAAAATAACTAAAAAGAATCAAGTGACTAATACCAATTGAGCGGCAACGAGGTTGTACTCTGGGCAAAGAATTGGGCTACTTAGATAGGCATATGAACCTTAGATCAGGACGACATTTAGCAAGGGAAAGACAAAGCCTTAGGTCTTCAGAGGCTAGTGTCAATCACACTGCAAGGTCTTGGGCCCAGCAGTTGAGCCACCACTCGAACTACCCTAGCTCTGAGACCAGTGAGTCAGAAATGTCTCAAGGCATGGACAGACCTACGGGAAGTTCAGGAGTGCCTTATTTGTACAGGGTAGAAGGCCCTTACAAAACACAGCTGGAATATCTTAGGACCAACCGACTAGGTGCTAGCATCTATGAGGACGGCCTAGGAAGATCCGTGGTCCAGATTAAAAATCCTGATCAATCCATTGGACTAGAGCACCCAGCTGTCAAGTTTGAAAATGGTGCATACCTGGACAAAGAAGGAACTATATATGTAGTCACTAGTCACCCTGATAGGACAGATGACTTTGGGAATGTAATCTCAGAAGCGGACTTAGGTGACCTGGAACAAGGGAACATGGGTGCGGAACCTAGAACCCCTCGAGGTAAATCAGTTCTCACTAGGATTATCACGCCTGAATGGGTCCCCCAAGACAACAAGAGCATAGAGTTGCTCCTCAATCGAGAAACTGATGAAGCCTTTTGGAGGTATAAGTCTAATCAGCCAACAGACATAGGAAATATCATGATCTATGAGTTTAAGGATCCGGATAGCCCAGGCAGAGTGACCTACTTAGATCATGCTTCAGAACGGATCTTTGTGGTGACAGAAAATGATAGGCATGCCTACACTTGGAAGGGTGAATTTATTTTCCCCCAACCAAGATCAAATGTATCCTATGGTCACCCTGGGGCTGGAACTTCCCAAGCTCATGGTACGCAAAGAGACAGAAGTAGAGATAGACCAGAAGTAAGTTTTGTCAACCTAGTGGGCAGAGAAAGAACGAGAACAGAGACGAATAGGGTAGAACCTGAGATGCATAGAGCCCACAGGAACCAAAGAAATGTAGATGGATTCCCTCTGCCGAGGCCTAGAGAGCATACAAGAACTTTGAGACCCACCCAGCTAGTTAAGTCCATGAAGAATTACTTTGACGGCACAGGAGATCCCTATGATCATGTGGCGGAGTTCAAGCAAGTCTTGAGAGCTGAACAAGTGGAAGATCTGTTCACGCAGTACAATGCCTTCGGTCTAACCCTTAGGAACACGGCACTTACATGGTTCCAGCCATTAGATGAGCGTCACTTCAGGAGCATAGACCAACTCCTAGAGGCATTCATTGTAGAGTTCTCTAAGAGCGGCATAAGACACAATACCTCCTCACTGATTCATAGCTTCAAGCAAACCCCTCAAGAGACTGTGAGACTTGCAGGAAGAAGATTTAGGCAATACCTTGAAAGATGTCCTATTTCGGAGCTACCCACATCTGCCAAACAAGTAGCCTTATTCCTTGACGGATTGCTGAGTACAAAATTGAGATCCTATGTGTATCTGAAGGACCCTAGGACTATAGAAGAATGTGTACGCATGTGCATTGACATTGAAGATAACCTAGGGGAAGAACTAGAGCTTTCCAAAATCTACAAAGATTCAGATAGTGCATCTAGTCACTCTTCCACACAGTCCACATCAATTGAGGAACTTGCCGAAAAGGTAGCTCAGAAATTAGGTGTAACTAGCAAACAAATCCCAAGGTTTGCCCCAGCGAAGAGGTGCTATACATGCGGTGGCGACCACATGGCGAATGTCTGCCCTATTATGGCTCAACCCCAAGTAAACCCTAGTAGCCAGTACTGCACCATAGAACGGAGATACACCAATCACACCGCACAAGATTGCCCATACAACAAGCAGGCAGTTAGGCAACCTTACCCCCAGCCCTACCAACAAGGAAGATACCAGAACCAGTATCCTCCCCCACCACAATATGCTAGACCCCAACAACCCTACCAACCACAATATCAGGCCCAACAGAGACCCCAACCGGTGCTAGCTCAACAGCCCCCAAACCCCGCTAACGTGATTCCAGTAAAGTATGCTGTTGCAGAAGAAAACCTGAATAGTGCCATAGTACCAGTGACCCCATTGATCTCAGAAAGTGACCCAAGTGACCATAGCTTTGATTCTACACATGTCGATAGTCCCCAGGCTTACTACATGCAGTCTCCAGAACATGGTGAGTCTTACTATAGTGAAGAACCAGGTGAACCTAGTTGGGAGTCAGATTACACGAACGTCATGTATGCAAACCCCAACCCCAGGCCTCAACCTAGGCAAGTAAGACCTCCATTCCCAAGAGGACCGTGCTACAGATGCCAAGGAGATAATCTCATCCGTGATTGTCCCTTGCCTCCACCTACTCAGCCCCAAGCGGTGACGATCCAAGGTTTTTGCCAAGATTGTGGAAAAGAACACCTTTTACGAGATTGCCCTAAGAATCCTAATAATATGCCAAAAATCACTCCGATCAACGTTATTGGGTTAGTGGTAGATTCCTCAGGAAGTGTCACTTCCACTGCACCAGTACAGGTAGTCACTAGAACCCAAGCACTGCGACAAAACCAGGGTGTAGACCAGGAAAAGGGCCCAGAGGCTAGTGAAACAAAGAGCATAACCAAGAAAAGGACTAGAGTTTGGAAAGATAGTCGAGAAAGAATGAAAAGACAATGGGCTAAAAAGATGAGTGAGCTTGAGGAAAGCATAAGAGAAACCAAAGCGAGGATAACTGAACTCACAGCTCAGACTCCCTCTCACATTACCCCGCCTTCACCACTCTCATCTCCATCCAACCCACCACCTTACCCACCGCTTCATCAAATCCCACCACCCCCTAGAGTAGGATCAGTATTAGCTGATCCCACTCCTGAAGACATAGACATGATGCTCAAAGCATATCAGGCCAGAATCCAAGAAGGGCCAAACGTCACGGATCACGACAAGTGCTATCCTAGAGCTGACCTAGAGATAGAAAGAACCAAACTGTGTGCGAAAATGGTCGCATTGGCTCAGACTATGTTTGAAGCCAGTCGCCTTTTCAATTACTCGGGCTCAGCCAAAACGCAATTACACTTGGATGGATTCCTAGAGAAGTTAGAGGAAATAATTGCAAGATCTGCCAAGGAAGAAAAAAATCAAGAAAAAGATAAAGCAAGCAAAAACAGGAAGCATTCCCCGTCAGAAGTGTATGTGGCCAATTCCACTAAACCAGACACCTTCCCCTCCTTAGAAAGATTAGAGAGGCTAATTGCACAGCTAGAAAAGGAACCTACCCCTCAAAGAAAGGAAAGGGCAAGAGAACGGATAAGACAGCCTCTTCAGGAAGCCCATGTGCCTCCTCAAGAAGCTTATCTTCCCCCCTAAAAGGCAGATGAGCCTCCCTCGGAAGCTCACGTACCTCCACAGTCTGCCTACATTCCTTCTCAGGGAGTGTATGAGCCTGCTCGGAAGAGTAATAGAATAAGCAATCCTCCCAAAGAAGCTTGTGCTCCAGCCATTTATGAGAGCAAGGAGAGAGCCAACGGAAGAATAAGCCCTCCTTCCCAGGTTGCTTATGTGCCCAATTCTACGGAGCCGGACACTTCTTCTTCTATGAATCGGTTTGCACCAGACTTCCTACGAGAGATTCAAGAAGACAAATGGGAAAACGAAAGCCAGGTCGCCCCTCCTTTTGAACTGGTGGACGATGCACACGACCAATTCCCACAAGACATCCCATCTATTTACGGGGAACATGAGAGTACTCAGTCTCATGAGAGATTGGACTTTGAGTCTAATTCCATACAGGAGCTACCCCACTTCACAGGTCCATGGGAAGCAAAGTCCACATGTATGAGAGCACCCACAGTCATGGTAAGGAACGACGACTCAGTCATACCTAGGAACACAGAGGTAGTGAAGAACACTAACGTGCAGTGTAATCTCAAGTTAGAAGAGCTACTCAAGGTTAGACCTGAATTATGGAAACATGTAGCCAAACAAGTACCAAAGATAGCAAAATCTCGTTCCCAGGTAGGATCCCATAGGACAGTGCCAGAAATTCCCTTGGATAAGATAGGAGATATGTGTGAAGGTGAAGAAGGGAACACCTATCTTCCCATCACCTACCAGCAATACACCACCAAGGCGATTTTGGACTCAGGCGCAGGAGTTGCAATTGCCACCACCTCCTTATGGAAGCGTTGGGGCAAGCCAGCACTCAGGCCAACGAGGATGAAATTGCAAATGGCCGATGGTCACATAGAGAGACCCTTAGGATTGCTAGAAGGAATAACTCTCACCACTTGTGGTGTCGAGTTTGAGCATAGCTTTGCTATATGTGACTTCAGCAAAAATCATGCCTATGAGATGATTTTGGGAAGACCATTTATGCGACAGTTGCAAGTGGTGCAGGATTGGGGGACCAATTCTTTGTACCTGCAACACTTAGGTGTCACGACCAAAGTCAATCTCAAGGATTATTCTCATAGAGATGTCCCTCCTATCCAATGGAATCCCATCCATAGAGCCAAAGAAGATACAGAATCGGTGCATTCCCTAGGGTCTGGATCCTCATGGATGCATGAAGACACTCACTTATGGATGTGCAAGGTAGCAGTAGAAGAAGAGAAGAGAGAGAAAGCCAGAGAGGTAGGTGCGAAAGAAACCCAGAGATCAATCCAAGACCCAGCCTATGCACCTGTAGTTTTTCCAGACGAAGAATTTGAACCTCACGGTTGGGCAGAAATTTTAGCAACAATGGACGTAGCCATCAATGAAGAACAATGGACACCTCACTGTGATGAGGATGGCTATGACATTTCAGTCTTCTCCATAGAGCCAATCATGGGAGAGGCAGTTCTAGAAGAATGTGAACCTAGCCCTGATGCATTTGAGGATGCAAGTGACTCCGATCTATTTATGGACCCACCATTTGCATCAGATGAAGAATACTTCCATGCAGTAGAATTTCAACCCCAGAGGCATGGAGAGGTTACAAATGATGTAAGATTAGCAACGCATATGACCCCAAGGGAGGAAGGAAAGAAACGAAAGAAGAAAGAAGTCTCACCAGAGGAGGAAGAATCTTTGTTTGAGGTCCCAGAGAATTTTAAGAAGTATGAGATAGATGACAGGAGAGTCATGATAAGAATGCCTAAACGAGAGGCACAATCAGGAGAGGCCTATGATAACAAAGAAACCACCAAGAAAATAGTAGTGGCCATAGAGGAAGGAGAGGAGAGATGCACGTATATAGGCCATGACCTGACAGAAGAAGAAGAGCACGAATTGATTACCTTGCTAAGAGAATACAGAGATGTATTCGCTTGGAGTTACAAGGATTTGAAAGGTGTTGACCCTGACGTATGCTCACACACCATCCCTATGACCTCAGATGCTAAACCCTCTAAGCAAAAGCCTTATACATATAACGATAACTATGCTGCTAAGATCAAGGAAGAGATAGATAGACAGGTCGAAGCTGGATTTATCTATGAAATTGAGCACACTGAATGGGTATCCCCCATCGTAGTGGTGCCCAAGAAGAATGGCAAACTGCGTGTGTGCATTAACTTGAAAAAGGTTAACGCCGCCACGATTCGAGATAACTATCCGCTTCCCATCACAGAACATCTCTTAGAAAGAGTGGCAGGCAAGGAAGTGTACAGCTTCCTTGATGGATTTTCGGGCTACAATCAAGTAGCCATAGCTCCAGAGGATCAGCATAAGACAGCCTTTGCCACAGAATGGGGCATTTTTGCTTTTAGAGTAATGCCATTTGGGCTTACCAATGCACCCGCGACCTTCCAGAGGCTGATGTGCCATGTGTTTAAGGAGTTCCTAAGAAAGAGTTTAGAAGTCTATGTTGATGATCTCTGTGCTCATTCCAAAGTTAGACAAACCCATATTCCTGAACTCAGACAAATCTTTGACAAATGTAGAGAATACCAAGTCTGCCTGAACCCAGAAAAGTGTGTTTTTATGGTCAGGCAAGGCAAGATTCTAGGACACATAGTGTCAAAGAATGGTATATCTACCGACGAAGAAAAGGTGAGAGCCATAGCAGAGTTACCTAGGCTAAAGAATGTCAAGGAAGTACAAGCTTTCATGGGGCATTGTGGTTATTATCGACGATTTATACACATGTATGCTGTCATTGCAAAGCCCATGTACGGACTTCTGACTAACTTTGAGTGGACTGATGAATGCGAGAACTCCTTCCAGGAGCTCAAACGAAGATTGTGTTCAGCACCAATCTTGACCACACCAGATTGGAATAAGCCATTCCATGTTCATGTGGACGCATCCAATTATGCCATTGGATGTGTGCTCGCACAACCTACTGGTGAAGGTAATATGGATCTTCCAATTGCCTATGCCAGTAGACAATTGAATGCGGCTGAACGGAATTACACCACTACAGAGCGCGAAGGATTAGGCATGGTATATGCAGTCAAGAAATTTAGACACTATTTGCTTGCAAATAAGTTTAAATTTTTTACTGATCATCAGGCATTGTTGTACCTAGTAAACAAGCCATGCAATACGGGAAGATTAGTAAGATGGTTTCTCTTGCTAATGGAATATGATTTTGAGGTTGTGGTAAGAAAAGGTAGGACTCACTTACGAGCAGATCACCTCTCTAGACTCACATCTGGAGAAGCCCCACAAGGAGTGTCAGATGACCTTCCTGATGCTTACTTGTTTAATTTGGAAGTTGTACCGCAGTGGGCTAAGCCATTGGTACCAGTCTTGACATACGGGCCTAACCATCCAGTGGTAAACACACGGAATAGAGAGGTTGTAAAAGCCCAAAAGTACCACATCATGGCAGGAAGCATGTACAAGCACACAGATCAAGGGATCTTGGCTTGTTGCGTAGAAGAGGATGAGTATGCTAAATGGTTGCAATTAGCACATGTAGGTGCACTAGAGCAACACCATTCAAAGCAACGAACTTTACAGACCTTAAAGAGACTCGGAGTACATTGGCCAACTATGGAAGCTGATGTCCAAAAGTTGTGCAAGGAATGCCCAATCTGTTGCACTAAACCACCTGTGGAACATGCCACTCTCTATCAAGTATCCATTGTGCCAGATTGGAGTGAACCTCTAGTATCATTCTTGAGGACAAACACATTCCCTCCAGACATGACTCTAGCTAGGAAAAGGAGTTTAGAACAAGAAGCCCAGGATTACTCACTCATAGGTGATAATCTATATAAGCGCGGTAAAGATGGTTACCTGAGGTTATGTGTCCATGAAAGTGAATATCTCAAGATCTTGGAAACTGCTCACCAAGGTGTAGCAGGAGGACACTTTGGACCAGATCGGGTGATCAAGGCGATACTATTTGCGGGCTTCTGGTGGCCTACACTTCACATGGATGCACATACCTATGTGAAACGGTGTGATGTCTGTCAAAGGACTCAGTATCCTATACGCAAAGATGAGATGCCACTGAAACCTATGATGGGTGGACGTGCATTCTCTAAGTGGGGAATAGACTTCGTAGGTCCTATTAATCCCCCAGCTAAAGGTTCTCATGCGGAATACATCATTGTTGCAACAGACTATCTCACCAAGTGGGTAGAGGTAAAGGCTACGACAAAGAACGATGCTCAAACAACTGCCAAATTCTTGTTTGAGAATGTATTCACGAGATACGGACTACCTATAGAGCTAGTAAGTGATAGAGGCACTCATTTCTTGAACGAAGTGATTGAAAATCTACTCCAAGAATTCTTGGTAATACACAAGAAGTCTGCCCCCTATCATCCTCAAGCTAATGGACAAGCTGAGAGCACTAATAAGATTTTATGCAATGTACTGACGAAATTAGTGAACACTAAACGCTCTGATTGGGACAAACAGCTACACCATGCTGTTTGGGCATACCGAGTGGCCTACAAAACGGTACTCCAAGCCACTCCCTTTCAGATGGTATTTGGCCAAAATGCTGTGCTACCCTTGGACTTCTTGATTCCTACATTGAGAGTAGCACAAGAGCACGAATGGACAGGTCACAAACTCTCCTCTAGGATCTTTGACCTTGAACGATTAGGGGAAACAAGACTAAGAGCCGCTGCAGGAATATATGCCGCCAAGAAGAGACAGAAGGCATATTTCGATGCCCACGTGAAGGATAAAGGCTTGAAAGCAGGAGATCTAGTCCTAGTCTATACACTCAAACAACACGCGAGGAAGCTAGAAAAGAGAGGCTACGGACCTATGATCATCAATAGGATCTCCACAAGCGGAGCAGTACAATTGGCCACATTAGAGGGTGATGTTCTCCCAAATTATATTAGCGGTTGCAGAGTCAAGTTGTATCAGGAACCTCTCACGGAGGAAATGCTTAGCCGACTCAACACTGCTAAGAAACGCAAAGAGGAAGAAAAGCGAGTGCGAGAAGAAGCTGAAGCAGAAGCTTTAGAACGCATTAGAAGGATGAAATTACGTAGGCAAGGTAGAGAGCAGCCTAGGACAAATGACTATGCGGATCAAGGATATCATATGGCAATGTGTGAAGTCGCAGGAACCAGCTCACCTAGGATAACTGATCGACGTCCTTTCGTAACCCTAGATATAGGACAAGGAAAAAGTGCAAGGACTGTAAGAGCCTTGATTGACTCAGGTGCAGCCACTAGTGCTGTTAGAATGTCTTACTGTCAAGAGTTACAGTTAACTGTCAATCCTGTGGAGGCATATCTTATAGGATTGGGAGGCGTGGAAACCCCTTGTAGGGGCGAGGTGGAACTTCCCCTCTACATTCATGATGAGGCAATGACAGTTAAAGTACTAGTGTGTCAAGATGAGGATCTCACTGAACCTCTTATCTTGGGTCAAGATTGGATCTATGACCAAGCAGTCAATTTAAACCTAAGAAGTGGACTTCTCCAGGTTTGGATCAATCATAGTCGAGTTACAGTAGAATTAGACAATGGAGCACTCAAGGAACTAGGAAAGGCACAGACTCCTGGTCCTTCCAGGGGTACACATGAAGATGACCATGCTGTTCTTGTCCAAAACTATGTGTTGCAGAGGAATGATATTCGCAAAAAAGGAGTCAGGAATGCAACGGAACTCCCTTCTTTTCCAAAGGCTAGAAGGAGGCAGCAACCCAAGGTGGATCAAAGGCAGAAGAAGCAGAGTACTACCTATGTCCGAGATCAAAAGTACCTGCGCAGCAGAATGGCCCAGAAAATAAACCAGGTGTGGGTGCGGAAAGGCGAACAACCGGTTGCACCACCGTCAACTACAGGGGCAAAGCCTCTTATTAGTGACCAACAACACGACGCTAATAAGAAGTCTTTCAAAAATTCTTCTGCTAAAGTAAAATCTATTTGGGTGCCCAAGAAGTCGATGAAGGCAAGCCCACAATCAAGACAAATTTGGGTGCCTAAGGCTTGCTTGATGGCACAAGTAGCTACGCTGAGGCCACAACCTAAACAGCATAACGCAGCTACGCATACTGCCAGATTTCACTCGTTCTCGACACTCATGTACACACCAAAACCAAGAGCGTGCATGTAATCAATTGTAAATGGGTCCCAAAAAGGCCTCGTTTTCAAACCACGACACCGAGAAGGCTCTGTAGAGACTCTCCGAAACCGAAGGCAAAGCCCACTCACTGCATTTGGCAGCCTAGGGCCTGTAATAAACCCCCCGACCCCAATTTGTAAATTCATACCCACTTACTAACTGCAGTAGTCTCCTAGGACAACACAAGCACTAACTACACACACTGTCTTCATGCACTTACTAACCACTAACTCACCATCCACCTCATGTTAATGTTGTAACGGGGACAACAACGGATTTATTCTGTCCATTACGGTGTTAACACTTGGTTCTATATTCTCACAGAACCAACCAGCGAACAGGGCCATGGCAGAAGCAGGTACCAGTTCTCAAGCCGGATCTGGTGCCCAGATTGTGGACATAGAAACACTTCTCCTGGAGCCACGTCTCACCGCAAGACCGCAAGAGCTTCAAGCCGTGCATGTGCTCCCCATTCAGGATCCTCCTCAAGGGCACACTTCTCAAGTAGGTAAGCATGCGCATTGGTTCAGTGATGTTGCTGGACCACTGGGCGATGGAACCTATTTCTGGGAAGCAGAATTGGAATTCAATGGCAAATGGGGTCGATACCACTTTTTCACACGCGAGTTTGAAAGCTATCAAAACGCCGAAGTCATGAGATCAGTGTGGATCAAAGCGGGTGTGGACAGTTATTTCAGGGCTCACTTACCAAAGCCGGATTTTTTACGATGTTCATATCTGATCAGTACCATCACGCCAAGCAGGGCCAAGGGAGGCGACAGCACCTTTGTGTTGCCATCACTGCTGCCGGGTAATGAGCTTAAAAGATTCAAGTTGACCCTCAATCTGGTAAGAGAAGCATTGGGCATGTATGGCATGCACATCCCAACAGAAAAGGAAACCATGGTTCCAAGTCGAATGAAGCACAAAGATCTTAATAAGTTGAAGGACATGGTAGCGATGACACCTACCATTGCGCTTCACCTGCGAACCATCATGCAACATTTTGCTTTTCCCGCCCAAGAACGATTCACAATGCCTCCGAAGAAAATATGGTTCAGCTTGTATCTAGCAGAGACAGAAAGCCTGCCCATCAATGTGCCACACTGGATCATAGATCAGATCCACCTAGCCCATCAAAGGTGGAACAAGAAACAGAAGAATGTGCTCCACGGGTGTTGTGCTCTGACCAGAATAATTTATAGATGCTTGGCTTATGACGTGCCTGTTCAGCGGGCACTCGTATGGTCCCGAGTCCAAGAATTCCAGAGAAGACTATCAGCAGCAGGTCCCCCATCAAAGAAGATGAGGGGGGGAGTCCAACTACCCTGTGCTCAACCAAGGGGAGCTACCACTACACCAGAGATCACCCCTCCCCAGACACGACGAGTTAGGCCATTCACAATCCGGCTACCAAGACCAAGCACAGAGGGACCTAATCTGGTGTTTCCACCCATTCCATCAGATTTGGAATTTCCACAGGGATTTACTCTTGAGGACCTCACGGATGAAGAAATTGCCAGGTTGATCTATGACTCTAATCTCGAAGCTGAAGCAGAGCGAGCTCAGGAACCACAACCCCAAACAACAACATCGGCCCCCACCCAACCACAAGCTGTAGAAGTCGATGTAGATGAACAAGAGGCAGGAGGAGACGAAGAAGAAGCCGACGAAGAACAACATCAAGAATATGACGAACTCTCCGAGTTAGCAAGTGCCCCAGCATATTCGGCACAAATCAAGAGACTATATCGAACCATGCGACTGGTTCAGGAACAGCATAAGATGTCTCTAGAACAGGGCAAGAGACTCATGAACGACTTGCTAGCTGAGGAAGGTGTGGACGAGTTGTTCATTGAGTCCATGAACCTTCATGCCGACGCCGTAGGACTGGATGAGGCCATTCATGAGGCAGTGGCCTACATTCACAGGTTTGAGAAAAGGGTTCCTGTTCGTCCCAGGAGGTCCGGGAAGCAAATTCACATCAATACATCAGCACCAGGCGAGGCAGCGCAAGCAGAAGAATATCAGGAAGCACCGTTGTCACCACCATCCCCACCTCACACTACCCAATTTACCCCACCACAGGACACTAGCACTACCACGTCCACTACCACTACCATTGTCATGGGCATTCCACTCTCTCCGGGAATCCAATTCGGGGGAGTCACCATGCCCACCTTCACCACCCTGTTCACCGATGTCACATCCACCTCACCCACGATTCCCGTCTACACCGTCACTCAAACAGTTGACACGATGGAAACATCACCTGCCACAGCACTGCTCCCTCCCCCCATGCCACCCTCATCGCCCATACCCCCTCCACCCACCTCTCCACTTACATCCACATCATTCACATCTCCCATTCCCGCCCCCATTCCCCCTGCATCTTCACCCCTCCCAGCATTATTTAATGTAAATAGCATATTTTTAGCATTAAATCAATGTGTATACCAGCTCCAGAATGAGTACAAAGCTCTGGACAACCGGTATCAACAACTGGCAACGCACCATCAGAACTTACAAAGACAATTTCACATTCTACAAACAGAAAATGCAGAACTGAATCAATGCTACACGACGCTTGAGCAGGCTCACCAAACATTATTGGAGACACCCCAACCATCGACAGAATCAGGTGTCAAACGACTAGAAGCTTTGCTCGAAGTATACCAAGCCGATAATCTCAAAGTCCGGCGTAACCTGGCACTTCTCAGAAAACACATGGCGGCCGCCCTTGAAGAGAACAAGAGACTGCAGCAGCAAAATGAAGCAAATCTAGAAGCAGCAATGGAAGGCTCTCCCCACGAAATTGATCCAGAACAGTTTAAAGCCGTACCCTCAGAGACAATGAAGACCATCTTGGACAGCTATGCAGATCTATTAGAAGCTCATGATGACTTGGAAAGGGAACGTGATGCGCTGCGCAATCAACTCCAAGAGCAACAGACAGCACCCAGAGTCACAGAAACGACCACGACTTCCGAGGAAGTCAAGACATTGAAAGAGCAGGTGGCCGAATTACAGGCAAGATTACTCACACACGAAAGGCAGCCCTCTCCAATTGTCGAACCAGAACCCAAGGATTTGGTACCCATCGAGGTAGATGAGACGTATGAGGAACCATACGTTCCTATGCCAATGCCAGGTGGTGAGCAAACCGCAGAAGGAATGGATACGTTAGAAATTGAAGTACCTGAGTGGCTCCAGACACTAGAGAAAACAACATCAACTCATGAAGATCGAGTGGCAGTTCAAATCCAATCTATGGCAAAGATAGAGGACACTATTATTAAATCAGAATACTTCCGCAGCATGTCCCACCATAGATGGATAGGAACCAATGATGATCAATACGTGCCATATTGTATACTCCTGGCGGACTACAATGCAGAAATCCAACAAAGATGTGGCAAACCTCCAACGTTTGCTACACAATTTGGGCCAGATGACATCCCAGAGAGCGCTCAAAAAGGATCCATTCATCAACCCACTTGGAGGATCCGACTCCTCGAAACCTACCCGGAGATGGTTCGCACCTGGACGAATATGCCTCTTTTTATTAAATATAACCCTTGTTATGTTCCTGTACTCCGCAGACGCACATGGCCAGAGTTTACCATTGCAGTCAAGAATATCAAGGGATGCGCCAAATGGTTAAACTACGTCTATCTAGCACCCCCTCAAGGGCCTCCCACCGTCAATTACATGATCTCCACTATACGGCACTGGAGCATCCGATTAAGGAATACCCCTGATGTAATGGCCCAGATGTGCATGAAAATTTTTGAGTTAATGCTTCTTACATTCAGGACATTCAAGAATATCAAGGACCCACACTTCTCAGGCGTCGGATTCCTTACAGGAAACCAAGATTTAGTTTATGACATGAGCACCACCCCTTCCATAGAGGTGATATATGCTTGGCACGCCAGAATAAAATACCTCCCAGCCTGCTTTAAACAAACATTCGAGGAGATGTTCATAACAGGGTTCTGGGAATACCACTCAGAAATATTTGTACCCAGACCCTCACATCTCCTCCATTTATTTGCTGTGGAGCGAACCATTCACTCAGAACAATTACGGGTGCCACATCCAGATGTCCCAGGGCCAGTCAATTGGGATGCATTGCTGACAGATCTAGCAAGGGGACTCAGGCTAGAAGAACACCACCTCGCCGCGGATGTTGTCCAATATTACGTCCAAAAAGCAGCTAGACAAGGGTCTGTCAGGGGCGACAGACGCGAGAGTGGGGGGGGTGTTGGCAGTAGCCTTGGTACACCAGGACTTACAAGACGTGAAAGTCAAAGAAGGGAGTCAGAGCGAAGGGACAGCACAAGCAAACAGGGCAGTCAAAGAAGATCTGGCAAGTAGGCCAATATTTTTTCAAGACATTAATGCAAATCAAAGAGATGGACATGCAGGGAGGAAGAGCAAGTAGGGAGCTCGAAGATATGTATGGCAGATCACTAGAAGAAATCCCTACAACAACAGTGATTTTTATCACTAACAATCATTGTAAATATCATTTCACATTTTTGTAGCTCCATTTTGTGCAAGCCAAGGAGTCCTTGAGCTTGAGGAGCCTTAGAAGTAGTTGCGTACCAATTTTCGTATTTTTTAGATCTCGTTTGAGCCCCCAAATAAGCCCTGGAACCTAATTTTTAACTAGGCCGGACACTAGGTCTGGACAGGGCCAAAAGCTAGTCAAAAACTATAAAAAGAGCTAGAGAGCTCATTTTTGAGGTTAGATTGTAATTGAAACGAACTTGTAAGAGCATTTTGAAAGTAATCTAAAAGCTCCATTGATTCTCACTCTTTGTCTTGCCGTGTGTGCGCGTGTGTGTGTATGTGTGTGCATGCTAGTGTGCTTCTCACTCACGCATTTGTGCCGCCACTTGCTCGAGGTCTTCATACCATCCTCACGTCTTCCCGGATTGACATTAAAGGAGGTGCTACTCATCATTGAGCTACAGACGTATTCTTTCTTTTAGTAACTACATTTTGTATATAGCACTATAAACTGATATTTTTCCCACGTTTAGCCAGAAATGCATCAAAATCAGAAGACATGTATTCTATCATCGATTAGAATAGAGGGTGCCCATTTTACATGTCAATAGACTGTTAGCCAAAACTAGAAAGTGTTTGAAGCAAATAAACACTTCGAACTTTGCTTTCAATGGATACAACCATGCATGCTTGGGAAAATCATCAATAAAAGTCACGAAGTAAAGGTAGTTACCAAAAGAAGGTGTCTACATAGGACCATAGAGATCACTACGAACAAGCTAATTTTTTCATGGATCATACTGAACCATCTTTTGGGAAGGAGGAATGCTGCATTTTGCCCAGAGTACATCCTTTACAGACATGTTTACCAGGTGCCTTAAGTTTGGGTAGAGAGGACACCATTTTAGATTTCTACAGGCATAGCAAGCTAGCAAAATTGAAATGACCAAAGCGTGCATCCCAAAGATTTACATATGAGATAGCTTGAGAATCTTGACTTGGACATGTTGAATCATTCACAAATTTTACATAGTTTATGAGCTTATATAGCCCAAGACATAAAATGCCAGAAGCAATAATAACATCGCCATTTGACAGATCATGAATTGTACATCTGTCATCAACAAATTGGACAACCAAGCCGATCTTGGCTAATGTTGAAAATGACAACAAATTTTTCTTGATCCTTGGCACAAACAAAGCATCTGACAATGTCAAAGAACTACCATCAATAGTAATCAAAATGACCTTAGCAACTCCTATGATAGGATAAAAGGAGTTGTTGGTGCATTTGATAGTATCCCCTCTAGGGCAGGCTCAAGTGAACTGAAGAAACTATGCTACGAGGTCATATGTTTGGTTGCTCCACTATCAAAGCACCAAACATCCAAGTCTATTGAAGACATACATTGTTCATGAAAAGATGGGTCATAACTAAAAACAACAATAAATGCCCATTCTTCATTCTGCACAAGGTTTGCAGAATCTATTTTAGGTGTAGAGGCTTCTGCAATAGCCATTCCAAACTCTTTTTTCTTTGCCTCTTTTGCATCTAGTTTTGGACAACTCTTTATGACATGATCATTACCCTTATAGTAGTTTGAAAATTTTATCTGTTCTATTTTCTTCTCATCTTTGTCTTTCTTCTTTGACTCTGAAGCATAAGCAAATTTTTGTTTACTAGTAGATGAGCTCCATTTACCTTTTCCCTTCTAAGTAGCTAAGAAAGCTTGATCTAAAACATGCGTAATGGACCTATTCTGCTTGGATCGATCTTCCTACAACAAAACAAAGACTAACTCCTCAAATGTTAAGGCATTTAAATTGCCTTTCATCACCAACTGAAGAGTAGACGCAAAACTCTGATATTAATCTAGAAGACCATTAAGAATGGTCTGCACAAGTGAACTATCTAGCAAGAGATCATCTATAGAAATCAATTGCTCCTTCAAATCTTTGATCTTTGTCATAAAAATGTCCATAGAATCTCCTTCACTCATATGCTCACTCTCAAACTACTTTTGGAGATAAGCGACACGAGCCTCATTTCTTGCCTTGTACAAAGTGGTAAGTGTATCCTAAGCATCCTTTGCTTCTTTGCAAGAGCAAATATGAGGGACAATGCCATGTTTGATACACAAAGCTATCAATGCATGTGCATGAGCATCTTTGCCATCCCAACGAAGTTGCTCTACAATAGGTGCAATAAGAACTGAAGCACAAACAAGAACTTGAAGATCATCATCTTCAATGCCATCTACATCACTGTATTCGTAGGTGTAGTAGGGTGTTTCTCATTACCCTAGACAATATTCCACAATCCTTTGGAGACCAATACATGATGCATCATATATGCCCATAATGGGTAATTGGCACCATCCAACTTATCCTCAACTGCCAACATACAGAATACATCATTGCTTTCATCCATTGTCACTGGCTAAAATACACTGATGCAAAAAAATGATTGTAGCTCAAAAAGTTGAACAAAGTTACCCCTATCAAGCTCTACTAAACTTGTGGTAGACATCGAGCCGCTTGTATTGGAACCAAAACCTCTATATATATGTTTGACACAAAAGGACAAAGTTGCCTACAAAGGTGTTGTGATAGTGCATTCGGAGGCCGAAATGAGCTTAGATCCGAATTTCGACACCACAAAGAAAAGTTATTTCGAATTCTAATCACGCTTAGTATGCTCACTGATTTTTCTGCGATTCTGAGGTTGTGATCGGAGTGGTTTCAATAGTGTGTGAACACACTTAGGATTATCGAGGCAGTTTTTTCCCTCTTTAGGAGGTTCTTTTCCCTCGGCTTGTATATATGCCTATAACCCTAACAAGTTACTTATCTTTGTACATTCACTTGGTAATTCATTCAATGTTGTGTTGTGCTCCAAGCTTCTTCTTCTTCCTTGTGCTATTTGTGTGCCTCCAAAGAGCCAAAACTCCAACATTAATAATATATGTCATCTAATGATTATGGTCTCTCTAAGCTTCCATTGGAACACTTAAACTTATTATCACTTTATTCTTTATTTTTAAGGATATTCAATGATTAGTTTGATCAAGGATAGTTGGATTGGGGAATTGTCATGGTGGTGCTTTACATGTACTCAGTTGACAAACTCTTTGATGACTTCTACATCTAAAGCATTAGTCATGGTGGAGATTCCTATCTAGGTTATATATGAGCAAGGTATTGAATACACCTTGACTCTATGGTTTCAAAAAGATGGAATGAGTAATCATGGATTATAGATACCTAAAGAGTGCATTTGATAATATTGTCACCTCAGGTAACTTCAAAGAAATCTTTTCATGAGATTCCCCACCAATTGCATTAGAAAAGAGGTATGTAAATTAGGATACTTGATAAGTACTTATTCTTTGGTATAATTCATTTTGGTAGATGAATATATATCGAACTTTTATTGTTTGTTTTGACTCAGTGCTTCTATTGTTGTAGTGATGATTCAAAGATGTCCCTATATATTTTTTTGTGTTTTATCATTTCCAAAAGCAATAGAGCCTTGGGTACGGTAAACTGATATACTACAAGAGGGGTCATAATCATGAAAGAATTCACATAATGATACTATACATATATATTAACGGGAGGAAAATTGGTCTTTATGTAGGTTTATGGGTGTATATCCTATGCTCACTATCATCAAAGTTGTGGATGCACTAGAATCTATCTGAAATTGTATGCTTATCTATTTGTTTGAATTTGGATTAAAATTCTTAATATGATTATGTCTTCAAAAGGGGTCTAAACCTCTAAATACTGTGTGGCTTGGTCACGATTTTTTTGTGTGTATATGATAAATTACCATAGGTATATATACATTGTAACATGTGTTGTTTCTATAATGGATACCATTACAACATCAAACTTTGAGGAATGATATGGATTCAATGTTCGTGGGATAAAAAAGAAACCAATGGGATTAATCATCTACACTTTTTTGGTTGATTGCTTTTATATAAAAAGAAGAGGCCTTATTTTTGTTTCTAATAGAAGTGGGATGGGATACTGGTTTTAATGATTGTTGGGATTATTGAGCAACTATTAAAATGATTGTACCTTGTAGGGTTGACACTGTAAATTGATATGAGTTGATGTTCATGGTTTATGGTTCTTGAGTGCTTTGGAGACATGTTTGAATTAGTAGCCATTTTTACCCTATTTCCCACCCTCTGTCCACCTCTCATTTCCCATCCTTCCACCTTTTTTGTGGCAACCTTATTAAATTTTATTCATTTGGCATGGCAATTTTGTGGAGTTGGTAATAGATCTCACATTTGATAGTGTTTACAAACACTCTTCACATTCTTTTCCATGGCACTTCTAGTTGCTTGTAGTGTTTCTAAAAACTCCCTTTCATTTTGGTCGCTTGTGACCTCTCCATTTGAAGTGTTTTTAAACACTTTGATTGAAGATCCTTGACATCTCTTCCTTGTCGTAGACCTCATTACGACCATTTTTACAACAAAATCCACGAAATAAGGAGGATAAGACAAGAAGAATGAGAAGCACGTTTGGGCTTTGAGGTAAAAAATATGAAGAGAAATAAGCACTCCTCTCTAGCTTATGAGAGAAGCACTCTCTGTGTTGAAAGAGAAAATGTATCCTCTCTCTTCATCTCGAATGGTATTTTTTTTGTTGTTTCTTTTCTCTATATGAGCAAGTGCAAGAGGGCATGGAAGACAAAGGCTAGCTTGGATATATGCGTGCACTTTAAGTTGTTGGTCATGACGATTATCTCCCATTTGTCCACTCCTCCAAGCTCTAGCTTACCACAACAAGTACACATTCAAATCTAACAAATAACAAGAGAAATCAACAACCTCTGTTGATACACTCTTTTCTTTGGTAAAGCCACAATTGTGTTGAAGCTATTGATGCGCATTCTATTATAGCTTTTTTGACGTGAAGAGGCTCCACAATGCAGACGTATGCTCAAAAAAACATGGAATCACACAACAATAGTAATTTTTTCTAGCAAGATCTCTCAAACAAAATAGGAGCATCCTCACATGAGAGAGAGAGAGTAGCCCTTTCTTGCACTCATTGATGACTGCACGACATGGAGGAAAATGGATCTATCTACTTCTCTCTGCATGCACTTCAAAAGTAAGCTAAGCATAGGACAATGCTTCAAATAGCATTCTCAATTCTTGTCCTTGTTCACACACACTAAAGTGTAGTGATGTAGCCACATAAGGTTTTTTTACACTTCAATAGTTTTTTCTAAAGCTTTGGATACTCTTGGGAGAACATTGTTTCATGCACCTTGCATATCTTGTGTCTTAGCCATAAAGCTCTATGACACCAAGCCTCCCCATTTTGTATTCACTATCAACTTTTGGCTTAACCCCATTTGTAACTTTAGCACAAGTGGTTTTCTTGCACTCATTACTGATCATTCTAATCACTAAGGCCATATTTTTCGTATTATCCCAATGGTATCAACCCTTATTTTTGGCACTCCAAGCAGTAAAGTTACCACATTGTAATCCATAAGAGAAGGGGCTATTTTCCAAGGGGATAATCCTTACTTGTGGCACTATTTGGCACTAAGTTTCCTCCATTTCTGTATGGTGCAAGTAATATAAGAAGGCTCTTTTGTGTGTGATTGGGTTGGCTAATCTCAGAAACCCAAGGGTCTTAAGTGCATATTGGGCTACGTGAAGCCCCCCCTTATATTTGGTGCCGACTCCATCCATCTTTGCAAGTCTCAACTCATTTTTGAAGCTCTATCATCTTCAAGAGCTACATCATGTCTACCATTTCCAATGCAACTTCATCAATTATGTCATACTTGTCATCATTCACATCCATGTTCATGTGAAAAGATGAATGGTTGAATGGCACATATTATAATTTGTGGAAGGACACCATCAAAGCTTAATTGTACACAAGCTTATTGTATGAAGTTTGTATATGTCACAAAATCCGAGCTCGACAAGGATAGTGATCCAATTGCATATAATGTATGGAACATTAAGGATAAGTGAGCCCTAGGGCAACTATTGTTAGCTTGTGATGAGTTAATGAAAGGGCATATTACTTCTTGCGAAATTTATCAAGAAGCTTGGAATACACTTCAAGATCTATATGAACCTAAGACTCCCTCAAGAAGTTATGCCCTAGAAGCACTTCTAGTTAATCACTTCTAGTTCATTACAAGAATGGATATTTGATAGTGGAGCTACCTCCCACATGTGAAGGGATCATGAATCTCTTCAAGAGTTAGAAGACCACAAAGGAGGTCTACTTAGGAAACAACAAGAGTCTTTGAAATGAAGTAAGGGGCAAAATACAAATTAAGAATCACAAAAGAGAATGGAAAGCCTTATCAAATGTACTCTTTGTACTCTTTGTACTCATGATATAATATCCCAAGGTATCGAGGACAAAGGGTTACACAAGTTTTTCTGCTTCCTCACTAAAGAGTCAGTTTCCACACTTTGGCACCAGACATATGGCCATACATCTTACTCAACCAAGATCTGATCATCTTAATTGGTTAAGGGATTGCCAAAGATTGGTCAAGTGCAATATATGTGCTAAGCTTGCACTTAGGAAAGCAACATAAGGCTCCCCCACCAGAAGAGGCTTCCACTTGAGAAAGGAATCCTCTTGCCCTTGTTCACATGGGCCTTTGAGGATCTATGAATACCCCATCAATAAATGGGTCACTCTAATTCTTTGTCTTAGTAGATCATAACATTAGATACATATGGGTATATTTTCTCAAATCAAAGGCTAGTTATTTCTCTGGATTTAGAGAGTGAGTTTATCAAGTTCAAAATGAAGCATCTACTTCAGTATAGACAATAGGTTGTGAGTTCATGAACCATGGATTTGATAACTTCGTAAAACAAAAAAGAATCTGCTATGTGATAGAGAAGATGCTATGCAAAATCGGTTTTGTAGACAAGAACGTTGAAGAGTATTTATGAAAACTTCCAAAATCTGAGATGCATGCTACTAGCTCAACAAACTGTCATGTCACATGAAAAAACAGTATAGAGTCTCCACACAAAGATTACAATTGTGAAAAAACCACTAATGCCATCACAAAGAGGATGGAAAGTAGGAAAATGGGGTAAAGGGTGAGAGAAGGATGAAAAAGAAGGGTGTGAGGGTGGGAAAATGTGTAGAATGAGATCCTAAAAAGTATAAATTGATGGTAGCAACTTCTCTCGATGAGGAGAAAGCAAAACCACCAACACTCAAGTACCACCACCATTAAAATCACTCCCAAATGAACCATCAATACCTCCACCTAGTGCTCTAATATCATGTAGAGAGTAAACGTGTGAAAGCAAAATGAAAAGAAGAGTGTACTCATAAAATGAAAGAGTGTGAGACTCAAAAGTGAGCAGGCCATGAAATGGGAAAACTCACATGGATTAGAGTGAGCTTATCAAGAGCATGGAATAGTATCCTCAAGCTTCTAACCAAGTAAAAATGGGGGGAGAAGCCCTCATCTTTATATAGAGTTGGAGGGGCTCTCCAAAGTACATCATATGTGGGATAATTCCCTTTGAAGGACAATGAATACATGGGTAGAAGAAAATGGCAAGGTACCCAAATACAAAAGACATACGATATAAAATGGAAAGGGAGTGCCTCCTCGATACAAAATGGAGATGCACTCATGCAAATACAAAAAGAAATGATGTATGAGAAATCATGTCGTCAAATATAGGAATACAAAATGGAGATGCACTCATGCAAATACAAAAAGAAATGATGTATGAGAAATCATGTCGTCAAATATAGGAAATAAGCTCACATGGCTCTCCTATTCCCTTTTATACATGAAGGGAGAGACAAAAAAAAAGGGTTCTCATGTTGTTATCTCCATTTCAAAGACGATAAATCTTTAAAAAAGGCCCAATATCTCAAAAAGAAATAGACGAATATTTGCACCATGGCTATATATGCAAAGGAAAAAGGGATGTGTGCATGATTGGATTGAGGGGATTCATGGCCAGATTTGTGTAAGGCCTAAGGAAAAGAGGGTAAATCCCATATATGAGGTGCAATGATAGTAATCCATCTATATAATGTGCCAATGTTCTCGTTCTATTCATGTCAAGGAAAAGGATGCACAAGCACTCCCTCATTCTATGCATGGAGGTGTATGGTCTCGGGAAAAGTGCTATTGGGTGGGTGGTTTTCGAGACCTCTTCATGTGTGTTGGGTATGAAGGAAAGCATTGTGGCTTGTTCCCATGCTAGAGGCAGACATGATTAGTAGGAGGACTATTCTTTTTCTATTACAGAGAATCATGCCAAGGAATTCTTGAGATCACACCAAATTTGAAAAAGTTGTGAGCCAATCCATCCATTACAATGGAGAAGCACATGAGTATAAAGGTGAATATACCCTCAAGATGATCATATAAAGAGCAAGGTGATGAGTATCTAAGATATCCATGGAAGATAGGGATCAATATCACCATGAAAACTTGTAGAGAAGATGATAAGACCACCAAGGTTACTATTACACAATGTGGTAGTAACATAATTTTTTTTCAAGTTTTCCCACAACATTTTTGTAGATAGAGAGAGTTGTACATAAATAGTTTTTTGTGCGAGGGAAGAGTCTTCCCTTAAGAATATTCAAGAGAAGAGATAATTTAGAATAGTTTCTTTTATCTTTAAGAAAATTCTAGAAATAAAAAAGGAAAGGTGTTGGAAAACTCCATTAAAAAGGCCAAGATCTCATTTGTAAAGGACTTTTTGCTAGCATGAGTAAGAGAGCTCTTCTTCTTGCTAAATTCATGCACAAGATTTCATGGTTTTTTTGGTGATTCTTCATGTTCATGCACAAGATTTCATGGTTTTTTGGTGATTCTTCATGCTCAATTTATGATGTGTGCCACTTGCTACTTTCTTTGTTTCATGTGCACTATCATTAGGCTAAGTTTTTTTGTCTTTTCATGTGATTACAACGTGTTTTGTGCTAACTTTTCATGTCTATTGATAGGTTGCGGTTGTTTTGGGCTCTTTACAAAGTTTTAGAAGTTATTTTTGCTCATTTCATTGGTGCAACATGTGGTTTTTATTTTTAGCTTCAAAACGAGTCATTATATGCTCAATCTGGACAACTAACAAGGGATATATGACCATTTTTTCGACTAGCTAACTTATTTGATTGGTTGTGTGAGCTCCAATCGGATGGAGTTGGTGACTAACATGACCCCTTTGATCATGGGGCATTCTCTTGCTTTGGCTTAAGGCATGATTACAGGGCCTCAATTTTGACTGATTTGTGATTAAAACCACAATTTTGATCGGTTTGTGATTAGAACCACACTTTTGATTGGGTTGTGAGTAAAATCTCACTTTTGATCGGGGTGTGATTAAAACCTCAGTTTTGATATAGGTTTGATTAAAACCTCACTATTGATCAAGGTGTGATTAAAACCTCACTAACAGGTTTTGATTAAAATCACACACTTTTGATTAGTGTGTGAGTAAAACCACACTTTCCATTCCAAGGAGAGCAGCTTTCATGACTAGGTAACTTACATGATGGATTGTGAATTGTGTATGCAAGTCACCTTATGCTTCTAATTATTTGCTTAGTAACTGAAGCTTTCTCTCCATGACAAGAATTCACATTTTTGCCATTGCTCTTAAAATTAGGGTTGAGTGGAATTTCGCAAGTTGTGAGTAGGGTTTTAGATTTTCTACCTTGAGTAGAGTAGGATCTTTTTTTATTATTGTTCTTCTTTTCCTCTTCCTCAAAGTTTGGAGAGTTCTTCTAAACTTAGGTACAAATAGGAGAAAAACTCCAAGTTTGGCTAAAAACCTATAAATTTGGAAAAAATAAGGCTATGTAGAAAAAGAGTGATTGGGCATTTTTTTTAGTGAACTCTACCCCCATTCAATGTTTTGCTCATAACTTGAGCTAGAACTATCCGATAGATGTGATTCAACTTATGTTGTGTAGCTTACAAAAACTATAATAATGACAACTTTCTAGAAGAGTAGAAAAGGTGATTTAGTTTAGAGGGTGGAAAAAAATGCACTCTTTATTGTTGATATATTTAGGATGTGTGTGAACACACTAGGACCACCAGGGCACTTTTTTCCCTCTTTAGGAGGTTTTTCCCCCCAACTTGTATATACACCTATTGCCCTAACGGGTTACTTATCTTTGTACATTCTAGTGGTAATATATTGAGTATTGCATGTTGTGCTCCAAGCTTCTTCTTCTTCCTTGTGTTGTTTGCGTGCTTTCGTAGACCTCAAACTCCAACAATTGATATCAGAGCAAGTCACCGCTTCATCTAGGGTATCATCAACACCTCCCGATCACAGTCTCAAAATCTTATGAAATTTGGTGAGCATACTTAGGGTGATTAGGAGAACAAAATAGCTAACTAGATATACACATATATGAAGAATAACAACATCGTATATTTCTATTCCAAATACATATATACACATATAATGGGGAATACATAACTCTGCACATAGAAAATATGCTTCCTTAATAATATACAAATAACTTAGAAATAGATACATAGGGAGATCAAAACAATATAGAGTTGGCACTGAAACCAACAAAGCTTGTATTATTGAAGTTTTCTTACAATAGTGATCAGATTTTACAACAATGGCTCTCTAAGGTTGAGTTCTCTATCCTGTTCAAGGAAGACATCTCTCTCTCTCCTTGATTAAGAGATGGGAATGATTATACAAGAAAGAAGAAATAATGATTGCTCTTCTTCAAAAATTAAGGTTATGCACTACCATCATGCTAATATTGGCTTGCACGGTGGAAAAAACACACTCAACTACATAGTAGTTTGTTTACACATCATCATCCCCTTCCGAAGGCAGATGTATGACCTTGTTTCAATCATAAATAATTCATTCAAAATAGACTTAAGCTGAGTATCAACTTCCTTGATTGGAGACTGGAACTCCTATTTGGAACAAATGGAAGTACCCCATTGCATTTTTAGAGTTGATTTTGCTACCTTGGCCTTCGCATAACCTGAGGATTAGACTTCAAGGAAATTTTGATTAGCCTTGGTAGCTTCTGCTTTTTAAGTTTGCAACAGTTGGTATTGCTCCTCATTCTATACCAATTCCACATCTTTGGCTTTGACTGTTTGTCTAAATTGAGTATGAATTTTTAAGTGTTCTATAATATGGACCTCTTTATCTTCCAAAATTGTGCTTTTCTCTGAAACTAAGTGATTCACATCTAGTTGTTTTTATTCTAGTTTTGGAATACTATACAATTAGTTATAATTGTCTGTAAATTATCAATTAAAAACAAATGTTGTGTAGTTAATGTGGAGAATGAGTTTTCCTATGCACAACAAGAAGCATGTAGTGAGTCCTTATAGGTCCAAAACTTGAACATACACCTACACCTTGGATTGCTTGCTTCTCTTAACTCAAAAATCAAATGGAATTTTCCACACAAATATGCTAAAGAATTTGACTTCACTCTCAGACTGATAACTCACAGAACATAGAACCTATCCACACAGGTATGCCGAAGAACCAGACTTCACTCTTAGACTGATAACTCACATAATTTAGAAGCTGTGAGGAAGATATTTGAGATAGATAATTTTTCAATTGAGTGTTTAAATGTAAGAAATGGTTACATATACACTGAGATATAACCTCACAACATGATTGTGTACAAAGTGACATGCGGTTGGAAATAGTCAATGAGAAGAAAAAATGACAAAATGGCATCTAAGACCAAATCTGACTACTCGAGGCTCTTGCCTCTTCCTCTCCTTGTTGAGAACATGCTCTGACTTCAGTTGTGAAGAAGTTTGTGCCTTCTTTTTAACTCACCACTTTCATTTGTTTGCCCACTACATGCCACTCACTACAGGACAAATATTGTATCTTTTATTCATCATGACCTTTGACTAGATTTTTATCATCCTTAGAATTATATTCACTTTTACCTTTAAATTTGGTAAATTTATCCAACCATAGCTCATGTGATAATGAGCTTGCATATTTATCTTCAACACTCCCCCTCAAGCTCATTTTGGAGTTATCTTTGGCCATGTCTTGTAAATTTATCACATCCTTGAAACCTTTGAGTTTATAAGCATCTAAAAACTTTGTAAACATGTCTACAACCCGATCTTTGGTTGTAATGAACTTTATCTCCACATCTTTGCTCAGTACCTTCTCCCTTGCATAATGGTAGTGGACCTCTATGTGCGTAATCCTCGCATGAAACATTGGATTGCTTGCCAAGTAAATACTTGAAATGTTATCACCATTTATAGGAATGGTTCCAACTTGCACTTTGAGAGCCAAAATATTTTTAATCCATATTGCTTCACATGTGCAAAATGCTAATCCTCTATATTCAACCTCCATGGATCAAAGTGCAATAGTAGGTTGTTTCTTTGAGCTCCATGTGATAGGTTTGCTTCCTATCATGGACACATAACCTAAGGTTGATCTCCTATCTTCCTTCAAAACTTCCCAATCAACATCACTAAAGCCTTTGACCTACAATTATTCACTAAACTTGTAAAAAAAGCATGATTAATTGTATGCTTTATGTATCTCAACCATCTCTTCACCGAATTTAAGTGTTTGTTCATCGGAGCTTGCATGAACTGAGAAAGTACACCAACAACATAAGATAGATTAGGTCTTGTAACATTTCATACATTAATGATCCTATGATGCTTAAGTTGTTACATCTTCCAATAGTTCTCCATCATTTTAATAAATATTTGTATTTGTGTCCATGGATTGAGTGAGTGGTTTGCATTCACTCATTCCAAGTATAAAAAGAACATTCAACAAGTACTTCCTTTGCATCAAGTAGATGCACCTTTCCCATAAACAACTTCAATTCCTAAAAGATTTTTGCGCTCTAAGATTTGAAAGTTTAAACTCCTTACCCAAACTTTCTTTTGATATCTTTAATCCCTATAACATCATCCCATGTTATGATGAGATCATCAACATATATGCCGATATATACCTCTCTATTTTCTTCCTTCTTCATGTACAATGAGGGATCTACACTACTTGGGTTGTATCCACACTTAGTTGGATACTATACCAATCTCTTATTCCATTCTCATGCTGCATGCTTCAAGCCATAAAGTGCCTTCTTAAACCAGCTTCAAATCCAACCCGTTGACTCATGTATACCTCTTCTTGTACTTCTCCATTGGGAAAATCATTTTTGATGTTGAGTTGTTAAAATGGACACCTCCTTGAAGCATTGATTGCTATTAAAGTTCTAATTGTTTCCATGTTTGGAACCAGGCTAAAAATTTCATCATAATCTATGCCTTGTGTTTGTTTAAATCCTTTGGCAACCAATCTAGCTTTATGTCTAGCTAGTGAACCATCAACATTCCTCTTTACTTTAAACACCTATTTGTTTGGAACAATCTTCATACCTTCTTTCTTTGGCACTACATCCAATGTGTGATTATCTTTGAGAGCTTTGATCTCCTCTTTCATAGCTTTCTTCCATTCCTTTTGTGTGCAAGCTTCTTCATATGTCTCAAGCTCTTTGTCTTTAATGACCTGTATCATGTATGCAAAATGTTTTGCCAAGAAACTATCATAACTCAGCTTTGAGTTGGATACCTTGTCCTTGAAGATCTTGTTTCATTGCCTTTAGAAAGTTGCTTCTTCAACCTATTCAGCTTTACCTTCAGAGTGATCATCTCTTCATATTATTCTTCACTTTCATCTATCTCACTATTTTGAGCAAAACTTGCTTCTTCATCTCTACTATAAGCTAAATTTGGAGACAAAGAATTACTTCCAAGTCTCCGCCTCCATGTTGAACATTCTTCATTTGATGTAGATGCTGCTAGATGTGGAAATTTTTGTGCTTGATTGTTGAACTTCTCTTTGATTAGTTCTTGCATAATTGCGTAATCATCACAATCTTCTTCAAGAACCTTTTCCTTTCCTTTATCTTCATACCATGGTCTAAGTTCATAAAACACCACATCTCATAAGACTCTTACTTCCTTTGTTGTAGGGTTGTAACACTTATATATTTTTTAATCCATCGAGTAGCCGATGAAAATGCATTTTTCTGACCTTGGTTGCATCTTTGTTCTAACTTCTTATGGAATGTGAACAAACCAAACTCATCCAAAAACTTTGAGGGGTGTAAGATCAAGTTTCTTACCAAAATATACCTCCTCTGGTGTCAAGTTATGTATTCCTGATGGTGTGTACCTATTCATCAAGTAAATGGCGGTTGTGATAGCTTCAACCCAATAGGATAATGGTACCTTCATCACATTAAGCATGCATCTTGCAACTTCAACAATTTGCCTATTTTTCCTTTCAACTACTCCATTATGTTGAGGTGTATATCTACAAGCAAACTACCTTTTGATCCCATTCTCTTGTAGAATATCTGAAAATTCTTTGAAAAAATATTCCCCTCCACCACCAAACCTTAAGGTTTTAATAGATCTTTCTATTTCTTTTTCAACTTGAGTTTTGAGTCTCTTGAATATAAAGAACACATCTGATTTTTGCTTCATACAAAACCACCATACCTTTCTTGGGTGATAAAAAAATGAAGGTGACAAAAAATCTATTATCAGCAATGGAGGACTCTTGCGTAGGTCCCTGTACATCTATATGTATCAAGTCCAAGGCATTTGGAGCCACATAATTGCTCCTCTTGAATGGTTGCCTCATTTGCTTTCCTAGTTGACAAGTTTCACATAACTCATGTAGTTGAACACTATTAAATTATGGAAGACCTCTTACCACTTCATGTCTACTCATGTCCTTTAGCTTTGGAATGTTGATGTGTCCTATTCTTTTGTGCCATAAGTCAAGCTCCGAAATCTTCTTGTTCTCAAATTGAATGTACATGACCTTTCCATGTGGATGTTGGATGTCTAAAATGAACATCCTTCCTTCTCTTGCACCTTGATCAATGACCTTGAAACCTTCTTTTGGATTCTTTATGAAGCATCCATTCTCATTGAATATGACATGATGACCCTTCTCTATAATTTGTCCTACTAAAATCAAGTTCTATGAAATTGTAGGAACATGAAGAACATTAGATAGTACCTTTTCCCTACTTATATCGTCAAACCTTATATCTCCAATATGTTCAATCCTAAGTTGACTATCATCGCCTGTTTCAACACATCCTTTTACACTTGGTACTTGTAGATTAGTGAACAAACTTCCTTGGCATGACATATCGTTACTACAACCTAAATCAATGTACCATTTTTTTGTCATCTTCATAAGAGTTTCTATACTCGTCTCATTGCAAGTAATGTGTCCTTGGTTCCTTCATTTGAGGTGCTTGCATATTTGCTTTGACTCCTTTGATTGCCTCCATTTGGTCTTCCATTTTTTAGCCAACAATCACTAGCATAGTGTCCTACTTTACCACAATGATAGCATGTTATACATTTATGAGAATTGTAGGAGCCTCGACATCTTCCTCTACTTCTAACTTGACCTCTTGCGTGTATGTTGTCATTTGATCCATCCTTGTCTTCCAAATTGTTTTCATTGTATTTGGAGTTGTTGTGGCCTCTTCATTTTCCTCTTGAACCTCCTCTCGAGTTCCTTCCATTAGCTTGACCTACATACAACATTTGGTTGTGTCTATCCTTTCTTTTGGAGCCACCAAAGCTAAGCTCTTTTCCGACAAGATGAGGGTTGTTCAAAAATTGGATATGCATCTTTCAAGTTAATGGAAGTTATGAAAGGCTTCCATCTTTCATCTTCTCTCAATCCATTGAGATTACATCACACAAGAACTTCATCTTCAACTATTTTGCCAATAGAAGCTAAAGTATCACTTAGTTCCTTAATGTTCAAAGTATATTAAGTTATGGATTGACTCCAACTTTTCTTGATTGTGTTCAACTCATTCTTGAATTGAATTTTCCCAGATTTTTTATTTGTTGAATACATCCTTTCAAGAGCTTCCCAAGCATCCTTAGCTATTTCTAGATCTTGAATATTCCCTACCATGGAATTAGTAATGACTTGTGAAATGAGGAACATGACTATGCTAATCCTCTCTTCTCATTCTTTTGCTTGCCTCCTTTGGACTTCAGTGGATGTAGCTTGATTGATTCGAGGTTGAGCATTGTCTCCACTCACGATAACCCACAAGCCTTTTCCCATTAGGTAGTTGGTCATTCTAAACTTCCACTTGGGATACTTATCCTTATCCAACTTCTCTACTTGTTGATCCAACTCAACCATTGAGGATTATCAAAAACTTTGAGAGTTACCTCGATTAGTTATATAGTCCTTTGTTGTTGAGTTTGTGAAGCTCCCCTTGCTTTGTAGCTCCTCTTTTGCTTTGGTTCAACCTGAGCCTTCTTGATGAAGCTTTTGCACCTTTGCTCTTATATCAATTACAGAGAATGAGTTCTCATATGCACAACAAGAAGCATGTAGTGAGCCTTTGTGGGCTAACATGTACGGAATTGAACTCACAACCTCTTGGTTAGGAATGTGATGGGCTAACCACTTGCCCCAAAAGCCATGGTTAAAGATTACTTCCTAATCCTCTCTCTTAGGGTGTAGTTCAACCATCTCCTATCTGTCAAGGGTGTGGTTCAACCATCTCCTACCCATCACTTTATTACATTCTTTCCCCCTTGGTTGATCATTGTCCTCAATGATCTACTCATTATCCCTCTAGCCTTAGTGATCCATTCTTGAACTCCCTTGGTACCCTTGAATTGATGTCCTCAACCTCCCATAGTTTCTTGAACCTTGTTCGCAACCTTGGTGTCTTGAACCCTGTTCTCAACCTTAGTATCTTGAACCTTGTTCTCACCCATGTTTGGTATATTGAACACTCAATCAAGTGCCACCCAAGGTTTCCCAATGACTTCACACTTCCAAGCTGCTTCACTAGATTTGGAAAGTTCGTTCCGAGAACTTTCCAATGATATCTTATATGCCTCAATCCGACCTACGGATTGAGAGATACATCCCAATCTCTCTTGGATAGAGTTCTCAAAGCGCCGCCTCCCCAAGTCCTACCCTTTCACATGATAGAGTGCCCAAGTGCTTTTTTTAGAGGCCATTGGGTCATTCCACCTTTCCCAAGCCTACTTCCTAGGCTCTGATACCAATGTAAGGTATTGAACTCACAACCTCTCGGTTAGGAATGTGATGGGCTAACCACTTGCCCCAAAAGCCATGGTTGAGGATTACTTCCTAATCCTCCCTCTTCGAAGTTACTTACTTCAAGATCAAGGAAATTGAGGATATGAAGTAAGTAACTTCTAAGATCTTCTTAGAACATGCAAGAGAACGAGGATTACGACCACCACGTGCTAGAGAGATGACTCTCCTCCCAACCAAATGCCTCTATATATAGCTCTCTCCAGGGTACTACCTTCTTGGGCAGGTGGATACTAACCAACCATGTGTCGACCATGTAACTGCATGTGCGCCAAGTGTCCCAATCAACTCGAGTTAACTCAAATGGATGCTTCTAGAAGGCTCTAGATCTCTTTGAGCAAAATACTCTTCCCACGTCCGCCATTGGAATTGAACCCGAGACCTCCTCCTTCACATCCTTGAGACTTAACCACTAAGCTAAGTGGATCACTTGTTCACAAGAGCACAAGACCTTCTAGTAAGTCTAAACTTGAGATCTTTGGTCACACACATGGATGACCAAATGGTGTTCGATTTCAGATATGTCTAAACCGACCGGATCCCTAGATCATAAACTTACTACAGAAAACTTCAAGCTTAAGTGTTGTCGATCATAAATATTTGATATAAATTTCTGAAAAAGTTGGACTTTGACTTTGAGTTGATCTTTTCAACCAAGGATTTGATTGACTAATTCAAGCACCGATTCCTAGTGTAACTTGGTAAATTCACTCTTTTGACTCAAAGAAATGCACAAGAATTGCATTCCCAGTAAGGAGTCAGAAAGACTGAATATGACATGAACTTAGTCTCAAGTGAAGCATTATTTGAATACAAAACTCATCAACAGAACCTTAGTGGGTCGACACACTGATGTTGGTTACCACACTAGTATCTTGTGGTTGGATGATGTTTTTGGATTTGCTTTGAATCTTTTTGAGAATCAAGCTTATTTCTCTTAAAAAAATAGAGAAAATGCTTCAATACCCTGTTGAAACAGATCTTTCAGAAGTTAAAGTCCTGAGTCATCTAGACTTTGACTCATAGCGAGCTTATGTATCTTTGAAGTTTGAATTGGTTGTACTGAGTTTCAATTATTTCTTTCCGCTTTTCAAATCTTTTGAAATTGGCTCAGATATGGTATCTGATTCCTTTTGCAAAAGACCAGGGTTAGCTGGTTAGAACTAGATAACTAAATTAAAACATCCTAGATAGATGTTATGTACAAGAACCTTTTCAATCTTCAAAAGATAATAAGTCTAAGTGGACTTATTTATTTGAGATTACTTCAAGTTATAGCATAAATGATTTCCTAGGGTCCAATATACTCTAGAATAAAGAAGTTAGGAATTGCTCAATAGATTGACAATTCCCAAAGAGAGTCATCTCTCTAGTACGTGGTGGTTGTAATCCTTGTTCTCTTACATTGGTATCAAGTCACCATCTTCTTAGTGGCTACTCACGGATGAATTGCAGAGATTCATCCGAAATGTCTCTCGGCGTCTGTACGACTGTACCTCCAATCGGAGAGGACAAAAAAACCTTTTGCTTTTGGAGTGGTGAGCATGGCATAGTGGATTTGATCCCGCGAACTCCCACAAGAGGAGTCTCTCTCTTATCCAAGAGAGCACATCTCCTGTGTAAACTTGTTCTCGAGAAAACGGATCAAAAGCTGTTCTTCGCGTGCTGTAGGAGGCTGCAAAAGGAAGAAACCTAACTCAGAGTGGCGGCAGGCTGGATTTAACAAAGATGCCATAATTGCCGCTGAAAGCTTGTTCATCACAAGCAAAAGGTGAAGAGTAGCACAGCGAGGTATCGAACCCATTACATCCGTGAATGCAAGTCACCATCTTACCCAGGACGACAGTCGCATCGGATGAAGAGGCATGTTCAGCAAGCTTATTCTGGTTCATTAGTTGTAGCAGACAAAGATAAAAATAAAAGGATACTCATACGCAGGTTTTGAACCTCTGAAGTCCCGAAAAGAGGAGTCTGCCAATCTAGCAGAATTGTTCGCATGTGAGGCCTGTTAAACTAATATAATAGGTAAAGTTGCCGACGTTGCAACCTTCTAAAGCAGATGGAAAATGAACCAGACGGGATTCGATCTCGAGCACTCAAGAGTTGACAGTAGTGCTCAACCATTTCGCTAGGCGATTTTTCCATTAATGCATATAACAACCTCTGCTTGACCCAAGCCTTGAAGCCATCTCCCATATGGAGTAGTTCCTTTTGCAACTATTCTAGAAAGGACATAGAAGGCATCTAGGAAGCATAAAGGTGGTCTTTGTATGCTACATGCCTACTTGAAATGGAGACCAAAGGGTGGAGAATGGCTCTTCCCGAGCATCAGAGGATGGATGAAGCTATGATCAAAGCTAAGTATTTTCCAGTTTCTACTTGTTTTCATTATTCTACACTTAATCTTAGATGCACATTGAAATAGCCAAGATTTCAATCGATTAATTCTAGATTAGGATAATGAAAAAATCCACTTCTCATTCCAAGCATTAGTTTGCATTAAGGAAAGACTTGATTTAAAAAAGGATCCTTGTGCATCAAAGAATGTATTTTGGTAGTTTAATTCCGAATTTCCTTTCCATTGAGTGAGCTTTTTATTGCACCACAAGGATATGTTTTTATATCATAGTGCATTAGGACAAAGGAAAGGATATACATGCATCAAGATTGCATGATATACATTCTTAGTACAAGGAAAAGTCATGCATTAAGCTCATGCATGATTGTTGCATTATTTTTTGGGCATGCAAAGAACATGCATGCATATGCATGTGAGCATATGGATTTGCATGTAGGCACATGCATTTGCATGATAGAGGGGGATGCTGTTTGCAAGTAGATATGAAAATGTACTCTCTTAGTATTTAGCTTACTTTATAAAGCTCACGGCTTGACATCAGGGAAGACAGAGGACTAATTAGTTGCAAAGACATGCTAGTTCTAGTTTGTAGCTCAAGTAATTAGTGGATTCCTTCCCAAGTTGAAACTCCGTTATCAAAAATAAATACTTAATGATAATTAAGTATGTTTGATGTCTTACTAGGTATAAGTAGGCACTAGGAGAAAGTTAATTATTAAATTTTCTTAATGACCAAGAAAATTTAATTACTTACAAACTTTTTGTGATGTATGATGAATCTAAGTCTCGGATGTACTTAGGGAGTCATGAAGATAAGCTTATAATGATTACTCTAAATCTAGGTGATATTTAGAAAGTCATGCGGATAAGATTTAGTTGATTAGTTACGTAATTTATGTAACTTCGCACGCATCCCAAGATTGGATGATAACTTCAACTATATTTCCAAGTTCCATGAGCACTCTACGATTCCACGGAACTCAACAACCAAATCGATGAACTTAAATACAAATTGAACTTTGAAGTTCAATAGATTTGTGTTTCGTTCATGTTTTGCATCTCTGGTAATGATGCATAGGGCCATGAAAATATGGAAACTTTGGAAGCACTCTTCTATTTAGAAGATTTTGAAAGTTCTAAGGAGTTTCTATGTGGTTTCAAGATTCGTATCTCATGATGAAACCTCGGTAAGTGACTTTTAGGAATTGATATATTTCCTAAAAGAGAAGCACTAAAATGAAATAGTCAGGCCTTCTATTCCACATGTGAGATCATTCTCCTACCATGTTCGAGATGAATTTACTTTTGGGAAGGCAAACGTTCCAAGTAGAGGATCTTAGTTGATTCATGAACTCTTCCCAAAATACACATAAATTCATAATATATGATAGGACCAAGGAATGCTGATGTTCTAATAAAAGGTGTATAAAGAGATAAGCCATTGGAAAAATGATAGCTTAGACCTCTTGTTAAGCACATCTTTCCAAAAACTGACATACCCATCAATCGAGACAGAAATTGATGGATTGGATAGATAAGAGCAAAACATCTACTAGTTATGGATGTTTTACCGAAAGATGAAGAAGGCAAAACCTCTTTAGGATATAGATGTTTTGCCAAGTTATAAAGTATGCTTGGTTTTGTTTAAGCTAATTCGAGCTTAAAGAAGAAACCCAAGTCAAATTAATCTTTGGGAATCAAGATATTTTCCTAAAAGATACGTCAAAGTAATCTTTGGGAATTAAGCTATTTCCTAAAGATAAGCCAATAAAATGAAACAGTCTAGTTAACCATTTCATTGGTTAAAAAAGAAATATCTTTTGGACAAGAAAAAAGCTTTAAGTCTTGGTCTTGTCCAAAAGTCAAGAATTTCTTTTCAAGATCATTCTAGTAAAGAAAACAATTCCTAGATGAACCATTGCCTTAGTATAACTTGATTCCTTGCTAGGAATCTAAAGTTCTTAAAAAAAATATCTCCCTAGATGTGAGACTAAAATCTTTCAAGTAAATTGATAGCAAGTAGTTCCCAGTAGCTTCCAAACCTTTGGTATGGTTACTTAAGTCCAAAAAGTGATATAACCTAAAGGTATATCAAAGATTCTTAGCTTTGGAATCTAAGAGGCATCAGTGTATGCTTGGACTTAGTAGGGGAAAGATCTCTACAATCCCGCGGGTAAGCAAAGAAGCTTTTGATAGTTCAGGAGATCTTAATTATAAAGACTTATTCTTTATTTTATTCACAAGATCAACTAGACTTGATCAAGCTTGGCCATGATTGTCCAAGTATGTGCGATTGGAACTACTTTGTAGATTACCCAAGCATTGGCAATAAAATTCGTTTTGGGAATTATTCACTCAAGTTCCATTTTTCCAATGGAAAATTGTGAAAAGAGTAAGTTGTTCCAAGTCTGAATAGAGTGAAGAAATTCCAAGAATGTAGTCTACAATCGTGAAGACGGTACTTAAGTCTGTGGAAAGTAAAACATAAATGTTTTCCTATCCTTAAAGGGATTTTAGTAAAAATCCAGAGAGCATGAGTGAATGCTTAGACTTTTCTTGTAAAAGTCTCGACCGAGATAGATACATAAAGCATCAGTAAAGAAGGAATCTAAAGACAAGAAGTTAAAAAACTCTTGTCACTGCAAATTGGTCAAGGGTAAATCAATAGAGCTTGAATATGTGAAAATTCAAGTACTTGGAATTTTGATTGGTTTTCATTTGAAAACCCTAGCAAAGAAGGATGGATGTTCCATCAAAAGGTTTTCAAGTTCCCGAAGGAAAGCACAAGATTGTGAAACGATCATGTGAAGGGATCAAAACCTAGAAAATCTAGTTAGAGTTAATGCTTGAAACTTCAAAATTCTCAAAAAGAAAAGAAGCAAGAAGGTTCTCTATCGAGAGATGTTTATACTTTAGGATAATATTCACTCACACGTCAATGTGAATATAAAATAGGGTGGTATGGGACACCAAATTTTATACTCAGATTGATGTAGGAAAGATGGCATGGGACATCGAACCATGGGATGATAATTATCTTTTAGTCCTAGTTTGAATCTTGAAGTTAGGTTTGATCCTCAAGGGAATTAAGACTTCAAAGAAGGAGTTTAATTCAAGAAGGATAAAAATAGTATCTCAAGATACTTCAAGATAAAGGAAATAGAAGATATAAAGTAAGTAACTTCCGAGATCTTCTTGAAACACTTCAAGATAAAGTGTTGTTAATTCAGAAATATTTCATAAATTTCTGAAAGAAGTTGGACTTTGATTTTTAGTTGGTGTTTTCAACCAAGGGTTTGATTGACTAAGTCAAGCATCAAGTTCCTAGTGTAACTTGGTAAATTCACTCTTTTGACTTAAAGAAATGCACAAGAATCACATTTCTAGTAAGGAGTCAGAAAGACTCAATGTGCCATGAACTTAGTCTCAAGTGAGCATTATTTGAATACACAACTCATCTACAGAACCTCAGTGGGTCGACACACTGATGTTGGTTACCACACTAGAATCTTGTGCTTGGATGATGTTTTTGATTTGCTTTGAATCTTTTTGAGAATCCAGTTTACTTCTCTTAAAGATAGATAAATGCTTCAATAGCTTGTTGAGATAGATCTTTGAGAAATTAAAGTCTTGAGTCATCTAGACTTTGACTCATAGCAAGTTTACGTATCTTCGAAGTTTGAATTGGTTAAACAGAGTTTTAGTTCCTTCGTTCCGCTTTTTGAATCTTTTGGATTTGACTCAGATATGGTATCTGATTCTTTTCATAAAAGTCAAGGGTTAGCGGGATAGAGCAAGGTAACTAAATTGAACATCCTAGATAGATGTTTTGTACAAGAACCTTTTCAATCTTCAAAAGATTAGAAGTCTAAGTGGACTTACTTATTTGAGTTTGCTTCAAGTTATAGCATAAATGATTTTCTAGAGTCCACTATACTCTAGAATAGAGAAGTTAGGAATTGCTCAATAGATTGACAATTCCCAAGAACTTTTAGCTCAAGACTATGAGAAAAGTATCCTAAGTTGAACAATTTTCATTTTTAATTTGAATTGGTCAAGTTATAGAATGGTTGACTCAAAGAAAATGGTAAAATTTCTCCTACAGTTTACATAGGATTTCTAAACTCATTAGGACAAAGTAGTCCTCTAGTCGGGTGAAAAATCAAGTAATTGTTGGATAGAAGTTAACCATTTTACAAACATCCAAGTTAGATGTTTCGAAAAACCAAACTTCAAGTTATCCAAAACAAATTTAAGTGAATCAAGATAAGGGATTATAAATCCCGCGTTCATTACTAAGTCCATGCATAGTCATGCCCAGAAATGGACTAGTAAGTTGAATCCACCCAGTTCACATGTTTGTGCCTAGATCGCACATCGAGAAACTGTGAATTGGCAAGGGATGTTTTTAGATCCACCCTTATTATTCATTTACTACTTTGTACTTTGACAATTTTATCAAAGTGCAAAGCGAGACAATGTTTTTGAATCATTTGGACAGGGATGCCACCACAGAGATGAGACATGTTCTTCTAGTTCTAGAACATGACCATGTTCTTCCAATTTTAGAACATGAGGCTTGGGGGCTGCCTACAGTAGATATATAGCTCTATTTTCGAGGACGAAAAATTTTTTCCAAGGGGGAAAGAATGTAATAAAGTAATGTTATGATCTAGGGGTCCCGTCGATTCAGACGGATCTAAAATCGAACACCGTTTGGTCATCCGTGTGTATGACCAAAGAGCTTGAGTTTAGACTTACTAGGAGGTCTTGTGGTCTTGTGAAGAAGTGATCCACTTAGCTTAGTGGTTAAGTCTCAAGGATGTGAAGGAGGAGGTCTTGGGTTCAATCCCCATGGGGAACATGGGGAGAGTATTTTGCCCAAAGAGATCTAGAGCTTTCTAGAAGCAAGAAACTAAGGTTTACGACCACCACATGCAAGAGAGATGACTCTCCTACCAACCTAATACCTCTATATATAGCTCTCTCCAGGGGACTGCCTTCTTGGGTAGGTGGATACTAGCCAGCCATGTGTCGGCCATGTAATTGCATGTGCGCCACGTGTCCCAGTCAACTCGAGTTAACTCAAGTGGATGCTTCTAGAAGGCTCTAGATCTCTTTGGGCAAAATAATCTCCCCATGTCTCCCATGAGGATTGAACCCAAGACCTCCTCCTTCACATCCTTGAGACTTAACCACTAAGCTAAGTGGATTACTTGTTCACAAGAGCGCAAGACCTCCTAGTGAGTCTAAACTCGAGATCTTTGGTCATACACACAGACAACCAAACGGTGTTTGATTTCAGATTCGACTGAGCTGACTTGACCCTTGGATCATAAACTCACTTTATTACATTTTTTCCCCTTGGAAAAATACTTTCGTCCTCGAAAATAGAGCTATATACATATTGTAGGCAACCCTCGAGCCTCATGTTCTAAAACTGGAAGAACATGGTCATGTTCTAGAACTGGAAGAACATGTCTCATCTCTGTGGTGGCATCCCTGTCCAAATGATTCAAAACACTATCTGGATTTGCACTTTGATAGACTGGTCAAAGTACAAAGTAGTGAATGAATAATAAGGGTGGATCTAAAACATCCCTAGCCAATTCATAGTTTCTCGATGTGCGATCTAGGCACAATCATGTGAACTAGGTGGATTCAAATTACTAGTCCATTTTTGGGCATGACTGGTGCATGGACTTAGTAACAAAGGTGGGGATTCTTTATCGCTCGCAAGACTTTGAGATTCACTTGAATTTGTTTTGGATAACTTGAAGTTTGGTTGTCCCAAACATCTAACTTGGATGTTTGTTTAACGTTTTACTCTGATCCAACAGTTACTTAATTTTTTCACTCGTCTAGAGGACTGCTTTGTCCTAATGAGTTAAAAAATCCTATGTAAACTACATGATAAAGTTTTTCATTTACTTTTGATTCAACCGTACTATAACTTGACCAATTCAAATCTAACTTAGGATACTTTTCTCAAAGACAAAGTTCTTGGGAATTGTCAATCTACTGAGCAATTCCTAACTTCTCTATTCTAGAGTATACTAGACTTTAGGAAATCATTTATGCTATAAGTTGAAGCAAACATAAATAA
Source organism: Ceratopteris richardii (assembly GCA_020310875.1). Lineage (NCBI taxonomy): Eukaryota > Viridiplantae > Streptophyta > Polypodiopsida > Polypodiales > Pteridaceae > Ceratopteris > Ceratopteris richardii. The sequence goes on from CM035434.1 coordinate 68,101,929, forward strand.
ATAAGTCCACTTAGACTTATTATCTTTTGAAGATTGAAAAGGTTCTTATACAGAACATGTGTCTAGGATGTTTAATTTAGTTACCTAGTTCTAACCGGCTAACCCCAGACTTTTGTAAAAAGAATCAAATACCATATCTGAGTCAAATCCAAAAGATTCGGAAAGCAAAAAGAAAGAACTAAAACTATGTTCAACCAACTCATACTTTGAAGATACGTAAACTTGCTATGAGTGAAAGTCTAGATGACACAGGACTTCAACTTCTCAAAGATCTGTTTCAACAGGGTATTGAAGCATTTTCTCTATCTTTAAGAGAAATAAGCTGGATTCTCAAAAAGATTCAATGCAAATCGAAAAACATCATCCAACCACAAGATACTAGTGTGGTAACCAACATCAATGTGTCGATCCAATGAGGTTCTCTTGATGAATTTTGTATTCAAATAATGCTTCACTTGAGACTAAGTTCATGTCACATTCAGTTTTTCTGACTCCTTACTAGGAATGCAATTCTTGTGCATTTCTTTGAGTCAAAAGAGTGCATTTACCAAGTTACACTAGGAACTTGGTGCTTGTCTTAGTCAATTAAATCCTTGGTTGAAAAGATCAACTCAAAATCAAAGTCCAACTTTTTTAAAACATTTATGAAATATTTCCAAATTAACAAAACTTTATCTTGAAATGTTTCAAGAAGATCTTGGAAGTTACTTACTTCATATCTTCTATTTCCTTGATCTTGAAGTTATCTTGAAGTATCTTGAGATACTATTTTCATCCTTCTTAAATTAAACTCCTTCTTTGAAGTCTTAATTCCCTTGAGGATCAAACTTAACTTTCAAGATCCAATCTAGGACTAAAAGATAATTATCATCCCACGGTCCAATGTCCCATACCATCTTTCCTACATCAATCTGAGTATAAAATCTGGTGTCCCATACCACCCTATTTTATATTCACATTAATGTGTGGGTGATTCTTATCCTAAAGTCTAAACATCTCTTGATAGACTACCTTCTTCCTTCAATTCTTTACGAGAATTTTTGAAGTTTTAGGCATTACCTCTAACTAGATTTTCTAGGTTTTTATCCCTTCACATGATCGTTTCACAATATTGTGCTTTCCTTTGGGAACTTGAAAACCTTTTGATGGAACATCCATCCTTCTTTACTAGGGTTTTCAAATGAAAACCAAATAGAATTCCAAGTACTTGAATTTTCATAGATTCAAGCTCAATTGGTTTATTCTTGACCAATTTGTAGTGACAAGAGCTTGTGACTTCTTGTCTTTAGATTCCTTTCTTTACTGATGCTTTAGGTACCTATCTCGGCCGAGATTTTTTTATAGGAATCTCTCTACTGCTTAAGTCTAAGCATCCACTCATGTTCTTTGGATTTGTACCAAAATCCCTTAAAGGATAAGCAAACATTTATGTTTTAGCTTCCACAGACTTAGGTACCGTTTTCACGGTTGCAGACTACACTCTTGGAATTTCTTCACTCTGTTCAGACTTCGCACAACTTATTTGTTTCACACTTTTTCATTGGATATATGGAACCTGAGTGAATAATTCCTAAAAGTAATTTTTATTGCCAATGCTTGGGCAATCTACAAAGTAGTTCCGATCGCATGTTCTCGGGCAATCATGACCAACCTTGATCAAGTCTGGTTGATCTTGCAACTTTATCCTTAAGATCTCCTAAACTATTAAAAACTATTTCCTTTATTGGTTTAACTTTTAGGAAGTAGCTTAATTCCTAAAGATTACTTTGACATATCTTTTAGAGAATATCTTGATTCCCAAAGATTAATTTGACTTCGGTTTCTTCTTTAAGCTCTAATTAACTTAAACAAAATCAAACATACTTTTCTTATCCTCAGAAAAATTCTCAATAAAGTTTCCATGCTTTTCGAAAGCTTTGCATCTTGACTAGAGATACAGACATGGAACCTAGCATCCGACTATTGAATACTAAAGTTCAACTGATGCTAAAGTTCAAGTGATGCTAAAGTTTATTCATCTCTTTGAAGTTTATCACTCATTTGGATGAAAAGAAAAAACTTCAATAGTTCCACTAAAGCTTATCCGTATGACTTTCTAAATATCATCTATACTTAGAGTAATCATTATAAGCTTATCTTCATGACTCCCTAAGTACATCTGGGACTTAGAGTCATCATACATTGCAAAAGGTTTGCAAGTAATTAAATTTTCTTGGTCATCAAGAAAATTTAATACTTAACTTTCTCCTAGTGCCTACTTATACCTAGTAAGACATCAAACATACTTAATTGTCATTAAGTATTTGTTTTTGATAGCGGAGTATCAACTTGGGAAGGAATCGACCAATTACTTGAGTTGCAAACTAGAACTACCATGTCTTTGCAGCTAACTAGTCCTCTGTCTTCCCTAATGTCAAATCGTGAGCTTTATAAAGTAAGCTAAATGCTGAGAGAGTACATTATCATATCTACTTGCAAACAACATCCCGTTTTATCATGCAAATGCACGTGCCTACATGCAAATCCATATGCTCATATGCGTATGCATGCATATTCTTTGCATGCCCAAAAAATAATGCAACAATCATTCATGAGCTTGATGCATGACTTTTCCTTGTACAAAAAATGTATATCATGCAATCTTAATGCATGTATATTCTTTCCTTTGTCCTAATGCACTATGATATAAAAACATATCCTTGTGGTAAAATAAAAAGCTTACTCAATGGAAAGGAAATTTGGAATTAAACTACCAAAATACATTCTTTGATGCACAAGGATCCTTTTTTTAAACCGAGTCTTTCCTTAATGCAAACTAATGCTTGGAATGAGAAGTGGATTGTTTCATTATCATAATCTAGACTTAATCGATGGAAATCTTGGCTATTTCAATGTGCATCTAGGATTAAGTGTAGACTAATGAAAACAAGATAAATCAAGCATTAAGGCCAAGTAGAAACTGAAAAATACTTAGCTTTGATCATAGCTTCGTCCATCCTGTGATCCTCGAGAAGAGCGATTCTTCATCTTGGTTAGCTTGAGTCTCCATACTTTGAAAAAATGAAGTCTTTCTTGGAATATACTCATCTTAGCCCATCTTTGCCATCAGGTGATGTGTGGATGATGCTACACTTGAGACTTGAGATGAAGCAAAGAGCTCAAAAGGAAAAGCTCTTTATAGACAAATCAGCGAGAAGCAATCAACTCAACTCTATTGATTCAAACGTGCTACCATTATCCATTGTGTCAAAAGCTCGTTATTATAATAATTGAAGCATTTTTGTCGATTGGTACAGGTTTTGATATCGATCTCTGCAACTGCCAACTGTTTCTTCTTTTTTTTTTCTCTGGTAAGAAGAAATCCAATATGAACCCCAAGGATTTTCATTGGCAGAGTGAATAGATCATTTCTTTCATTTGCAAAAGCTGAGAGTTCGAACCCCGTTTGCACCATCTCAAAGGAACTTGATGCTGAGCATCCACTTTAAGAGCAATATGAACATCGATGGGTTACAATTTTGCATGCGTAAGCAGAGAGGGTACATACATCAAACTTTGCGTTCGCGGTTACGACAACCTCGATGCACGTAGTGACATTCATGTGACAAAACTTTCAAAAGTTTTTGTTTGGGATCTACAAGCCTCTGCAGCGCGACATAATCTCTCTGATAGCGCATGAGCAGAATAGGTAGCTCGTACACCTCTGAAATGAAAGTCGTGGGATCAAGTCCCAGCATTTGCACGAGAGTTCTGCCTGCATTTTGCTAACGGTTCTGATGGATTTAATCAAATGGTTATGGGTTCAAACCCATTCACACAACTAGCACTGTTCGTTTTGCAATCTGTAGATGTTGCCAAGAGTGACCCAGAGAAGGATTTTATCCAGCACAAGATAAGTGATCATTATCAACTAATGATCAACCGCCGTTTTGCAATTTGGAGACGTCGCCTAGATAGAATATTTCTTCACTACCTGACGTCGCATGTTCGAATGCGCATAGCCATCGCCTATATATCATTTTGGGATCTAATGCTATAAGATATTTTCTTCAAATCTGGTTGATGTTTGTGGTTGAACAGATATGATGGATGACATATCAGGCAGCCACACATTTGATTCATCTTTCGAGACCGAGAGCGTCGATCATCATGACACTACTGTGGCTTCGTGGCTGAGGCAGAACTGGCGAACGAAAAATCGATGCAAGAGAATGATTTCCATTCGACTCCATAGAGCAGCAACTCTGGTTGAACCACAACCTTGAAAGATAGGAAGATGGTTGAACTACGCCTTAAGAGAGAGGATTAGGAAGTAATCCTCAACCATGTCTTTTGGGGCAAGTGGTTAGCCCATCACATTCCTAACCAAGAGGTTGTGAGTTCAATTCCTTACATTGGTATCAGAGCCTAGGAAGTAGGCTTGGGCAAGGTGGAATGATCCAATGGCCTCTAAAAAAGGCGCTTGGGCAGTCTATCATGTGAAAGGGTAGGAATTGAGGAGACGGCGCTTTGAGAATTGGACCCAACAAAGATTCAAGTGTATCTCTCAATCTATAGGTCGGATTGAGGCGTGTAATATAGCATTGGAAAGCTCTCAGAATGAGATTTCCAAATCTAGTGAGCTAGCTTGGAAGTGTGAAGTCCTTGGGAAACCTTGTGTGGCACTTTATTGAGTGTTCAAGATACCAAACATGGGTGAGAACAAGGTTCAAGATACTAAGGTTGAGAATAGTGTTCAAGACACCAAGGTTGGGAACAAGGTTCCAAAAACTATGCGAGGTTGAGGGACGTCAATTCAAGGGTACCAAGGGAGCTCAAGAATGGATCACTGAGGCTAGAGGGATAATGAGTAGATCATTGAGGACAATCATCATCTAAGGGGGGAAGAATGTAATAAAGTGATAGGTAGGAGATGATTGAACCACACCCTTTATAGATAGTAGATGGTTGAACTACATCCTAAGAGAGAGGATTAGGAAGTAATCCTCAACCATGGCTTTTGGGGCAAGTGGTTAGCCCATCACATTCCTAACCAAGAGGTTGTGAGTTCGATTCCTTATATAACACTTGGACATACACCTACACCTAGGATTGCTTGTTGCACCCAACTCAAAACTCAAATGGAAATGTCCACATGTATGCTAAAGAACCGGACTTAACTCTCGGGTTGATATCTCACACAATATAGAGCCTATCCACATAGGTATGTTGAAGAATTGGACTTCACTCTCAGACTGATAACTCATAGAATATAGAACCTTTGAAGGATATAGTTGACATGGAGAAAGTGCACAAGATAAGATTTCCAATGAGTGTTTGAACGCAAGAAATGGTTACATATACAGTGAGATATGAACCTCACAACATGACTATGTACAAAGTGATATGGGGTTGGAAACAATCTATGAGAAGATAAAATGACAAAATGGCTCCTAAGATCAAATCCGATTATTGGGGGCTCTTGTGTCTTTCACTCATTGTTGAGAATGTGTTCCCACTCCACTTTTATAGCCGATGAGCATGTGAAGAAGTTTGTGGCTTCTTCTTAACTCACCACTCTTTTTTGTTTGCCCACTACATGCCACTCACTACAATTCGTATTGTATCTTTTATTCTTCATGACCTTTGACTAGATTTTTTTCATCCTTAGAGTTATATTCACCTTTACCTTTACATTTGGTAAAGTTATCCAAGCATAGTTCATGTGACAATGAGCTTGCACATTTATCTTCAACAATTAAACTATCTTTTTTAGTCTCTAACTTATTTTGAATATTCTACAAAATACAATTATTTTCTTGCATTCTTTGCTTTTGGTCCTTTTCACCTTGTAATTTGGCAAAGCTCACAAGCAACCATTCAACAGAAAGGGATACATGTATGAAGACTACTTGGAGCTTGTACACACTGATGTGTGGGGTCCTAGCAAAGATCCGTCAATCTCAGGTTCAAGGTACTATGCTTCATTTATAGATGAGTATAGTAGATGGACAATTCCTTGCTTCATGAAGCATAAGGATGAAGTAATTGCATGTTTCAAATAGTATTTGGCATTGTTTGAGAACCAAAAAGGTAGAAGCTTGAAGAGGATCAGATTTGATGGAGGTGGTGAGTATTTTTCACATGAATTTGATTCATTCTTACAGGACAAAGGTATAAAGAGAGAAGTCACAACAAGATATACTCTTGAAGTAAATGGAGTGGTAGAGAGGGGGAACAAGTTAATAGTGGAAGTTGCAAGGTCAATGTGGAATGAGAAGAAACTACCCAAATACCTATGGGCAAAGGCTGTTTCCACAACCACATACTTGATTAACAGGCTCTCATCCAAATCCTTGGATGGAATGACACCCTATGAATCATGGAATGGTAGGATACCCTCATTGGAACATTGCAAAATCTTTGGGTGCATTGCTTATGCACGTATACCCTCACGGATTAGAGGGAAGCTTGACCCTAAAGCTGAAAAGTGTATATTTATTGGCAATGACCAAAACCAAAAGGGTTATAGGCTATACAATCCCACTAACAAAGGGTTTATAGTCAATAGGGATGTAGTGTTTGATGAAAAATAATTGCAAACTCCTCCAATCAAGCACTCAGGAGATCTCAAACGAAGAGTAAAAAGTCCATAAGGTATGTCTATGACACATCATTAGTCATCAAGCATTTTGTGTATATCACTAAAGGCTCTATGACAAAAGAACATGCTTCATTTGAAGAGGCCAATAAGAAGAAAGAATGGAGAAAGCCATGCAGGAAGAAGTTGAAGCACTTCAGGAGAACGATACTTGGGATTTGGTTCCCAAGAAGCCAAGCATGAAGGTAATAGGATCTAGGTGGATATATAAAATCAAGAAACATTCAGATGGTTCTATAAACAGGTAGGGTTTTGCTCAAACCCATGGAGTGGACTATGAAGAAACTTTTTCACTTGTGGCCAAGATGTTAACAATTAGGGTTTTGGTAAGTATTGTTGCTTCCAAGAATTGGAACCTATATCAGTTAGATGTTAAGAATGCATTCCTAAATGGATGGATCTCAGAAGAAGTGTACATGGCTCAACCACCAGGATATGAAGATAAGGATAAACCAGGTTTTGTATGCAAGATAAGGAAGGCACTGTATGGCCTAAAGCAAGCTCCTAGAACTTAGAACCATAGGCTTGTTACTTATTTGTAGGATCAAGAATTTGTGGCTAGCAAAGCACATACTTCTTTATTTATAAAGAAGACCAAGTCAAAAGTTATCTACTTATGTGTCTATGTGGATGACATTATCATTACAGGGAATGATGCTTATGGCATCAAACAGATTAACGCGCAACTAATGGAGAACTTCTTGAGGATCTTACAGGTTACCAAAAACTTGTTGGGAGTCTCAACTATGCAACCCTAACAAGAGTAGACATTGCTTATGGAGTAAGTACATTAAGCCAGTTTATGCATGCACCAAGAAAGCCTTACATGGAAGCTTCCAAGAGGGTGCGGTGCTAAAGTATCTAAAGGGTACCATAAATGAAGGGTTGTTTTGCCCATTCAATAACTTGGACATAAAGATGTATTCCGATGCAGATTGGGTTGGGTCCAAGGATGATAGGAGGAGCACATTAGGATACTTTTCTTTTGCAGGTTCAAAGCTTATATCATGGTCCAAGGATGATAGGAGGAGCACATTAGGATACTTGTCTTTTGCAGAAGGGCATTGTCATCTACAGAGGAAGAATATAGAGACCTAGCAAATGCAACTCAAGAGGCTATGTGGCTAAAGCAACTCTACACAAATTTGGGATTACACTCTTATACTCCAATAATTTTTGGAGACAACACTAGTTCACTTCATTTGGCTGCTAATCCTATATATCATGCAAGGAATAAGCACATTGAAGTGCACTATCATTATGTAAGGGAGAATTTTCTTAGCAAGGACATTCAATTGTCATATGTATCAACTCATTTACAATCTGTAGATATACTCACAAAGTCTTTGGATGGAATCAAGATGAACAGGTTCAAATTGATGATTGGTTTGCAGGAGCTCAAGAAGGAATGAAGACTAAGCATGTTAGGCTTGAGGGCCAGCTTTTGGTGCAAGAGAATCCAAGCCCACATACTTGGATAATTAGCATATATCTTACAAAGCCTTATATGATCAATCCCTTGTAAAATCAATTACATTTACCTTTGTAAAAGAACCTTACTTCCACGAGGAGTTAGCAAGCATCAAATCTCAATTCATTCGGTAGTTGATTGATGAGAGAATATATCCTATAGTTTAGGATTTACTTTTAGGTGAACTTTTGAATTCGAACTCAAAAGATTGGCCCCAAACTCAACTATAAAAGAGAGTCAAAAGACTCGCATGATGTCCTGACTTTTGAGAACAATAGAGAGGGTTCCTAAGTGATTTGAGAGCTCATTCCATAGCTCAATCACTTCACTCACATTGTGCAATAGATTATTGCCAATGAAATTGTATTGTTGTATGATCTAATACATACATTTTCATTACATCTTTACTTCACTTCTCTGCCATGACTACATCAGTACAGTGATCTTCTCAGAGCTTGTTCTCAGTGTGTGATTGATCACTTGTTATGATTTAAAGCATAATATATTCAGTATACTGTCTAGTTTATAGCTACAAAATCTCATTATCATCGGTTCTCTCAGTCGTGAGATACTATCATATTATACTCTCTTGTACTTTGATGCATCCCAAATATATTGGAGAAGTCCTATGATTTGCTAAACATCATACTTAGTGTGCATATTGAAATCACTCATTCTAGGTAGTTGTCTGAGTTAATTATACACCATCAAAAGGAATTAGGCTAATTGCTACCATGTTTAGAGCACTGTTCATTATATTGAATAGGTGTAGAGACTAAAATAGCAAGTCTATGACCTTGGATCAATTTCCTACCTATTTGTTTTGATCCATTGATTAGTGGATCATGTTCCAAACAACACAGGTGATTATTTATGATCATTAGCAAGTTAAAGAGGCCCACTACACTCTCCAACACTTGTTCTTGGTTGGTGTGAAGCAGGTTTAAGCAACACCACTTCATCTCTTAAGACTATCTACCATCTCCTCCAACAAAAACAACCCAATTACTTCCTTTCCTAGCTTCCTAAAGAGGATTTTTGCCCGATTCACTTGACTGCTCAATTTTGCTAGTTTGACCAGCAATGGGTATAAGGTTTTGGACACACCATAGCGCTTTCTTTGCAAATTCACTACCACATGTTGCCAATCATAGGCCCATGTTCCATGGCAATGTCTTTGATAACTGTGCATACTTAACTTCTCTCGAAGAGCATTTTCTAGACAAATTTTCCATTTTTGATAGAGGAATTAAGGTTGTCAGAGCTATTACACCTTCATAACTCAGGTACAAATGATGCAAAATGTATGTTGTATGGGTCATAATTCGATTCTCTACATCAATAATGAGTTCAAATGTTGGAATGTTCTATTCTCCTTACTCCATCTTCTCATTCATTTGCAATAGGAAAGAGAGAGCCATTCGATGTACTGGGATGCATTTCCAAACCAACATTGCATAGTCAAGCAAACCCTGACTCATGAACCACTCAACATGTGTTCGTAGAAGCCTATTCAAAATCTACACTCAATGCATATCCGTTAGCTTAAGGGGATTTGGCAACGATGTTGTCATCATCATCATTGAACTTGATTGTTTTATTCATGCAACGACAATAGAGATTGCTCTCTTATAAACAAATAAATTGATTATCAATAGTTGTTGTGGTTTAAATATAAGCACTCCTATCTTCTGATTGTTTACTACATGACACTTGAATAGCCTCGGGATGCATGAGATCACTCATTATTAGATAGATCCACGAGCTATCTCTCGAGCTGCCACCCATCATTCATTTTAACTCATCATGCATGATTGCATCCTTTAACATCTTTACCTCATGTAATTAATGGATATATATTCTCCACACGCAAGATCTTGTCGCAAATGCCTTTTACCAATATCTTCTACTTTTTTTCATATTTTTCCAAAACAATATTTATAGTATGGTACAACCTCATTCCCTACAAGTGGCATTAACTATGGTAAGGTTGGTGTTTGGACACATCATTCATTTTTAACTCATCATGCATGATCGCATCCTTTAACATCCCGACCGCATGTAATTAATGGATATATATTCTCTGCATGCAAGATCTTGTCGCAAATGCCTTTTACCAATATCTTCTACTATTTTAATATTTTTTCAAAACAATATTTACAAGTATGGTACAAGCTCATTCCCTAGAAGTGGCATTAACTATGGTAAGTCTAGTGTTTGGACCAATTGACTATGATACGTGTTGATATATTTAGGTAGTGATGTGTGAACACACTACTTATTCCCTCTTTAGGAGTTTTTTTTCTCCGGCTTGTATATATGCCTATATCCCTAATGGCTTACTTGTCTATGTACATTCTAGTGGTAATACATTCAGTATTGTGTGTTGTGCTCCAAGCTTCTTCTTCTTCCTTGTGTTGTTTGCATGCTTCCATAGATGTCTAACTCCAACAATTGGTATCAGAACAGGTCCCCGCTTCATCTAGGGCGTCATCTACACCTCTCCGATCGCAGTCTCATAATTGCACAAAATTTGGTGAGCATACTCAAGGTGTTTCAGAGATCAAAATAGCTTCCCTCTCTAGTGTTAAATCCCGATCTGAGCTGGTTCGGCCTCCAAATGCACTTTCATAATGCTTGTGCAAGTTATGTTGTCTCTTTGTGCCAAAAATATATACAAGTTTTGGCTCGTCCGTATAAGCATCTCGAAGTCTGCTATAGACCTAGCAAAACTCGTTTGGGTAGTTCTAATCAACTTTTTCAAACATAATCATTTTTTTGCATCAAGGTATTTTAGCCAATGGCCATGGCTAAAATCAGTAATGCATTTCATATGTTGGCTGTTGAGGATAAGTTGGATGGTACGAATTACCCATTTTGGGCTTATATGATGTGTCATGTATTGGTCGCAAAAGGACTATGGAATATTGTGCAGGGTGTTGAAAGACGTTATGTTACACCTACGAATACAAGTACTACAAATACAAGTACTAAAGCTGATGCAGATAACTTCAAAGATGATGATATTATGCAAATTCCTGTTCATGCTCTAGTTTCTATTGCACCTACTGCAAAGAAAATTTGTTTGGATGGCAGAGATGCTCAAGCACATGCATTGATACCCTTGTCTGTCAAATATGCCATTATCCCTCACATTCGCTCTTGTAGAACAACTAAGGATGCTTGGGATACACTTACCACATTGTACCAAGATAGGAATGAGGCTCATGTTGCTTACCTCTGAAAACAATTGGAGAGTGAGCACATGAATGAAGGTGATTCTATGGACATTTTTCTGACAAAGATCAAGGATTTGAAGGAACAATTGATTTCTGTTGATGAAGTCCTTCCTTAGAGTTCACTTATGGAGATTGTTCTGAATTGTCTTCCCAACTCATATCATAGTTTTTCTTCTACTCTTGGTTTGATGATGAAAGGCAATCCAAATGCCTTAATATTTGAAGAGTTAATTTTGATTCTATTCCAAGAAGATCAGTCCAGGCAGAACATGTCTATTATGCATGTTGTAGATCAAGCTTTCCTGGCTAGTCAGAAGGGCAAAGGAAAATGAAGCTCTTCTACTAGTAAGCAAAAATCTACTAATTTTGCACATTCAAAGAAGGAAGACAAAGATAAGAAGAAATAAAAAAAAGAGGCCTCTACACCAAAAGGAATGGTTGTTGCAGAGGCCTCTACACCAAAAACAGAGTGTGCTAACCTTGTGCATGATGAAGAATGGGTGTTTACTACTGCTTGCAATTTTGAACCATCTTCTCATGAGTAGTGCATGTCTGTAGTAGACTCAAATGTTTGGTACTTTAATAGTGGGAAGACCAAACATATTACCTCGCAGCATAGTTTCTTCTCTTCACTTGAGCATGCCCCTACACGGAATACTATTACATGCACCAACAACTCCTCTTATCATCTTATGGGAGTTGTTACGATCATTTTGACTACTACTTATGGTAGTTCTTTTACATTGTGATATGCTTTCTTTGTGCCAGGGATCAAGAAGAACCTGTTATCAGTTTTGGCCTTAGCCAAGATTGGTTTGGTTGTGAAATTTGTTGATGTCAAATGTAGAGTTCATGATCTGTCAAATGGTGATGTGATTATTGCTTCTAGCATTTTATCTCGTGGGTTGTATAAGCTCATAGATTATGAAAAATCTGTGAATGATTTAGCATGTGCAATACATGATTTTGAGGCTATGTCAGATACAACACTTTGGTATGCACACTTTGGTCATCTAAATTTTGCTAGTTTGATATGCCTGTAGAAATCTAAAATGGTGTCCTCTAAAATGGTGTCCTCTAAATTTTGCCCAAACTTAAGGCACTTGGTGAACATGTATGTCAAGGCTATATTTTAGGCAAAATGCAACATTCCTCCTTTCCAAAAGATGGTTCAGTTTGGGATACTCAAAAGTTGCAACTTGTACATAGTGTGTTTGTGGTCCTATGCAAATACCTTCTTTTGGAAACTATCTTTACTTCGTTACCTTCATTGATGATTTTTCTAGGCATGTATGGGTATATCCACTCAAAGCAAAGTCAAAAGTGTTTATGTGCTTCAAAGAATTTTTGGTTTTGGCTGAAAATCTGTCAGCATGTAAAATGGACACCCTCCATTCTGATCAAGGGAGGGAATATATGTCTTCTAACTTTAATGCATTTCTAGTTGAACATGGGATAGAACATCAATGTACAATGCCGTATACACCTCAGTAGAATGGAGTTGCTGAACAGAAGAACAGGTCACTCATGGAGATGGCAAGTTGTATGGTCAAGAGTCAGGCTTTACCACATAGTTTTTGGCTTGAGGCTAATATGTGTGCAACATATCTACTTAACAGGTGTCTCACTAAAGCGCTACATTCTATCACTCCATATGAGGCTTGGCATGGTCGCAAGCCATTTGTTGTTCATTTGCATGTTTTTGGTTGTTTGGCATATGCATTAGTGCTTGAACAACATCACACAAAATTAGACGATAAAGTAGTGAAATGTATTTTTGTTGGGTATAGTTCTGAAAACAAAGGCTAACGTTTATATCATCCATACAATAAGCACATTCTGGTTAGCTATGGTGTTGTCTTTATGGAAGACGCCTTTCAGCCCTTACTTTCATGTACAAAGGAGACATCCGTTAGCTCCAAAGACATGTCCTAATGAGGCAATTTCTTAGCCTTTACAAGTTTCATCACACACTTTGCATCTAAGATAGCCTAAGAATCATAAATTGTACATGCTAGATCATTCACAAATTTCGCATAATCTATGAGATTATACAAACCATGACATAAATTGCCATAAGCAATGATAAGTTCACCATTCCAGAGATCATGAAACATACATCCATCATCAACAATTTTGACAACCAAGCCAATGTTGACTACTGTTGGAATTGATAATAGATTTTTCTTGATCCCTAGCACATATGAGGCATCTGATAGTGTAAACAGACTACCATCAATAGTAGTTAGAATGATCTTTCCAAGTCCCATTACTAGATAAGGGTTGTTAGCACGTGACAATATTCTTATAGGAGGATGCTCAAGTGAAGTGAAGAAACTATGCTGCAAGGTAATATGTTTGGTTAGACCACTATGAAAAGTACCAAACATTTGAGTCTACTACATACACACACTGCTCATGAGAAGATGGGTCATAGCTGCAAACAATAGTAAATGCCCATACTTCATTATGAACAAGATTAGAAGACTCTATTTTGGATGTAGAGGCCTTTGCAACAACCATTCCAACCTCTTTCTTCTTTGCTTCTATTGCAACTAGTTTAGGAAAACTCTTAATGACATGATCATTTGCCTTACAATACTCGCAAAATTATTTCTAAATTTCTATCTTTTTGTCATCTTTCTTCCTTGTTTGATTGTGCAACATTAGTAGATTTATGCTTACTAGTAAAGATGAGCTCCATTTACCTTTTCCCTTTTGACTAGCTAAGATAGCTTGACCTACAACACACGTAATTGACATGTTCTACTTGGATTGATCTTCCTACAACAAAACATAAATTAACTCCTGAAATGATAAGGTATTTGGATTGCCTTTCATGATCAACCAAAGAGTAGGAGCAAAACTCGAATATGAGTCTGAATGAGCATTAAAAGCAATCTGCACAAGTAAACTATTTGGCAAGTTTTTATTAGTATAAATCAATTGCTCCATATCTTTGATATTTTTCAAAGAGCTACCCGTTGAATCTCCATCATTCATATGCTCACTCTCCAATTGTTTTCGCAGGTAAGTGACACGAGCCTCATTCCTTTCTTGGTATAATGTTGTAAGGGTATCCCAAACATCTTGTGCTATCTTACACAGGTGAATTGAGGGATAATGACATCTTTGATAGAAAAAGCTATCAATGCATGTGCCTATGCATCTCTACCATCCCAAAAAAGTTGTAATGTAGTAGGTGTAACAAGAATCGAAGCACGACCAAGAAATTGAAGATCATCATCTTCAACACCATCTCCATCACCTTGAATGTGTAGTACAATGTTTTTCAAGACCCTACACAATATTCCATAGCCTTTTGCTACTAATACATGATGCATCATGTGTGCCCCACAACCACCCAACTTATCCTCAACAACCAACATATGAAATACATTGTTGCTTTCAACAATGTCTAGTGGCTTAATACCTTGATGCAAAAAACAGATTGTATCTCAAAAAGCTGAACAGAAAACCCAAAAAAGCTCTACTATACCTATAAAAGACTTCGAGGAGCTTGTATTTGCCAACTAAAAACTATATGTTTACCATAAAAGGATAAAATTGTCTTTGTAGTTGTGTGATTTTGAGACTCTGGTTGGAGGGGTGTCAAAGATGCCGTAGTGACCTAATATGGTACCAATTTTTGGAGTTTGAGGTCTAAGAAAGCACATGAAAAACACAAGGAAGAAGAAGAAGGTTGGAGAAGAACATAAATTTGAATGTATTATTAAGTGCATGTACATAGATAAGTGACCTATTAGGGTTATAGGTGTATATACAAGCCGATGAAAAAAACCTCGTAAAGAGGGAAAGAAGTGCCCAAATAATCATAAGTGTGTTCATACACATCACTACCAAAATATATAATCATCTTCCAACCAAAATATGAGGCTATACTAACAGAAAATCTATTTTCAATCATATGGTGCTTGCATCAAACCATCTAATGCCCTTCTCCACATGCACACTTTGTTTTCATGCCCTTTTTGCATAAAACCACGAGGTTAAAAAACATACACTTCATCATGCAAGTAACCATTCAGAAATGCAGTTTTAATGTCCAACTAATGCATGTCCAACCATGATGAGCTCCAAGTGCACAGATGCTACAAACAATAGTCATTCAACATGTGGGAGCAAAGATCTCATCAAAATCAATGCCTCTTTCTTGAGCATAACCTTTTGCAACATGCATAGCCTTATACCTTTCAATTGTTCCATCAGGCTTATGCTTCAACTTGTATACCCACTTAGTTCCAATGGCCTTCTTGCCAGGAGGGAAATCACATAGAGACCATGTACCATTCTTCATAATAACATCATATTGTGATTGCATAACGTCCATAAAATTTTCTGAATTTTGTGCTTCATCAAATAAAACAGGCTCATTCTCATCACAAAGAATGATGGCAACCATAACATAGCAATCTGATAGAAAAGAAGTACTATGAGAGCATGGATGAGTATGATGTGATAGAAGTGCATCTAATTTGCTATCTCACAAAGTCTACGCTAGCCATTTAGGCATAGTTTTTGCCTCCTCTATATCAGATCTCTCATCAACAAGTGCATCATGTAAATCTGCACAAGAAATGGAATTGATCTACATCATCATGTGGAACGTGCAAAGATTGAGAAATTGCCTCATTTGGACCAACACTAGACCGTCCACCTATAAAAAGAGACAACAAAGTCTCATACACATCTTTGGAGCTAGCTGAAGTACATGAAAGTAATGGCTAAATTGTATCTTCCACAAAAGACAACATCACAGCTAACCAAAATGCATTTAGTTTGTGGATGATACAAAGGATAGCCTTTGCTTCCAGAATTGTACCCAACAAAAATACATTTCTCTGCTTTATCATCCAATTTTTCGTGTTGTTGTTTAGCCAGTAATGTGTATGTGAGACAACCAAAACACGCAAATGAGAAACAAATGGCTTGCAACCATGCCAAACCTCATATCAAGTGATAGACCGCAATGCTTTAGTGGGACACCTGTTAAGTGCATATGTTGCACACATAATAGTCTAAAGCTAGAAACTATGTGGTAAAGGCTGACTCTTGACCACAAATCTTGCCATCTCCATGCGTGACATGTTCTTCCTTTCAATAAGTTCATTCTATTGAGGTTTATATGGCACTTACAACACCGGGGCTACAAGCACACAATCAAACTCACTCGGGACTAGGCAAGCAACATCGGCCACCAGTGAGGCCAAGACCACCTCTAGGAGTGCAGCCTGGAATGCCTCCAATTAGACCAATAATTCTTGTAATACCTAGAGTACCAGAACCTATCAGAAGATTGAGACCGATTTAAGTGGCTAACTGTATGAGAAATCATTATGACGTAGTGGGAGAACCTTACGATCACATAGCAGAATTTGAACAAGTTCTACAGGCTGAGCAAGTGGACGATTTCTTTGTGCAGTATGAGTCCTTCGAACTCACTCTCACAGGAACAGCTTTGACTTAGTTCCAGCCATTAGATCCCAATGAATTTGGAGATATTGAGCAATTCTTTCAGGAATTCATTGCGGAATCCACCAAGAGAGGAATTAAGCAAACTCTTCATCTTTGATCCATAGCTTCAAACAAAACCCAGATGAAAAGGTGAAAACAACCACCCGAAGGTTCAATCAATATGTCGATAGATGCCGAGTAATAGAAGACCCACGCAGCAAAAAATGATATCATTATTCTTAGACGGGTTGATGAACGGGACTCTAAAAACTTTAGTCTATGTGAAGAGGCTGCAAACATTGAGTGAGTGTCTTCAAGAGTGCATTGACCTAGAGAACAACCTAGCTGATGATCTCAAAAGTACACCAAGCCCTACGAAATCAGAAGACACTAGAAGTACAGTGACATCAAACTCTAGTCATGTGGAGGAGCTAGTGGAACTGGTAGCCAAGAAGTCAGGCGTTCATGGACTGCGAAACTACCAGCATCCACCATTGAGAATACCCATGTTGCGAAGATGCAGCTTATGCGGAGGAGACCATCCTACTCACATGTGTGTAAGAGGAGGAATGGGCTTGCCTCAAGCTTAGCCCTACAATAGGTAGCCACATCAAGGAACCGCTATGTATTGCCACCTAGAACAAAAGTACACTAATCATACCACTGATAATTGTCCATTCAACAGGAAGACACGACCCTCAAATCAACCTCAATATAGATCGTAAGGATACCCACCTAGAGAGCCAAGAAGGGAGATCCCAAGATACAACCCCTATCCAGGACCAGAAGGAGCACCTAGGCCATATGAGCAAGGTCAATATACACAACCTCAACCAATGTTAGGGCAGCAACCGACATTTCCTCAAAACGTAGTGCGAATCAAATATGCTCAACCAGAGGAAAACTTGGAGAGAGCCAGAGTGCCAACATCGCCATTAGCCAGTACAGAATCAACAAACTCAGGATACGAGCAAACCTAGGGAGATTACTATCCCTATGGCATCAATTTGATGGAGTACGAGCAAGTTTATGACCCACAATACTATGGATATGAAGGATATGATAACATCTTTGGGTAGGAATTGACAACACTAATGTACACCACGCCCAAGGCACCAGCACCCGTAAGACCACCCATCAGACCACCTATGCCAAAAGGACCGTGATATAGACATGGAGGAGATCACTTCATAAGAGAATGCACTCGGCCATACAACATACCACCCCCCAGGACTTGGGAAGGGTATTGCAACGATTGTGGGAAGAAACACCTCTTTAGAGATTGCCCAAAGAATCCCAATAAGACTCATGACACCACACCTATTAATGTGATAGAAGTAATTGAAACATTAGGAAGTGACAAGGAATACATAGTACCATTGAAAGCCATCACATGAGCACAAGCAAAAGGACAGGAAAGGAAACCAGTAGACTTGGAACAAAAAAAGAGTAAAACCCTAGAACCTACAGTACAAGTAATGGAAGACTCGGAAGACCCATGTGAGAATATCCAAACAACGAAAAGGCAAAAGTGGAAGGATAGAAGGGAAAAACTCAAGGAAAAATGGATTAAAAATAAAAATAGGGAAGACAAGAAGAACACAAGAGGCAATAAGAAACCAAAAGAACCAGAAATTCAGAAAGAAATCCCCATTACACCACAGACACTAGAGCCAGACAAGCCAGGATCAATTCTCGCAGATCCAAGACCCGACAATTTAGACATGTGGTTGAAAGTTTACCAAGCTAGAATTGTGAATGGACCAAACGTAGAGCAGCATGAGAAATCTTACCCACAAGGGGAGCTAGAAAAGGAGAGACTCGCAATATGTAGAAAACTCATAGAGGTGGCTCACGCCACTCTAGAGAAGACTATCCTAGTCCTCCCGGAGATGAGAATATCGGAGCACCTATACAATGATTGTCTCAAAACCAAGGACCAAAAACCAAAAGAGAAGGACAATAATAAAGAATTATTGAATACCTAGGACAAATCCATTTCCACAATCCCTGATTTAGAGGCTGATTGGCCAAAAGAGTTGTGGGTTAGGATTCAAGAAGATCAATGGAAAAAGAATGGAATCGCAAAACCGCCTTTTGAGGAGTTAGATGTGGAAGACTATCAATCAATGCCAAACATAGAGGAAATATATGAAGAAGTCTCTAGGTGAGACCGAAATAGAGAAGAAACACACAACATTTCTACCCTATCAAACTACATGGGAGAATATGAGAAGGAATCCATAATCTTTCGTGCACCCACAGTACGAGGAAAAGAAAAGGAGCCTTCAGACAAGACCTCACACAATCTAGTGGAACTCAAAAAGACCAAAGTACAATGTCAATTGACTGTGGAAGAATTACTTTGAGTCAAACCACAATTATGGAAACAATTAGTGGGCCAGTTAAAATTAGAGCAGGAGAAGAATGAAAAGGAAAGCAAGGAGACTGAAAACCCTTCTGCTATACAAATTCCAGTGGACAGGGTTGGAGAATTTAGCGAAGGAGATGAGGGCAACACATGCTTACCCATCACATATAATGGATACATGACCAAGGCCATATTAGACACAGGAGCGGGAGTAGGTATTGCCACCAAAGATCTTTGGGAGAAATGGGGAAAGCCAACCCTACGACCAACGCGTATGAAGCTTCAATTAGCAGATGGTCATGTCGAGAAACCCCTAGGAATATTGCAAAACATTAGGTTGACCACCTGTGGAGTCGAGTTTGAGCATACATGAGCAATATGTCAATTTGGAAAGGCAAATAATTATGAAATGATATTAGGAGGACCTTTCACGAGACAACTCAGGGTAGTGCAAGACTGGGGACAAGACTCATTATACCTTCAACATCAAGGAACCACCACAAAGATCAATTTGCATACATTTGCGTACAGGGACGTAGCCCCATTACAATGGAATCCAGTACACAAGGAAGAAGATGATTTGTCTATCCATTGTGCCAGATCAAGTGATCAATCATGGATGCATGAGGATGCCCAATCATGGATGTGTAAGGAAGCAAAGAGAGAAGATACAAAAACTATGGTCCATAGGGCATCAAAATTATCGACCCATAGCAGACCCAATGTACATGCCTCATGTTTTTCGTGATGAAGCATCTAAGCCTCACGGTTGGATGGAAATCCTAGCAACCTTGGACGTATGTGTGAATGAAGAGGTATTGACCATGAATGAATGTGTGGACGAAGAAGGCTATGACGTAAACTTTTACATGGTATTCCTTCATGAGGTAGAAGCAGGAGAAATATTAGAAAAGGAATGGAAGGAAGAATATGAGAGCATAGGGATGGAACCAGAGTTTGACTCAGAGGAGCGCTATTTAGAAATCATTAAAGTTGAGGAAAGGGGCGGAACATCCAAAGTATTAGCAATCAAAGTAGCCCCTATAGTACCAAACCATGCGGAAACCACGAGTAAGACCGAACCAACCCCGGATCTATTTGAAGTTCCTGAACACTTCAAGAGATACGAAGTAGAGGAAAGGAAAATAGTCATTCAGATGCCTAAGAGACACGCAAAGGAAGGAGAAGCTTATGACAACAAGGAACAAATGAAAAAAATCATAATGATCGTAGAAAATGGAGAAGAAAGATGCACATACATAGGAAAGTATGTGTCACTTGAGGAAGAAGAAGAATTGATAAAACTGATTAGAGAATATTGAGATGTGTTTGCATGGACCTACAAGGATCTCAAGGGTGTGGAACCCTCCATCTGTTCTCATCAAATACCAATGACACCTGATGCAAAACCATCAAAACAATGCCCATACACATATAATGATGTTTATGCAGCAAAAATTAAAGAAGAAATAGACAAGCTATTAGCTGTTGGATTCATTTACGAGATAGAACATACCAAATAGGTGTCACCCTTAGTGATTGTCCCCAAAAAGAACGGGAAACGAAGAGTGTGCATCAATCTAAAGAAAGTCAATGCAGCTACGATCCGTGATAGTTACCCATTACCTATCACTGATCACCTTTTGGAAAAGAGTTGCAAGTAAGGAAGTCTATAGCTTCTTGGATGGATTCTCTGGATACAACCAAGTAGCTATTGCTACTGAGGACCAACACAAGACTGCATTCGCAACTGAATGGGGGGTCTATGCATTCAGAGTGATGCCTTTTGGACTCACTAACACAAACATTGTAAATTCCATTTTGGTAGAATAGACTCCATTTTGTTCAAGCCGAGGAGTCCTCGAGCTTGAGGAGCGTTAGAATTAGCTACATACCAATTTTCATAATTTTTAGATTCCGTTTGAGCCCTCAAATAAGCTCTAGAACCTAATTTTTAATTAGGCCAGACACTAGGTCTAAACAAGGCCAAAGCTAGTCAAAAAACTATAAAAAGAGCTAGAGAGCTCATTTTTGAGGTGAGATTGTTAGTGATTTGAGCTTATGTAAGAGACTTGTTGACTAATGCAAAGAACTCAATTGTTCCTCTCCTTGTTCTTGCCTTGTGTGCGCATGTGTGTGTATGTGTGTGCATGTTTGTGTGCTTCTCACTCACACACTTGTGCCATCACTTGCTCATAGTCTTCATACTAGTCCTGACGTCTCCACAGATTGACAATTATGAGGTGAATCTCATCACGTTGGTACTTGCCATTGTGCTAGAGTGACACCAAATTTGGCGCCGTTGTTGGGGAGAGAGCTTCGAGGATGAGTGTGTGATGATAAGACGTAGAGTTGAAAAATTGGAGTCATAGATAATATCCTTCCTTTTCCTTATTTTTCTTCATTTTTTCTTGTTTTTGCAGCACACGAAGGAGTTCATATAATCAAATTGAATGAAGAATCTAACATCCAAATAAAAGAGACTCTTCTAGTGGGAGAAGCCCAAATAAACAATCCAAAGGAAGAAAAGGTAGAAGACACAGGGAAAGAGTCTGAACCTTCACACTAATAAGGGTAGTAGCGGAACCATCTCTGATGGATATAACATTTCAAGGGAGTGCTACCAAATCGACCAATAAGGAAGAGGAAAGAAGAGACCAAGAAGTACAAATCCAAATAAGACAACTGCATAAGGAGACAATACATGTAGAGCAAGGAAGAGATGTAAGAACTTGGGAAGCACCAAGCATTCCCAAAACTTGGTTGAACATGGATGTCGCTCAGCTCAAGCCAGTAGTACAACAAATGATACAAACCGCTATGGATACTCAACAGCTAATGCTTGAAGCTGATGCCGACTACGAAAAGGCAATGAGGGAGAAGAATCAATTCCAAGAAATAGGTGAGAATTTATCTGCCAAATTAATTCAAGCACAAAAGATAATATTAGAGAAAGAGGTAGAAGCCAAAGAGGCCAAGAATCAATGTGCCACACTAGAAACGAAAAACAAGAAGCTGCAAGAACAACTCAAAGAACTATAAAGTAAATATGAAACTAGCGAAGCAGACAAGGCACGAATGAATACGAGAACCAAGATCCTTGAATCTCAAATCAAGGTGTACATGGATGAGGCCGATAACCTACGGGACAGGAACAAGGAGCTGATGAAAGCCATATTATGCAACCAACCAATACAAGTTTCTGAAGTGACTGAAAACAACACAAAAGCATTAGAAGAGCGGATAGTAGAGTATGAAGATCAGCTGAAGAAAGAGCAAGCTATCATAGTAGAATGGGAGAAAAGATACATGGACAATACTAATGCACTCAAGAAAAAGTGGAAAACGGTAGAGAATAAATTCTTAGTACAATGCGATGAAGATGCTAGTCAACTTGCTACCATAGGAGAAGAACTCTTGAAGAATAAAGAAGAAGTCATGAGAGCTACCGATGAGATCAAAGAAAAGGATGAAACAATAAAGAATTTGCAAGCTCAATTAACACAACAGTCAAATGTGGGGACACTAGTAGTTCCACACTCCACAGCGGCTACTGTGGAGACTGAGGTACGTCCTCTTTCTTCCCCCTACATCATTCACCGATAAGGGAGGAAACGGAGACCAACACTGAGAGACATACTTGGGCTATTGCAGAACTAAGCCAAAATGAGCGGGCACTACTGGTATCCCAGCTTACTGAAGATTTTGAAGCACAAGTAATCAACGTCATGAAAGAAGCAAAGATTGAAAGCAGAAATCTAGAATAGGTAATGAAGCCTTCCAACATACCATATGGGCTACTCAAAGAACAAACATGCCAGTACATAAAGACCACAACAAATAAAGAGCCAGATAGCAACCT
This sequence comes from Ceratopteris richardii, assembly GCA_020310875.1. Lineage (NCBI taxonomy): Eukaryota > Viridiplantae > Streptophyta > Polypodiopsida > Polypodiales > Pteridaceae > Ceratopteris > Ceratopteris richardii. Next base: position 68,124,987 of record CM035434.1, read on the forward strand.
ACAGTTCAACATGCAGACATTCACCTATACTCAAGAGGAATTTGATAAAGCAGATCCTATCTGGAGATGGAAGTTTTTGGAAAAGAATCCTACCTTAAGGGTACACTGGGGGTCGGCACCATATGTGCTTCAAGTAAATCCTTTTGTCCAGTACCCAAAAGATGCTCCTGGACGCAATTTTGGGAAGCACAGTGCCACAGAAGCTTAAATAATCAGTGGCTCAACTACCCATTATTATCGAGTCCACCCTGTAATTATTTACCAACTGAAGAGTACATGGTAAAAACAATAGAATTTTGGATTGCCAGATATGCCACCATACCAGATTTAGCAATCAAAATGACTAACAAAATTTTGAGTATGTTACTTATTGTATTAAAGGTGTTTCAGCATGCGCAGTATACATTTTTGAACTTCATTGGCATTAACCAGGGATCAGATACCCTCGTTTTCGATTTATCAACTATACCTAGTCAATTAACACTCATGGCTATCTACTCAAGACTCATGTTTTTGCCAAGTCTGTATATGTAGATGTTTGAAGAGGCATTTTTTTATAGGGTTTTTTGAAATGGACTCAGAAATTTTTACGAAAATATCTTCGAACCTCAATGCAAGGCTGGTGCCCTACGAATTAAGCTTCTTTGCAGATCATAGACAAGCACCAGATGACGGGGTAAAGTTAACTCAATGGAAGGAATTAATGATATGTCAAGCAAATGTGCTTAACCATCGAGAGCAGAAAATCATACAAACATATGCACGTTGCCACTAAGAGCCTGTCGAGGACGACATAGTTCAGGAGGAGGGACGTGTGGAAGGGGAATCAAGCAAAAAGAGAAGAAGAAGAAGATCAAAGAATAAAACAGCTCAGTGAGGAACAAAAGCTCATAAAGAAAAGAACAACCCTCTGCCCAAAGCATCGTAGGGGCACGCATTAGGCGACAACACCAAAGAACCAGGTCCTGAGGATTGGAAATAAAGAAAGATAACTGTTAGCAGTAGTCAAGGAACTGAAGGACTAACAAGACAAGGAAGCTTACGAAGGGAGTCAGAGCGAAGAGAAGGTACAAGCAGACAGAGTAGTCAAAGAAGATCGGGCAAGTAGGCCATTATTTTTTCAGGAAGCTAAAGCATATCAAAGAGGTGGACACATAAGGAGAAGGAGCAAGTAGGAAGCTCGAAGATGTGTATGTCAAATCGTTAGAGGAAATCCCTACAAAAATAGTGATTTTCATCACTAAAAGCCATTGTAAATACCATTTCATATTTTTGTAGCTCCATTTTGTGCAAGCCAAGGAGTCCTTCAGCTTGAGGAGCATTAGAAGTAGCTACTTACCAGTTTTCATAATTTTTAGACTCCATTTGAGCCTTCAAATGGGGCCTAGAACCTAATTTTTAACTAGGCCGGACACTAGGTCTGGACACGGCCAAAACCTAGTCAAAAACTATAAATAGAGCTAGAAAGCTCATTTTTGAGGTTAGCTTGTAATTAATTTGAACTTGTATGAGCTTTTTGAAAGTAATCTAAAAAACTCCATTGCTTCTCACTCTTTGTCTTGCCTATGTGCGCGTGTGTGTATGTGTGTGCATGTTAGTGTGCTTCGCACTCACGCACTTGTGCCTTCACTTGCTCGAGGTCATCATACCATCCTCATGTCTTCCCGGATTGACATTAAAGGAGGTGCTACTCATCACTGAGCTACACCAAATTTTGGCGCCGTTGCCGGGGATCGAGCTTTGAGGACGAGCGTGTGATGGTAAGACATAGAATTGAGACGTTGGTGTTGTAGGTAATTTCTTTACTCTTCTTTATTTTTCTCTTTCTTACTTCATCATCATCATCACCATCATCATCCTCACCACCTCCCACCTCCCACCTCCATCTCCACCATCGCAAAAAATTTCAGTTTTTTATCATATCACCTTCTTCCTTCCATGTCCCTCATTTCACTTGTGAGAAAGAGCGAGAGAGAGAATTGTGTGCATTGCTTTTTGCCTATTTTCTGAGTGATCTTGCAGGTACATCTGTATCATCCCCTCCAGCACGCTGCGCAGGTACGGACGAACTCCGAACTGTCTTTGTGTCGCAGACCTCTGTCGATCGCGATCGACAGAAAATTTCACCTTTTGGTAAAACAAAGTGCACCACCATGACATGCACAAGGAGCACATTCCAAATCACTAGAAAAAACTAAAAAATTCTGTGTTTTTCTGTCAATCGCGATTGACACCGTCGATCGCGATCGACAGCCACGATCGACAGATTCTGTCGATCGCGACCGATAGAGACGACCGACTAACCCTGTCAGTCGCGATTGACACCGTCGATCGTGACCAACAACCACGACCGACACCTCTGTCGATCGCGATTGACACCGTCGATAGTGATTGATTGAATTTTGACGATTGACTGAATTTCTCGCATTGCCACGTGTCCATCGCGACGGACACATCCCCGATCGACTGAAATTACGGCAAAAATCCCGGAAAACGTGTCGATCGCGATTGACACCATTGATCGCGATTGACAGGACCCACGACCAACTCTGTCGATCGCGATTGACACTGTCAATCGCGACTGACGTGTCGATCGCGACCGACAGGCCCCGACGGACACCTCTGTCAATCGCGATTGACAGACCTGTCGATCGCGATTGACATGCTTTTTCGGCTAAAATGTTAGGGTTTTATATTCCAAGATTTGGGGATAATTTTGGGCATACTTGTCTATTAAGTGGCATTTTGTGAGGTCCCTACACATTTGTTTTGAGAAAAATCCTGTGAACTGTCAGCCTGTTTGAACCTTGTTTTAACTTCGAAACCCTGAACAGTCATAACTTTCTCATACAAAATCCGTTTGCTGTGATTCTTGTTTTGTTGGAAAACTCAGGGAACTTTAGAATTGTGTCTCAGAGAGACTTGGTGCAAATTGACATATGAATTACATGAATGAAAGTGATTTTTTGTGTCCTTTTAATATGAGTCGTGAGCTAACTTTGGGACTTTTACAGGTCCACTGAGAGCACTTGAGGGCATCCAAAGCAATGGTTTTTTGGCAAGCTTGAGAACCGGGTTCTTGAGCACCAAAGGGCAAGGAATCGACAAGCGAGGTTGGAATACTCTCAACACCCTTTGTCAATTCTTAGCTCAGGCTAAGTACGAATAGTGCTAGAAGTAAGTCAGGGCAACGATAGGCACGAAACAAGTCAAAGACTATCTAAGAAATCAAGTTAAAGAGATAACCTGTGTGTGACCGATAACCTTAAAGGAAAAGAACTTAACCTGGAGCGATCAATTTCAAGTGTGGAAATTAACTCAAGCATTCCTGAAGACGCGACATCAAACAAGATCATAAACACAATAATCAACTAAAAAGAATCAAGTGACTGATACAAAAGAACTCAGCAACGAGGTTGTACCTTGGGTAAAAATTGGGATTGCTCAGCTAAGCATATGAACCTTAGATCAAGACGACACCTAGGAAGAGATAGACAGAGTCATAGATCTTTAGAGGCTAGTGTCAATCATACTGCTAGGTCTTGGGCTCAACAGTTGAGCCATTATTCGCGCTACCCTAGCTCTGAAACTAGTGAGTCAGAGATGTCCCACGGTATGGAGAGACCTACAGGAAGTTCAGGTGTGCCATACTTACATAGGGTAGAAGGCCCCTACAAGACGCAGCTGGAATACCTTAGGACCAACCGACTAGGTGCTAGCATCTATGAGGACGGCCTAGGAAGATCTGTGGTCCAGATCAAAAACCCAGATCAATCCATTGGACTAGAGCACACAGCTATCAAGTTTGAAAATGGAGCATACTTGGACAAAGAAGGAACAATATATGTAGTCACCAGTCATCCAGATAGGACAGATGAATTTGGAAACGTGATCCCGAAAACGGACATAGGTGACCTAGAGCAAGGAAACATGGGTGTAGAGCCCAGAACCCCCCGAGGCAAATCTGTTCTCACTAGGATTATCACACCAGAGTGGATTTCCCAAGACAATAAGAGCATAGATCTACTCCTGAACCGTGAGACTGATGAAGCCTTTTGGAGGTATCGATCCGATCAGCTGAATGAGGTAGGAACAATCATGATATATGAGCTCAAAGATCTTGATAGCCCAGGCAGAGTAACCTACTTAGATCACGCTTCAGAGAGGATCTTTGTGGTTACAGAAAATGATAGGCATGCTTACACTTGGAAGGGTGAATTTATTTTCCCCCAACCAAGATCGAATGTGTCCTTTGGTCACCCAGGAGCTGGAACATCCCAAGCTCATGGAGCTCAAAGAAACAGACATAGAGATAGACCTGAGGTAAGCTTTGCCAATCCAGTGGGAAGAGAAAGAACGAGAACGAAAACAAATAGAGCGGAACCTGAGGGACTTAGAGCCCCAAGGAACCAAAGGAATGCTGATGATTTCCCTCTGCCAAGGCCTAGGGAACACACCAGAACATTGAGACCGACTCAGCTAGTTAAGTCCATGAAGAACTACTTCGATGGCACAGGAGACCCATATGATCATGTGGCCGAGTTTAGGCAAGTCTTGAGAGTTGAGCAAGTTGAGGACCTATTCACGCAGTATAATGCCTTTGGTCTAACCCTTAGGAACAGAGCCCTTACGTGGTTTCAACCATTGAATGAGAGACAGTTCAGGAGCATAGACCAACTCTTAGAGGCTTTCATCACTGAATTCTCTAAAAGCGGCATAAGGCATAATACTTCCTCATTGATACATAGCTTCAAGCAAACCCCTCAGGAGACCGTGAGACTTGCAGGAAGAAGGTTTAGGCAATATCTTGAGAGATGCCCTGATCCTGAGTTGCCCATGCCAGCCAAACAAGTGGCCTTATTCTTGGATGGATTGCTAAGTACAAAGTTGCGATCCTATGTGTACTTGAAGGACCCTAGGACCATAGAAGAGTGTGTACGCATGTGCATTGACATTGAGGATAACCTAGGGGAGGAACTAGAGCTTTCAAAAATCTACAAAGATTCCGATAGCGCTTCTAGCCTGTCTTCCTCGCAATCTACATCTATTGAGGAACTCGCAGAAAAGGTAGCTCAAAAACTAGGTGTCTCTAGCAAACAAACTCCAAGATTTGCCCCAGTAAAGAGATGCTATACTTGCGGTGGTGACCACATTGCGAATGTATGTCCCATTATGGCTCAACCCCAAGTAAATCCTAGTAGCTAGTACTGCACCATAGAATGGAGGTACACCAATCACACCACGCAAGATTGCCCCTACAATAAGCAAACAGTTAGGCAGACGTACCCACAACCATACCCTCAACAAGGAAGATACCAGAACCAGTACCCACCGCAGCAGTATGCTAGGCCTCAACCAACCTACCAACCACAATACCAAAACCAACAAAGGCCTCAGCCTGTGTTAGCACAACAACCCCCTGCCCTAGCTAATGTAATTCCGGTAAAGTATGCAACTGTAGAAGAGAATTTGAATAGAGCTATAGTGCTAGTAACACCATTGCTTTCAGAAAGTGATCCCAGTGACCATAGCTTTGATTCTACACATATTGATAGTCCCCAGGCCTACTACATGCAATCTCCTGAACATGGTGAGTCCTACTACAGTGAAGAACCAAGTGAACCTAGTTGGGAGCCGGAGTACACAAATGTAATGTACACAAACCCTAACTCTAGACCCCAACCTAGGCAGGTAAGACCCCCATTCCCTAGAGGACCATGCTACAGATGTCAGGGAGATCACCTCATTCGTGATTGTCCCTTACCTCCACCTACAACAACCCCAGTCAGTGACAATTCAAGGCTTTTGCCAAGATTGTGGAAAGGAGCATCTCTTACGAGATTGTCCAAAGAACCCCAATAATATGCCAAAAATTACTCCTATCAATGTTATTGGGTTAGTAGTAGACTCTACAGGAAGTATGACGTCCACTGCACCAGTACAGGTAGTCACTAGAGCTTAGGCATTGCAGCAAAACCAAGCGGTAAGCCAGGAAAAGAGCTCAGATGTTAGTGAAACAGAGAGCATGACCAAGAAACAGACTAGAGCTTGGAGAGATAGTAGAGAAAGAATGAAAAGGCGATGGGCTAAGAAAATGAGTGAGCTCGAGGAAAGTCTCAGAGAAACCAGAGCCAAGATAGTTGAACTCACATCTCAAACTCCCTCTCACACTACCCCACCTCCACCATTCCCATCATCATCTGATCCAACACCTTCCAACCCTCCTCACACAAATCCACCACCCCCTAGAGTAGGATCAGTCCTAGCCAATCCCACTCCTGAGGACCTGAATATGATGCTCAAAGCATATCAGGCCAGAATCCAAGAAGGGCCAAACGTAACCGATCATGAAAAGTGTTACCCTAGATGGTGGAATTGTGCTAAGATGGTGGAATTGGCTCAAACCATGTTTGAAGCCAGTCGCCTCTTTAACATCTCTAGTTCAGCTAAGACGCAGTTGCACTTTGATGGACTGCTAGAAAGGTTGGAGAGGCTAATAGCACAATCAGAAAAGGAACCTGTCTCTCAAAATGAGGGCAAGGCAAGTGAAAGAGAAAGCCTACCTGTCCAGGAAGCCTATGTGCCTAGCTCTATGGAGCAAGACACATCTTCTTCTATGAATCGGTTCACACTAGAATTCCTACGAGAGATTCAAGAAGACAAATGGGCTAAAGAAAGTGAAGTCCCTCCTCCCATTGAACTTGTGGATGATGCATACGACCAATTCCCACAAGACCTCCCATCCATTTATGAAGAGCAGGAGAGCACTCAATCTCAGGAGAGATTAGACTTCGAATCTAATTCCATACAAGAACTACCCCATTTCATAGGCCCATGGGAAGCAAAGTCCACGTGTATGAGAGCACCCACGGTCATGGTACGAAATGAAGACTCAGTCATACCTAGGAACACGGAGGTAGTAAAGAATACTAAAGTGCAGTGCAATCTCACTTTAGAAGAGCTGCTCAAAGTAAGGCCAGAGCTATGGAAACATGTAGCCAAACAAGTACCAGGGATAGCAAAACCTCGTTCCCAGGTTGGATCTCATCGCACAGTGCTAGAGATACCTTTGGACAAGATAGGAGACATGAGTGAAGGGGAAGAAGGAAACACTTATCTTCCCATCGCCCATCAAGGATACACAACCAAGGAAATTCTGGACTCTGGTGCAGGAGTTGCAATTGCTACCACTTCCCTATGGAAGCGTTGGGACAAGCCAGCACTCAGGCCCACAAGGATGAAATTGCAGATGGCTGATGGTCACATAGAGAGACCCCTAGGTTTACTAGAAGGAATAACTCTCACTACATGTGGTGTAGAGTTTGAGCACACGTTTGCTATCTGTGATTTTAGCAAGAACCATGCCTATGAGATGATTTTGGGGAGACCATTTATGCGCCAGTTGCAAGTGGTACAAGATTGGGGAACAAATTCCTTGTATTTGCAACACCTAGGTGTCACGACCAAGGTTAATCTCAAAGATTACTCTCATAGAGATGTCCCTCCTATCCAATGGAATCCTATTCATAGAGCCAAAGATGATACAGAGTCTGTGCACTCCATGGGATCAGGATCCTCATGGATGCATGAAGACACTCACTTATGGATGTGTAAAGTGGCAGTGGAAGAAGAGAAGAGAGAAAAGGCCAAAGAGATAGGTGCAAAAGAAACCCATAGATCCATTCAAGACCCAGCCTATGCACCTGTAGTATTTCCTGATGAAGAATTTGAACCCCACGGCTGGGCAGAGATCCTAGCAACCATGGATGTAGCCATCAATGAAGAACAATGGACACCACACTATGATGAGGATGGCTATGACATATGAGTTTTCTCCATACAGCCAATCATGGGAGATGCAGTTTTAGAAGAGTGTGAACCTAGCCCTGATGCATTTGAGGATGCAAGTGACTCCGATCTAGACTCAATCATTATGGACCCACCTTTTGCATCAGATGAAGAATACTTCTATGAAGTAGAATTTCAGCCCTAGAGACATGGAGAGCTTACAAATGATGTGAGATTAGCCACACAAGTGACCCCTAAGGATCAAGGAAAGAAAAGAAAGAAGAGAGAAGTCACACCAGAAGAGGAAGAATCTTTGTTTGAGGTTCCGGGAAATTTTAAAAAGTATGAGATAGATGACAGGAGAGTCATGATCAGAATGCCTAAACGAGAGGTACAATCAGGAGAGGCCTATGATAACAAAGAAACCACCAAGAGAATAGTGGTAGCCCTAGAAGAAGGAGAGGAGAGATGCACTTACATAGGACATGACCTGACGGAAGAAGAAGAGCACGAATTGATAGCCTTGCTAAGAGAATACAAAGATGTATTCGCTTGGAGCTACAAGGACCTGAAAGGTGTAGACCCTGACATATGCTCGCACACGATTCCCATGACCTCAGATGCGAAACCCTCTAAGCAAAAGCCATACACATATAATGATAATTATGCTGCCAAGATAAAAGAGGAGATAGATAGACTGGTGGAAGCTGGATTCATCTATGAAATTGAGCACACTGAGTGGGTATCCCCCATCGTAGTTGTGCCCAAGAAGAATGGAAAGCTACGTGTGTGCATTAAATTGAAGAAGGTTAATGCAGCCACAATTCGAGATAACTATCCACTTCCAATTACCGATCATCTATTAGAAAGGGTAGCAGGCAAGGAAGTCTACAGCTTTCTTGATGGATTTTCGGGCTACAATCAGGTAGCCATAGCTCCGGAAAACCAGCATAAGACAGCTTTTGCCACAGAATGGGGCATATTTGCCTTTAGAGTAATGCCATTTGGGCTTACCAATGCTCCTGCAACTTTCCAAAGATTGATGTGTCACGTGTTTAAAGAGTTCTTGAGGAAGAGCTTAGAGGTCTATGTTGATGATCTCTGCGCTCATTCCAACATTAGACAAACACATATACCTGAGCTCAGGCAAATCTTTGACAAATGTAGAGAATATCAAATCTGCTTGAACCCAGAAAAGTGTGTTTTCATGGTCAGGCAAGGCAAGATTCTAAGACACATAGTGTCAAAGAACGGCATATCCACTGATGAAGAGAAAGTAAGAGCCATCGCAGAGCTACCTAGGCCAAAGAATGTCAAGGAAGTACAAGCTTTCATGGGGCATTGTGGTTATTACCGATGGTTTATACACATGTATGCCATCATAGCAAAGCCTCTGTACGGACTTTTGACCAACTTTGAGTGGACTGATGAATGTGAGAATTCCTTCAATGAGCTTAAACGACAATTATGTTCAGCACCAATCTTGACCACACCAAATTGGAATAAGCCTTTTCATGTTCATGTAGATGCATCCAATTATGCTATTGGGTGTGTACTCGCACAACCTACGGGCGAAGGTAATATGGACCTTCCAATTGCCTATGCTAGTAGACAGTTGAATGCAGCTAAACGAAACTATACCACCACCGAACGAGAAGGATTAGGCATGGTATATGCAGTTAAAAAGTTTAGACACTATTTGCTTGCAAATAAGTTTAAATTTTTTACCGATCATCAGGCATTATTGTACTTGGTAAACAAACCATGCAATACAAGCCGATTAGTAAGATGGTTTCTCTTACTAATGGAATATGACTTTGAAGTAGTGGTGAGGAAAGGGAAGACTCACTTGAGAGCAGACCATCTCTCTAGGCTCACATCTGGAGAAGCCCCACAAGGAGTATCAGATGACCTTCCTGATGCTTACTTGTTTAATTTAGAAGTTGTACCTGAGTGGGCTAAGCCATTAGTGCCAGTATTCACATACGGGCCCAATCACCCAGTCATAAACACTCAAGATAGGGAGATAATAGAGGCCCAAAAGTACCACATCATGGCAGGAAGTATGTACAAGCATACAGATCAAGGGATCTTGGCTTGTTGTGTGGAAGAGGACGAGTACGCTAAATGGTTGCAATTAGCGCATGTAGGTGCATTATAGCAACACTACTCAAAGCAACGACCCCTACAGACAATAAGGAGACTCGGAGTGCATTTGCCGACTATGGAAGCTGATGTCCAAAAGTTGTGCAAGGAATGCCCAATCTATTGCACTAAACCACCTGTAGAACATGCCACTCTTTATCAAGTGCCCATAGTGCCAGATTGGAGTGAACCATTAGTAGCCTTCTTGAGGACAAAAACATTCCCTCAAGATATGACCCTGACGAGACAAAGAAGTCTAGAACAAGAAGCCCTAGATTACTCACTTATTGGTGATAATGTATACAAGCGTGGTAAAGATGGTTACCTGAGACTATGTGTCCATGAGAGTGAATATCTCAAGATCTTGGAAACTGCTCACCAAGGTGTAGCAGGAGGAAACTTTGGACTAGATCGGGTGATCAAGGCAATCCTATTTGTAGGCTTATGGTGGACGACCCTTCACATGGATGCACATACCTATGTGAAGAGGTGTGATGTTTGTCAGCGAACTCAATATCCTATACGCAAAGATGAGATGCCCCTGAAACCTATGATGGGTGGACGTGCATTCTCTAAGTGGGGCATAGACTTTGTAGGTCATAATAATCCCCCATCTAAGGGTTCACATGCTGAATACATCATTGTTGCCACAGACTATCTAACAAAGTGGGTGGAGGTAAAAGCTACGACAAAGAACGATGCTCAAACGATGGCCAAGTTCTTATTTGAGAATGTGTTCACAAGATACGGGCTACCTATAGAGCTAGTTAGTGATAGAGGCACTCACTTCTTGAATGAAGTTATTGAAAATCTGCTCCAAGAGTTCTTGGTTGTACACAAGAATTCTGCCCCCTATCAGCCACAAGCTAATGGACAAGCCGAAAGCACAAACAAGATCCTGTGCAATGTGTTGACCAAACTAGTGAATAATAAACACTCTGATTGGGACAAACAGCTACACCATGCTGTTTGGGCATACCGAGTTGCCTATAAAACGGTACTCCAAGCCACCCCCTTTCAGATGGTATTTGGCCAAAATGCAGTGCTACCATTGGACTTCTTGATACCTACATTAAAAGTAGCACAAGAGCATGAATGGACGGGTCATGAACTCTCCTCTAGACTCTTTGACCTTGAACGGTTAGGAGAAACAAGACTGAGGGTGGATGCGAGGATATATGCAGCTAAGAAACGATAGAAGGCATACTTTGATGCCCATGTTAAGGATAAAGGATTGAAGGTCGGAGACTTAGTGTTGGTGTATACCCTAAAACAACATGCAAGAAAGCTCGAAAAGAGAGGTTATGTTCCTATGATCATAAATAGGATCTCAACCAGTGGAGCAGTTCAACTCGCTACACTGGAAGGTGATGTTCTCCCTAGCTATATAAGTGGATGCAGAGTCAAGTTATATCAAGAACCCCTGACAGAGGAGATGCTAAATCGACTCAACACTGCCAAAAAACGCAAGGAAGAAGAAAAACGAGTTCGAGAAGAGGCACAGGCGGAAGCATTGGAACACATCCGAAGGATGAGGTTGCGAAGACTGTGTAGAGATCAGGCTAGGGTAGATGACTATGTTACGAAGAATGGGTAGAGATCAGGCCAGGGTAGATGACTATGCTGACCCAGGTTATCATATGGCAATGTGTGAAGTCTCAGGAATAAGTTCTCATAGAATAATTGATAGATGACCTTTTGTAACCTTAGAGATAGGACAAGGAAAGGGTGCAAGGACTATAAGAGCCTTGATTGACTCAGGTGCAGCCACTAGTGCTGTTAAATTTTCTTACTGTCAAAAGTTGAAATTAAATGTCAATCCTATAGAAGCCTATCTCATAGGATTGGGAGGTGTGGAAACCCCTTGCATGGGCGAGGTGGAGCTTCCCCTCCACATTCAAGATGTTTTAATGACAGTGAAAGTACTAGTGTGTCAAGATGAGGACCTCACTGAGCCTCTGGTCTTGGGTCAAGACTGGATCTATGACCATGCAGTCAATTTAAACCTAAGAAGTGGACTTCTTCAGGTTTGGGTCAATGAGAAACGCATTACAATTGAGTTAGAAAGTGAAGCACTCAAGGAATTAGGCAAGGCACACACTCCTGGTCCTTCCAGGAGTACACATGAAGATGACCATGCTGTTCTTGTCCAAAACTATGTGATGCAGAGGAATGATGATTTCAATAAAGAAGTCAAGGACACAACGGAACTCCCGTCTTTTCCAAAGGTCAGAGGGATGCAGCAACCAACGGCAGATCAAATACAGAAGACTACCTATGCCAGAGACCAAACGAACGTGAGAAGCAGGATGTCTCAGCCATTGAAACAAGTGTGGGTGCAGAAAGGCGAACAGCCGGTTGTGATCACGCCAACCACACGGGCAAAGATTCTTATTAGTAATCAACGACACAACACTAATAAGAAGTTTTTCAGAAATTCTTCTACGAAAATGAAGTCTATCTGGGTACCCAAGAAGTCGATGAAGGCTAGCCCACAATCAAGACAAATTTGGGTGCCTAAGGCTTGCTTGCGGGCTAAAATAGCTACACAGAAACCACATCCCGTACAACATGGTCCACTCACCCTAACATCTGATACCCATTCTTATACACCATGCACGAACACATATTCCCCCATGAGCACGAGTAGAATCACTTGTAAATGGGTCCCTAAAAAGCCTCATTTCCAAGCAGATGCTCTCACCAAGCCCTCCAGAGTCTCCACAAAATCAAGACCAACAGCCATTCTATTCGTTTGGCAGCCCAAAATGTGTAATAAACCCCCCAACCCTCATTTTTAAATTCATATCCACTTACTAACTTCATCACTCATACACCACACCTTTCCATTTAGCTCTTAGGATTATCCATTCTCTAACTACACACACGATTACCGAGCACTTGTTGACCTACTAACCTCTCACTAAAATCATGTTAATGTTGTAGTGGGGACGCATGAACGCTTGGTGTCCATTTGCAATGTTAACATTCATTTGTCTATTCTCACAAAACCGGTGACCAGTCTCTTCACCATGGCCGAGGCAGGAACTAGCTCCCAGGTAGGCACCGGCCCCCAAATCGTGGACATTGAAAGTCTTCCCATTGAAGAGGAATTGAAGGAACGCCCAGTGGCATTGAGGGCATTACATGCCATACCGATTCAGAATCCTCCACAGGGGCACACAATGCTGGTCAGCAAAAGCTCACATTGGTTCAATGATGTGGCCGGATCTCTGGGTGAAGGCACTTACATGTGGGAGGCTGAGATAGAGTTCAACAGGCGATGGGACAGATATCATTTTTTCACCAGGGAATTTGAGAGGCTTCAAAATGATGAATGTCTGAAACCCTTCTGGAAGAAGGCCGGACTCTACGACTATTTCAAGGCTCAGTTACCCAAGCCAGATTTTCTACGGTGTTCCTACTTAATTAGCACTTTGACCCCTAGTAAAGAGAAAAAGGGATATAGTACCTTCGTTCTACCATCACTTACCAGAGGTAATGAATTAAAGCGTTTCAAATTGACGAACAACTTGGTGAGGGAAGCTCTTGACATGAAAGGCATGCATATCCCCACCGAAAAAGAGACGATGGTCCCGGATAACATGAAGAACAGGAACCTGACTAAGCTCAAAGACATGGTGGCAATGACACCCACAATCGCCATTCACTTACGAATGGTCATGCAACATTTCACGTTCCCAGCTCAAGAGCGGTTCACAATGCCACCCAAGAAAATATGGTTAAGTCTATATTTAGCAGATGCCTTGAATTTGACAATCAATGTGCCGCATTGGATTATCGACCAAATCCACTTGGCACATCAACGGTGGTATAAAAAGCACAAGTCGGTACTGTATGGATGTTGTGCCCTCACCAGGATTGTGTATAGATGTTTGGCTTATGATGTGTCAGTTCAAAGGGCATTAATTTGGACTAGGGTATAGGAATTTCAACGTAGACTATCAACCGCAGGGCCTCCATCAAAGAAAATGAGAGGCACAGTTCAGATGCCCTGTGCACAAGCCCGCGGTGTGACACTGACACCAGAGACAACTCCATGACTTCCGAGGCGTGTACAACCCTTCACTATCAGATTACCAAGACACAGCACTGATGGACCGAATCTGGTGTTTCCACCTGTACCAACTGACCTAGAGTTTCCTCACGGCTTCACATTAGAAGACCTAACTGACGAGGAGGTAGCCAGAATAATCGAGGCTATTAATGCGGAAGTTGAGGCGGAGCAAGCTAGTGGGCAACAAACTGCTACAGACCAACCCCATCCTAGACAACCAGGTGTAGTTGAAGTGGAGGATGAAGAAGAAGAAGAGCAGGAGGAGGAACGAGGTGGACAAACAGAAGAAGAAGAGCAGGAATATGAACAAGAAGTTCTACAGGAACTTGAGGGTGCCCCGGCTTATACGAAGGAATTGAAAAAGCTCTATGATACCATCAACAGAGTTCAAGAACAGCACAAACTGTCCCTGGCAGCAGGAAAAGCCCTCATGAACCAAATCCTTGAAGAGGAAGGTGTGGACGAGCAATACTGAGCAACCCTTGATATGATTTCTGATGCGTTGGGGGTACCTGAGACGGTGCATACAGCTCTTGCACACTCGAGAACATCGGAGCGATGATACGGCAGACGCCCCCCTCGATCAGGAAAACAAATGAATATATTAGTATTAGAACCACAGGGCACCACATCCACAACCATGGGCACAGCTCATATCATTCAACAAACTGAGGAAGCCCATACATCCAGTGCACCCCATCACCCCCTTTACCACCCCTACCTCCAACTCCACCAACTTCACCTCCCACTGCCAGTGTAACCACTACTGTTACCGCCTCAGAGTCCACTACCCATACCGAAGCACAGACTGTCAGTCAATCCACACAACCCACACACCCTATCACCACCTCACTTGTATACACTACCACTGACACTGTAATTCTAACTGCAGCCACGGAAAACCCCGTTCCCCCGATCACACTTCCTGGCGGTTCATATTCACAGCTACACACACCACTTTACACCTTCACCACCATCACTGCACCCACAATTCCCATGTTCACAATCACTCCCACGACTGCATCTACTTTTGACTTCATGGACATATCACCCACCTCCGCACCTCTCCCTCCCCCCATACGTCCACAATCTCCCATTCCCCCACCACCAACTTCACCCTTTTCGAGCACAGCATACACGCTCCCATTCCCCTCTCCCTTCCCTTCTACATTCAACACCTTTACCGCATCCACTCCCATTAATAATGTATTTAATAATATGTAGCAGTGTATGTCTCAACTACAACAACACTACCGGCATCTGGATAACCAGCATATGAGCCTCTTTCGAAGCCATGAAGCGCTACAAGCACGATTCATTGATTTAGAGAAGGAGAAGCGGATCTTACAACAGCAGTATGATTCATTGCAAGTGCAACATGACCAATTAGTTGCCAATCCACCCCAGTCAGACGTAGAAGAAAAGCAACAATTTGATGATCTGCTACACTCCCAGATAACAGAGAATCTCAAGCTTTGACGCAACCTGGCCCTATTACGGAAACACATGTCTACAGGACTCGAGGAAAATAAGTGACTACAGAGACAGAACGAAGAAAACTTGGAAGCAGCAATGGAGGGTTCACCACAGGAAATCGACCCAGAGAAATTCAAGGCTATCCTATCTAAAAATATGCAAATCGTCTTGGAAACCCATGCCGACCTCCTGGAAGCCCACGCAGCATTAGAAAGAGAAAGAGATGACTTATTAAAGCAACTGGCAACCCAGCAGGAGTCACCAAGCAAACTCACAACTGAAGCCGACACATCTGAAGAAGTCGCAAAACTCAGAGCAGAATTAGAAGAACTACGAAATAGAGTTCTACAATACGAGCGTCAACCCTCTCCCCTGGCGGAACCAGAACCTGAAGTCTTAGTGCCAATTCAAGTGGAGGAGATCTTTGAAGACCCATATGTTCCCATGCCAACACCCGGAGGTAAGCAAACAAAAGAAGGCATGGACACGATTGAGATAGAAGTGCCTGAATGGATGCAAAGGTTGGAGAAGGTTGCTACAACCCATGATGAGAGAGTTGCAGTTCAGATAGCGTCTATGTCACGATTGGAAGAAGTCATCATAAAATCGGATTACTTTAGAAACCTCTCCCATCATAGGTGGATTGGCACGTCTGATGATCTATATGTTCCATTCTGTGTATTAATGGAAGATTACAATGCTGAAATCAAGCAACGCACAACAAAAGAACCAACCGCGGCAACACAGTTTGCACCGGATGATGTCCCTGCAAGTGCCAAGCAAGGGAATATACATCAACCTACTTGGAGAATCTGCCTGCTTGAAACCTACCCTGAGATGGTACGCACGTGGAATAACATGCCTTTGTATATCAAGTATAATCCCTGCTACTACCCTGTCTTTCGAAGAAGGTCTTGGCCGGAGTACACAAAAACAGTTTTGACGGTTAAAGGAAGTGAAAAGTGGTTAAATTATGTGCTAGGTGCACCTCCTAATGGCCAACCCACAGTCAACTACATGATTTCAACCATCCGACACTGGGCAATCCAGTTCAAGAATGTCCCAGATGTCATGGCACAGATGTGCCTAAAAATTTTTGAGCTCATGCTGATTACATTCAGGACATTTAAGAACATCAAAGAACCTCATCTTTCAGCTATTGGATTTAATGAAGGGAATCAGGACCTTGTCTATGACATGAGCACCACACCCTCCATTAACGTCGTCTATGCCTGGCATGCCCGTATAAAGTATCTACCTGCTTGCTTCAAACAGACGTTTGAAGAAATGTTTATCACGGGGTTCTGGGAATATCATTCAGAGATATTCATTCCCAGACCATCTCATCTATTACAGTTATTTGTCGTGGAACAAGCTCTCCATTCAGAAAATCTACGTATACCACATCCAGAGGTTCCCGGGCCTGTAGATTGGGATGCTCTACTCACTGACTTGGCCAAAGGGTTGAGAATTGCAGAACATCATTTAGCAAAAGATGTTGTGGAGTATTACATCCAACGACCCACTCAACAAGGGTCTGTCAGAGATGTCAGACGCGAGAGGGGGGGGGTGTTAGCAGTAGTCAAGGAACTGAAGGACTAACAAGACAAGGAAGCTTACGAAGGGAGTCAGAGCGAAGAGAAGGTACAAGCAGACAGAGTAGTCAATGAAGATCGGGCAAGTAGGCCATTATTTTTTCAGGAAGCTAAAGCATATCAAAGAGGTGGACACATAAGGAGAAGGAGCAAGTAGGAAGCTCGAAGATGTGTATGTCAAATCGTTAGAGGAAATCCCTACAAAAATAGTGATTTTCATCACTAAAAGCCATTGTAAATACCATTTCATATTTTTGTAGCTCCATTTTGTGCAAGCCAAGGAGTCCTTCACCTTGAGGAGCATTAGAAGTAGCTACCTACCAGTTTTCATAATTTTTAGACTCCATTTGAGCCTTCAAATGGGGCCTAGAACCTAATTTTTAACTAGGACGGACACTAGGTCTGGACACGGCCAAAACCTAGTCAAAAACTATAAATAGAGCTAGAAAGCTCATTTTTGAGGTTAGCTTGTAATTAATTTGAACTTGTATGAGCTTTTTGAAAGTAATCTAAAAAACTCCATTGCTTCTCACTCTTTGTCTTGCCTGTGTGCACGTGTGTGTATGTGTGTGCATGTTAGTGTGCTTCGCACTCACGCACTTGTGCCTTCACTTGCTCGAGGTCATCATACCATCCTCACGTCTTCCCGGATTGACATTAAAGGAGGTGCTACTCATCACTGAGCTACAATAACAACCAGGACATTTCATGGGAAGTTGCATACAGCTTCCTCATCCATCAGGTGCATGCGATGGAAAGCAACAAACAAAGAGGGAGATAATACACAAAGAATCCTTCATTGGATAAGATAACCAATTGTCTGAAGGTCTTAACTATCTCCTTGTCTACAAGGTGCATGCAGTGGAAACAAGTAAACAGGCTCATAGCAATACAACCGGGTCAGATGTGTGAAGACAAAATTATATCAGAAGACCAAAATTTAGAAAGAGGTAGAGGCTGAGAAGTTGAAGAGAGTGACTAAGAACATCACATTCTTAGCCACTGATGGCATGCGTGGCAGCCTGACTTAATACAACAACCCAGACTTGTGATATAAGGAATACCAAGGGGCTTATAGAAGCAAAGGAATAATCTCGGATAAAGTAACAAATTGCATGAGAATCCTTATTGCTTCTTCGATCACTAGGTACGTGTATTCAGGAGCCATAGACAAGCTGCAGATAAAAAGCAAAGCCTATCAATGGACAACAGAGACAAAGAGGGGGAGAGTGTTGGAGAGAAAAAGAGGCATAAAGAGGAGCCCCAAAATTTTCAAATTAATGGGCATAAAAATTCTTCTTCAAAATTCTAGGAAATTCCCTTGAAGCTATGTAAATGCACTAGAGGAGTCCTCTAGATGCATAAGCCCCAAATCATTGTAATATACTCCTTGTAAAATAGTAGAAAATTAGAGATTAGTCAATAAAGTGCTGGTCACTTTTGTGAAAGGACCATCTGTAGGGCACATGTATATAAGTTACTTTGTGACTCTTTTGAAAAGACTTTTTTGCCATTGTGAAGAAGGAAGATTGAAATTTTGAATTTGCTTCTTCCTTGCTGATTTTCATCTTCTCTATGATCTTTTGTGTGTGTGTGAAGCTTGAAATGTGTGTGTAGGGCTGTTATCTATCCCTCCTCATCACTTTTGAACTCCTGTAGTGTGTGTGTGAGACAATATGAATTGTGGAGTGAGTGTAGGTGTTTCTCGCCATTCACTGTTTTGGCCATAACTTGAAGAGCGCTTGTCAGATTTGAGTGAAAATACATCAACTAGATGCGTCTCGTCGAGAGCTTTGAAATGAACCCGCTATTCACTAGGAGAAACATTCGAATTTGTTCTTACTATTGTAAGTGGTATTGCAGTAGACATTTCCACAGATTTAATGAGTTGGAGAGGTAGTTTAGTCTTTTCATATGCATTATAGCTAATCCACTTCACTTTCCATCACGTGTGCACACGTCTTCATACACTTGGTTCATGTGGTTCTTCGGATTGATAATTAAACGTGTGTCAATCCACCACTATACACACTTGTGGGGCAAATGAGGTTTAGTCTCTTTGACACAAGTCCCTAAGACCTCGTGACTTAGGTGCACAATTCATAACTACAAATAGTAGTAAATGCCCATTTTTCATTCTGCTCAAGATTTGTAGATTCTAATTTGGGTGTAGATACAACAACCATTCCATCCTCTTTTTTCTTTGCCTCTTTTGCAACCAGTTTTGGAAAACTCTTTATGACAATTTCTATTTTCTTGTTTTCTTATCATCCTTGTCATCCTTCTTTGATTGTGCAAGATTAGAAAAATTTTGCTTACTAGTAGATGAGCTTGCTTTATCTTTTCCCTTCTGAATAGCCACGAAAGCTTGATCTACAACACGCATAATGGACCTGTTATGCCTAGAACGATCTTCTTGCAACAGAAGAGAGACTAACCCCTCAAATGTCAAGCCATTTGGATTGCCTTTCATCATCAATCAAATAGTATAAGCAAAACTTTGATATGAATCTAGAAAACCATTCAGCAAGTGAACTATCTTGCAAGACTTCATCAATAGGAATAACTACTCCTTCAAACCTTTGATCTTTTCCAAAAAACTATCCATGAAATCTCGTTCATTCATATGCTCACTCTCCAGCTATTTTCAAAGGTAAGCAACATGAGCCTCATTCCCTTCCTAGTATAAAGTGGTAAGTTTATTCCAAGCATCTTGTGTTGTTTGAATAACATCGTTATCATCATGTGTGATCCTAGAAGGATCAGGAGTGGGTATCATTCCTAATTCGTTGAGTGCTAGGTTTTCTAATTCAATTGTGATGCGATTTTGATTTACCTAGACATGAACAAGTCCACTTTTGAGGTTTAAGTTGACTGTATGATCATAGATTCTTTACCCAAGACCAGAGGTTTGGTGAGATCCTCGTCTTCACACACTAGCACTTTGATTGTCATTAGAACATCTTGAATGTAGAGGGGAAGTTCCACCTCGCCCATGCAAGGGGTTTCCATACCTCCCAATCCTATGAGATATGCTTCTATATGATTGACTTTTAATTGCATTTCTTGATAGTATGAAAGTCCAATTGCACTAGTGGCTGCTCCTAAGTCAATCAAAGCTCTTACGGTCCTTGCACTCTCTCCTTGTCCTACTTATAGGGTCACAAAGGGTCATCGATCAACTATCCTACGGGAACATACAATTGATGATTTGCACATGGTCATGTGATATCTTGGAGCTTCTTGAGTGTCAAACCTAGGTTGATCTCCACCTTGTTTTCTCAATTTCATTCGTTGGATGCATTCCAAAGCTTCTGCTTGTGCTTCTTCTCAAATTCGTTTTTCCTCTTCCTTATGTTTCTTAGTAGTATTGAGTCGATTTAGCATCTCCTCTATCAGGGGTTCTTGATATAATTTGACTCTACATCACTAATGTAACTAGGTAGGATGTCGCCTTCTAGTGTGGCTAATTAGACCACTTCACTTGTTGATATTCTATTAATAATCATGCGTCCATAGCCTCACTTCTCTAGGTTGCTTGCATGTTGCTTTAAGGTGTACACTAGGACTAAATCTCTTGCTTTCAAGCCCTTATCCTTCACATGGGCATCAAAGTAAGCCTTTTGCCTTTTCTTGGCCGTCTATATTCCTGTAGATGCTCTTAGTTTTGTTTCACCCAACCATTCGAGATCAAAGATCCTTGAAGTTAGTTTGTGACCTGTCCATTGATGCTCTTGTGCTACCTTCAGTGTTGGTATCAAGAAGTATAATGGTAGCACTGCATTTCATCAAATACCATCTGATAGGGTGTGGCTTGGAGTACCGCTTTATAGGCAACTCAATATGCCCAAACAACATGATGTAGCTGCTTATTCATTATTATTCACCAATTTCGTCAATACATTACATAGAATTTTGTTTGTACTCTCAGCTTGACCATTAGCTTGGGGATGATAAGGGGTAGACTTCTTATGTATCACCAAGAATTCTTGGAGAAGGTTCTCAATGGCTTCATTCAAGAAGTTTGTGCCTCTATCACTTGCTAACTCAATTGGTAACCCATATCGGGTGAACACATTCTCGAATAAGAACTTATCCATCATCTGAGCATCATTCTTTGTTGTCGCCTTTACTTCTACCCATTTGGTTAGATAGTTTGTAGCTACAACAATGTACTCAGCATGTGAACCCTTAGCTGGGGGATTAATAGGACCTACAAAGTCTATCCTCCACTTAGAGAATGCCCATCCGCCCATCACAGGCTTCAATGGCATCTCATCCTTCCGTATCGGATACTGCTTTCATTGATAAATATCACATCGCATCACATAGACATGTGCATCCATGTGAAGAGTTGGCCACCAAAGACCTGTGAATAGTATAGCTTTGATCACATGGTCTAGTCCAAAATGTCCTCCTGCTACACCTTGGTGAGCAGTCTCTAAGATCTTAAGATATTCACTCTCATGGACACACAACCTAAGATATCTGTCTTTTTCTTGTTTGTATATATTATCACCTATGAGTGAGTAATCTAATAACTTCCTACTCTAAGATTCATTATCTGGCCAATGCCATTTCTTGAGGGAATGTTCTCGTCCTCAGAAACTTCACCAATGGTTCACTCCAATCTAGTATTAAAGACACTTGATATAGTGTAGCATGCTCCACAGGTGGTCTAATACAATAGACTAGGCATTCCTTGCATAACTTATGGACATCTGCTTCCATTGTTGGCCAATATACCCCTAACCTTTGCAAGGTCTATAAGGTTCAATGTTTAGAGTGATGTTGTTGTACTCCACCTACATGTGCTATTTACAGCCACTTTGCATGCCTCTACACAACAAGCTAGTATGCCTTGATTGGTGTGCTTATACACATTATCTGCCATTATGTGGTATTTCTAAGATCTCATAACTTCTTTATCTCTTGCTCTCAATACAGGATGTTTGGGTCCAAATGTTAGAATAGGCACTATTGTTTTGGCCCACTTAGGCACTACTTCTAGATTGAACAAATAAGCATCAGGAAGGTCATCTGATACTTCTTGAGGGGACTCCCTTGAAGTTAGTCTAGAAAGGTGATCCCCCCTAAGGTGTCTTGCCTTTCCTAACCACTACTTCAAAGTTATATTCCATTAGTAAGAGGAACAATCTTACTAATCGACCTATATTGCAAGGTTTTTTCACTAGATATAATAGAGCTTGATGGTCTATAAAAAATTTAAACTTATTTGCGAGCAAATAATGTCTAAACTTCTTAACTGTGTATACCATGCCTAAATCTTCTCTTTCAATAGTAGTATAATTTCATTCAACCGCATTCAACTGTCTACTGGCATAAGCAATTGGAAGATCCATATTACCTTCACCAGTTGGTTATGCGAACACATGCCCAATTGCATAATTGGACGCATCCACACGAACATGGAATGGCTTGTTCCAATTTGGTGTAGTCAAGATATGTGCTGAACATAGTCGTCATTTGAGCTCATTGAAGGAGTTCTCACATTTGTCTATCCACTCAAAGTTATTCATAAGGGAGTATAGAGGCTTTGCAATGATCGCATACATATAAGGAAATGTGAGTAATAGCCGCAAGTTTTTCCTCAAGAACTCTTTAAAGACATGACATGTCAACCTCTGAAAGGTAGTTGGTGCATTGGTGAGACCAAATGGCATGACCCAAAAAGTGAATATGCCCCACTCTGTAGCAAAAACCATCTTATGCTGATCTTTTGGAGCAATGACCACTTGATTGTAGTTAGAGAATCCATCAAGGAAGCTGTATACTTCTTTGCTTGCCACCCTCTCTAATAGATGCTCAATGATAGGAAGCGGATAACTATCTCTAATAGTGGCTGCGTTAACCTTCTTAAGTTAATGCATACACATAACTTGCCATTCTTTTTGGGCACCACTACAATGGGGGATATCCATTCAATGTGCTCAATCCTCCTTCTACCAATCTATGTATCTTTTCCTTGATCTTGGTAGCATAATTGTCGTTATATGTGTATGGCTTTTGCTTAGAGGGTTTGGCATCTGAGGTCATGGGAATCGTATGTGAGCATATGTCAGGGTCTACTCATTTCAAGTCCTTATAACTATAAGCAAATACATATATGTATTCTCTAAGTATGGCAATCAACTCTCCCTCCTTGTTGTCACTTAGATCGTGTCCTATGTATGTGCATCGTTCTTCATCTCCTCTATGGTCACAATGATTTTCCTAGTTTTCTCTTTGTTATCATAGGCTTCTCCTGCTAGTGCTTCACATTTAGGCATCCTTATCATAACTTTTCTATCTTCTATCTCATACTTCTTAAAATTTTCAAGGACCTCAAACAAAGATTCTTCCTCCTCCAGTGTGGTTTCTCTCTTCTTTCTTTTCTTTCCTTCACTCTTGGCATTTATATGTGTGGTTAATCTCACATCATTCATAAAATCCTCATTCCTTTGAGGGTGAGCTTCTACTTCATACAAGATTTCTTCTTCTGATGCACAAAAGGGATCCATATGGATGGATTCTATATTTGAATCACTTACTTGATCGATCTCATCCATACTACCTCACACTCTTTAAGAACCAAATCACAATATAGTTGGTTCTATGGCAAAAACTGAAATGTCATAGCCATCTTCATCATAGTGTGGTGTCCATTGTTCTTCATTGATGGCTACATCCATTGTTGCTAGGATTTTTGCCCAACCATGAGGCTCAAATTCTTTGTCTGGGAAAACTATAGGTGCATAGGCTAGGTCTCATATCGATCTATGAGTCTCCTTCACACCTACCTCTCTAATCTTTTCTCTTTTTTGTTCTTCTTCTGCCACTTTACACATCCACAAGTGAGTGTCTTCATGCATCCATGAGGATCCTGATCCCATGGAATGCGCCGACTCCATGTCATCTGTGGTTTTATGGATGGGATTCCATTGTATAGGGGGCACATCTCTATGAGAGCAATCCTTGAGATCGACTTTGGTTATGACACCTAAGTGTTGCAAATACAAGGAACTGGTTCCCCAATCCTATACTACTTGCAATTGTCTTAGGAATGGTCTTCCCATAATCATCTCATAGGCTTGGTTCTTGCTAAAGTCGCATATGGCAAATGTATGCTTAAACTCTACACCGCAAGTAGCGAGAGTTATCCCTTCTAACAATCCTAAGGGTCTTTCTATGTGACCATTGGCCATTTGTAATTTCATTCTCATTGGCGTGAGTGTCGGTTTGCCCCAACGCTTCCATAGGGAAGTGGTAGCAATTGCAACTCCTACACCTGAGTCCAAAACTGCCTTAGTGGTGTAGCCTTTATGAGTGATTGGAAAGATAGGTGTCTCCTTCTTCACCTTCACTCATCTTTCCTATCTTGTCCAAGGGTATTTCTGGCACTGTTCTATAAGGTCCTACTTGCGAACGAGGTTTGGCTACTTCTGGCACTTGGTTGGCTATGTTTTACCACAATTCTGGTTTAACTTTGAGTAGCTCTTCTAAAGTGAGATTGAACTGCACTTACTTGGTTGGCTATGTGTTTCCACAATTTTGGTTTAACTTTGAGTAGGTCTTGTAAAGTGAGATTGAGTGAGGTTTCACTACTTCTGGCACTTGGTTGGCTATGTGTTTCCACAATTCTAGTTTAACTTTGAGTAGCTCTTCTAAAGTGAGATTCTCGGAACAAGGTTTCGCTACTTTTGGTACTTGGTTGGCTATGTGTTTCCACAATTCTCGTTTAACTTTGAGTAGCTCTTTTGGTTTGCCCCAACACTTCCATAGGGAAGTGGTAGCAATTGCAACTCTTGCATCTGAGTGCAAAACTGCCTTAGTGGTGTAGCCTTGATGAGTGATTCGAAGATAGGTGTCTCCTTCTTCACCTTCGCTTATGTTTCCTATCTTGTCCAAGGGTATTTATGGCACTGTTCTATAAGGTCCTACTTGGGAACGAGGTTTCGCTACTTCTGGTGTTCCTCACTACCTCCGTATTCATAGGTATGATTGAATCTTCATTTCTTACCATGACTATGGGTGCTCTCATATAGGTGGACTTTGCTTCCCATGGGCCTATGAAATGAGGCAATTTCTACAAAGAATTAAACATGAAGTCTAACTGCTCACTAGACTGTTCATCGTCCTGTTCTCCAGAGATGGAAGGAATGTCTAGTGGGAATTGATCATGTAGGTCATCCACAAGTTCAACAGGAGGAGGATTCTCACTTTCTTTTGCCCATTTCTCTTCTTGAATTTCTCTTAGAAATTCTTGGGAATATCAATTCATAGAAGAAGTGGTGTTATGGTTTAGTGGAATTATGCACATAAGCTTCCTTGGGAGGATTGCTCATTTTTTTTCTTGCCCTGTCCGTACTCTGGGAGGTGGCTTCCTTTCTAGATTTTGCAATTAGCCTATCCAATCTTTATAATAGTCAATCAAAATGTAATTGAGTCTTAGCTAAACTAGAGCAATTGAAGAGATGACAGGCCTCAAACATGGTTTGAGCCAATTCTACCATCCTAGCATAAAGCTTGGTCTGTTCAAGCTCTAGGGTAAAACTTTTCATGATCTGTTACGTTTGGCCCTTCTTGTATTCTAGCCTAATATGCTTTAAGCATCATGTCTATGTCCTCGAGAGTGGGATCTACTAAGACTGATCCTACTCTAGGTGATGGCAAGATTGCACAAGGTTGATTAGAGGGTGGTGGATTAGAAAGTGAAAGGGATGGTGATGGTGATGTGTGAGAGTGCATTTGAGATGTGATTTCAATTATCTTGGCTTTTGTTTCTTCTGTGTTTTTGGTTTGTCCGGGCAGGATGGTACTCCCGCTAAAAAATCAAAGGAGACGTCGTTCTTAATCTTTCCTCAAGTTCATTCATTTTCTTTGACCATTGTCTTTTTATTCATTCATGACTTTCTCTCCAAGCTCTTGTCCTCTTCTTGGTTAGACTCTCAGTCTCACTAACCTCAAAACTCTTTTCCTGACCTAAGTCTTGTTTTTGCTTCAATGCCTGAGCTCTCGTGACCACTTGCACTAGGGCAATGGAAGTCACACTTCCCATAGATTCTACCACTATCCCAATGATGTTGATATGAGTGATTTTTGGAACATTGCTTGGGTTCTTAGTACAATCTTGTAACAGGTGCTCCTTCCCACAAGCTAGACAAAAACCTTGAATTATCATAGATTGAGGTTGTGTAGGTTCATGCATAGGGCAATCACGAATGAGGTGATCTCCTTGACATCGATAGCATGGTCCTCTAGGAAATGGGGGTCTTATTTGTCTAGATTGGGGCCTAGAGGTAGGATTTGCATACATGACATTTGCATATTCAGGCTCCCAACTAGGTTCACTCGGGTCTTCATAATAGTATGACTCCTTGTGTTGAGGTGACTGCATATGGTAAGAATGTGGACTATCCATATGAGTTGAGTCAAAACTATGATCATTTGGGTCACTTTCTGAAAGCAATGGTGATACTGACACTAAGGCTCTATTCAAATTGTCTTCCGCAGCAGCATACTTCACTAGGATCACATTGGTTAGAGGTGGAGGTTGTTGCGTTAAAACTGGTTGAGGTCTTTGTTGAGGTCGGTAGGGTGTTTGAGGCCTACCATACTACTGTGGGTACTGATTCTGATATCTCCCTTGTTGTAGATATGGCTGTGGATAATGTTGTCTAACTGGTTGCTTATTATATGGGCAATCTTGTGCAGTGTGGTATATCTCCTTTCTATGGTGCAATATTGGATTTTAGGGTTCACCTGGGGTTAAGACAGGATTGGACACACATTAGCCATATGGTCTCCTCCATAGGTGTAACACCGTTTCACTAGGGAAAATCTCGGCATTTGTTTGCTAGAGACTCCTAACTTTTGTGCTACCTTCAAAGCGCTGATACCTCATCTAGATTATCCTCAATATCTATGCACATGTGTACACACTCTTCTATGGATCTAGGGTCCTTTAGATACACATAAGATCTCAATTTGGTACTTAACAATCCATCTAAGAATAAAGCCACTTGTTTGGTGGGTGTGGGTAACTCGGGCATAGGGCATCTCTCTAGGTATTGCCAAAGTCTTCTTCCTGCAAGTCTCACTGTCTCTTGAGGTGTTTGTTTAAAACTATGGATCAATGAGGAAGTAATGTGCTTTATGCCACTCTTTGAAAATTCCATGATGAAGGCTTCTAGTAGTTGGTCTATGTTTCTAAATTGTCTCTGTTGTAGTGGTTGAAACCATGTAAGGGTCATGTTCTTCAGGGTTATACCAAAAGCGTTGTATTGCATGAACATGATCATACAGGTCATGTTCTTCAAGGTTGGACCAAAAGCTTTGTATTGCATGAACTTGCCTAAATTCTGCCACATGATCATATGGGTCTCCAGTGCCATTGAAGCAGCTCTTTATGGACTTAACCAATTGTTTAGGCCTCAAGGTCCTAGTGTGTTCTGTAGGCCTTGGTAGAGGGAATCCATTTGCATTTCTCTTTATTCCTTGGGTCTCTATGTCTCTCATTTTCCATTCTATCCGTCTCTATTCTCATTCTTTCTCATTCGAGTGGGGTAATGAAGCTCACCTCAAGTCTATGTATACTCCTGTCTCTTTGAGTTCCATGAGCTTGGGATGTTCCAGCTCCTTGTTGACCATAAGACACATTAGATCTTGGTTGGGGGAAAACAAATTCACCCTTCCAAGTGTAGGCATGTCTACCATACTCTGAGACCACAAAGATCATCTTCGAGGTATTGTCTAAGTAGGTCACTTTGCCTGGGGTGTCAGGATCTTTGAATTCATATATGGTAAGCATTCCCACTTCATTAGGTTGGCTAGGCTTATACCTCTAGAAAGCCTTGTCTGTTTCTTGATTTAAGAGCAAATCTATGCTCTTGTTATCTGGGGGAACCCATTCTCGAGTGATTAATGTGGTCAAAACTAATTTGCCTTGAGGGGTTCTTGGCTCTCTTCCTAAGTTCCCTTGCTCTATGTCACCTATTTCAGTCTCTGAGATTATGTTGCCAAATTCATATGTCCTATCTGGTTGGCTGGTGACCACATACATTGTTCCTTGTTTATTTATGTATGAACCATTTTCGAATTTGACTACTGGATGTTCTAGTCCAATGGGTTGATTTGGGTTTTTAATTTGGACAAAGGATCTTCTCAGACCATCCTCATAGATGTGAGCACCTAATCAGTTGGTTTTGATGTATTCTAGTTGAGTCTTGTAAGGTCCTTTTGGTTTTTCTAGGTATACCACTCCTAAGCTACCTATGGGTCTCTCCATGCTATAAGACATCTCCAAGTCACATGATTTTGAACTTAGAACATATGGGTAATCACTCAATTGCTAGGCCCAAGGCCTAGCTATATGGTTGACACTAGCCTCTGGTGATCTAATACTTTGTCAATCTCTCCCTAGGTTTCTACTCAACCCCAGGTTCGTATGCCCTACCAATTAGCCAAATGCCCCTTGTACAACCACATTGCTGATTCCTTAATATCACTCACTTGTTTCTTTTTAAGTTTTTTTTTTGTGTATTTCCTTGTCTTTAAGTATGCATCATAAGGAGCACTTAACTTTTCCATGATGTTTTTCGTCCAATAAAATTAAGTTCTTTGCCCTTAAGTTATCCCTTGATAGCAATTTAATCTATTCGTATACTTGAGAATTTAGAGGCTCTTAGGACTTGAGCTTTGATTAATTCTACTTTTGACAGGTATTCCATTCGTAGGGACTAGTGGGCATCTTGTAATTGGTGAGAGAGTTGATTGGAGAGGTGGATAAGAAAGTTCCCAATTTGGGCTAATTGAGCAAAGGAGTCAAGGAACGATAGAAGTAGATATGGGTCTAGAGGGATTAACCAAAATGGTTGTAGAAGAGGAAGGGGGAGAGTAATCGAGAGAGGAAGGGATGGGTTGGGAATGGCAAATGGCTACCGAATGATAAGGCGAAGGAGGAGGGCTAGGAGGTAAAGGCACTTTGGAAGGAGAAAGAGGAGGTGGTGTATCTTTGAGTGAAGAAGAAGGGATAAGGGTAGTTATCGTAACAAGCTGCGCATCCAACTGAACCAGCACTTCCTCGATTTGCACTTGCTCCATGAGATGCACAACCTTCGTGATTGTGCCAGGCACTTGCTCATGGGAGTGGGTCTGTGGCTGAACAATCGTATCGATGGGTTGAACATCTTCCGTTATTGTGTTTGTAGCAGCTTGATCCTTAGGAGATGGTGGGGCAGAGAGGATATGTGCAGAAGAGGTGGTATCCTGCAAATAGATGATTGAGGAGGGCTGGACTTGACTCTGTGAGGGACTCAGTTTACGATGCTTCCCTCGAAAGAACTATAGGAGATCGTCATTGTCTTCAACCTCCATAACATGTGCAGATTCTTTGTGGAACAAAAGAGTAGGCATGGGAGGAGGCTTCTCAGGTTGAATCGCTGGAAGAAGGAAGGAAAGAAGGTGGGAGAGTTCACAATCTACCGGGAGATTTCTTGACATTCCCAGTGAATACGTTGGAAGAAAAACAACGACCAATTAACTGCTTCATGTGCAGCGGCATCGATCATAGAGTAGAACGGACGAGAAATGTCGTAGGTGCATTTTTGGAGGTTGAGGCAACCACCAGGAATTGTAGGGCCGAGCACTCCGGTTCAAGGTAACAGAGGATCACAACTCATTAGATGACTGGTGTGCGAAGAGTTTCTTCATGGTCGTCATCGACACTTCCCTCGGTTATGGTGTTCAGGGTCACTACAATGCGTGGGTTGAGATAGGTAATCGGCCAACACGTCTCTGTCTGGGGAATGTCAGCTATAGCAGAGATGATTTGAGCAAAAAACAGGTGACATTTGACCGAATGCCAAAAGCCCGTGTGCACGCAAAAACTTGCTCAAATCAGGAGGTAGGCCAGCATAGAAGGTATTGATGTTTGCTAAAGCTTCCATGGCAAGCAACAAGATGCGAATGCAGAAGACAGCAAGGAACACACAAAGTGCAAGAACACAATAGTGGAAAAGAGGTGAAGAACTTGATTAAGTAAAGATGCCAAATGGAAGCGCAGGAAGAAAACGCAATCATCACCAGTGGTTGGGAACATGCATGCATAATGGTGACATTCATGCATTAACAAATTCCCAAACGTGTAGTGCGGTAGCTAATCATGATTATGTAATAAAACAGGAATTTTACGGTCAGATGGTCAACCAGAACGCACGTAATGGAAATAGAAGTCAAGTGACCAAACGAACATAAACCGGATGAAGAATAAAAAATACCAACAACTAATTAAGAGGAGGAAGGCTTGTCATAAGTTTCGACCCATTAATGGGTTTATGAAGAAGTACCACTTAAAGTGGATAACCAAAAAGTAGTGGGTCGGACTTGATCTGCAATACGGTAAGGACCAAACCACCAAAGTTTGAACTTGCCCGTTGAACGATTAGACTTAGCATTATAGAGCAAAACTAATTGTTCTTTGGTAAAAACGGGAGTCTAGAGAAATCGATCATGTGTCTTAGCTTGCCGTAGTTGCACTTCTTGCAGCATCAGAAAAATTTCCAAATGTTGTTCATTCAAAGACCGCAACATCTCCAACCGGAAG
The DNA here is from genome assembly GCA_020310875.1 of Ceratopteris richardii. Lineage (NCBI taxonomy): Eukaryota > Viridiplantae > Streptophyta > Polypodiopsida > Polypodiales > Pteridaceae > Ceratopteris > Ceratopteris richardii. Next base: position 68,155,672 of record CM035434.1, read on the forward strand.
GGAAAGGACTCTGTCGGTAACAACTTGTGATTCAATGCCACCCGTAAACTAGGGACCACCAATTCCATGGGTGCAATGGCCTCCAACCCATATGCCAATTTAAAAGGCATATTTCTTGTGGCCACTTTGTAAGTAGTACGGTAAGCCCATAGGACCAAAGGAAGGAATTGATCCCAGCGTTTCGGACATTCTAGCACTAGTTTTCGGAGCATGTTAAGAAGAGTTTTATTGGTGCTTTTAGCAAGTTCACTGGCATGAAGATAATACGGGGAGCTAAATTTATGGACAATCTTTAGGGTATGGGTAAGCGTTTGCATCAAAGAATTAACAAAATGTGTGCCTTGATCCGAAACAATCTCTAAGGGAAGACCAAAGCAAGGAAAAACATCAGTCATCAAACATTTGACCACCACCGATGCAGTTGCGGATCGTAATGCCCAAGCTTCAGCCCACTGAGTAGCATAATCAATACAAGTAAGTATATACCGACGATTAGTAACTATAGTAGGAGGGGTAGTGGGACCAATGAAATCCAAGCCCCACTTTTGAAAAGGCTCAAGGAGAGAGACAAGCTGCAATGGGAAATGATGTCATTGTAAGGGCTGCCCCAATCGTTGGCAAGCATCACACTATTTGACAGAAGCAGCAATGTCACGCTGCATAGTGGGCCACCATAAGTCACTGTGTAGAACTTTCTAGTAAGTAAGATCTATCAAAAAATGACCAGCAGAAGGAGTAGAATGGGCCATGTCAACAACCGAAGGAACTTCATGGGGAGGGATACAACGTAAGAGTGCACCAGATGGATCCATGTAATACAACTATCCTACAATGATCCAAAATCATCGACTATACATCGCCAATTTATGGCGAGCAGAAGTAGAAGTATTAGCCCAGGGGCTTCCACTCATGAGAAAGGTCATAAAAGTATCATAATATGAAGGTGCCTTAGGGAGCTCTTGACAATCATCCTTGACCGAATCAGTCGCGTAGATATCAAGAATAGTATCATCAATGCCACTGAGAAGTTCATCAGAATCAAGCCGAGATAAGAAATCAACCAGTGCATGCGCTGACCTCGGATGATGTACAACCTCATAATCAAATTCTTGCAGCAATAGCACCCATTTGGCTAATCTACCCCCTAAATGTTGCTGGCAAACAAGATAAACGAGAGCTACATGGTCCACATGAAAGGTAAATGGTTGTCCCGATAAATAATGCCAGAATTTCTTCACCAAATAAACCAAACCCAGACATTCGTGCTCAATGACGGAACAATTCCGTTCTATAGCAACTAATCGTTAACTAGCATAATAAATAGGGCGGAACCACTTATCCTGTTGTTGCATGATCACACTATCGATTGCCTTGTCCGATGCATCCACAAAAACATGGAACAAAAGCTGCCAGTTTGGTGCTTGCAGTATAGGAGCCTGGGTAAAGAGTATTTTTAGTCGATCAAATGCAATTTGGCACTCCTCGGTCGACACAAACTATCAAGGATTGCTAATAATCAACTGATTCAAGGGTATAGCTAAATGTGTGAGCCACCGAAGATGTCATCCATGCCAGCATATCTCTCCAAGGAATTACATAAGTTCTTTAGGTGTCATAGGGGCAGGAGCCTTCAACATGGCTTGCACTTTATCTGGGTCCACTTGAATAACTTGCTGTGAAATAATTGACCAAGCAATTTGCCACACGAAACTGAAAAGACTGACTTGTTGGGATTTAAGCACAAACAAAACTCCCTACACTTAGAAAAGCAGCACCGATGCTAAAACCGGATGTGCATCCAATCAAACAACCTAGTTATCGCATGAATCCCAGTTATGATGCTCAAGTGAAAGTTGAATTGTATCCTTTGCTGGAAGTAGGTTTCATTGTCCCCATTGAGCATGCTGAATGGATCTCACCTATTGTCATTGTCCCAAAGAAAAACAAGCAATTGCATATCTATGTGGATTACCAAAAATTAAATGCGGCAACAGTGCCTGATCCCTTCCCACTTCCCTTTTTGGATACGATGCTCAATGATGTTGTCGGATGAGAAATGTATTCCTTTTTGGATGGTTATAGTGGCTATAATCAGGTGCGCATGGCCGAAATGGATATTCCAAAGACTACGTTTATTACAAAGTGAGGCGTATTGCATGTACGATGATGTGGTTTATTCTTTGCAATGCTCCTAGTACCTTCCGACGATGCATGTAGGAATTTTTTCCCCCTACTTAACCACCTTTATGCGGGTGTATTTGGATGATTTTTTGTTATCTGCTAACGCATCAGCTCACCTCTATCACACGGTGTTGATAGATGCGAGGTTCCAACCCTTTCATATCTCGATAATCCCACGCGAATACATCTTGAAACTCGGTCAGCAACTGTAGTAGATCATTTTGAAAAGTTTTCAATAACCCAACCTTAAGCTTGATCGATCGCAGTGTAACCTCATTTCCCAAATTGCAGGTGATGAGTTGATCTTCCGGTACATAAAATTGTCAGGGCATGGATATATCCTCAGGTGAATGGAATAATTGGAGTAATTTTGTGGCATTCAAAACTTGATCCGTAATTGGGTCCACTTGTTTGGTAATCAGAACTACCGTACAAATGGCCGGATTCCAATTATCTATAATCGCTTGTAAGTCGATTGTACCCAGGGCTAGCAAATCCTGGTTAGCATTGAGAAAAGCTTCTTCTTCATCATCTGAAAGTCCATCCAGCATATGCACAGGTTCGTCCACGTAAGGTTGAGCATGAAGGTCGCAAGGCTTCATCTCATCCAATGGTACTACATATTTTTGATGATTGCTTTTGAAAATAAGTTCGTGTGCAGACCAGTCTTGCAACACTTTGGCTTGTTTCAGCTAGGGCCTCCCGAACAGTAAGTTCTAGTCCAGACTTGAGTCAGGTAATTCTCAAACAACAAAAGTCATTTTGAACATCGCTCCCACAGCATGGTCCACCATAGAATCAATTTCTAGACTAATAGTTGTCGTAGCAGATGTACACAAAGATCCTAGACTAATTTGTTGCTAGAATTATTGTCATACACTCAGAACCAAGGCTAACAGTTGCCCCAATGGCATTGTAATAGATGCCTGTGATAGAATATCCCACACAGAGTCAAAATTCGATGTACCCGATACTGAATTTGGTGGACTCTCTAGTGACACTTTCATCGGACCCGGTTCTTCCAGTGGTAGATTCGGTACTGTCTGCTGGACCACAGGTATCGGATTGGGTAAAAAAGTTGGTTCTTGACTTGCCCACGTACTAACTTTTGTAAAAACTCTCTTTTTTTCTTGAATGGCAGGCTCAAAAATCTCAGCAACCGGTTGTAACTTCTTATCGGACCATGTTTGAATGTAACTTTGGTAAGAAGTATCCCTCAAATGCGGTGGTACATAGTGGATAGCCTGTTATTCCTGCTCCTGTATTATAGCATTTATGGTCGGTCTGGTTTGTACTTTGGCATTATATGGACACGTTTTGATAGAATGACTCGCCATATTACAAATAGCACACTACATTTGGTTTACTGCACATGCAGAAGTAGTTTGTCCCGAGTTCTTACATTTTGTGGAGTACATTATTTCAATGGATCCTCACTCGTACAGTTGGATGCCTTTAACCAATCCAGATCTTCGGTGAACCCACCAACTTTATGCTCCAACTCCAATGCCATAGCTATTATCGCATCCAAGGTCATACCACCCACACATAATATAATCATTACTTGTTTGAGCTAAGGGTTTAATACATTAATAAACCACTGAGTAATCACGTCATTTGGTAGGTTAGCATGCGCTTGCGGTAGTTGCCGTAGATGAGTATGAAATAGAGTTGCATACTCGTGCACATTCTAATGTGGTTTCTGTCTATTGTTTTGTAGATAGTCAAAGATCTCAACCTCATTGTTCTTCAATCGAAAACGTTGTAAGAAGGCATCCTTAACATCATCATATTGACCGAAATGATTAATGTCATATTCAATTAACCACTAGGTAGCCTCATTAACCAGAGTATATTGGAACACTATAGCCTTATATGCCGGATCCGCTGGATAGTTGAGTACATCATAATTGATTTCAAAAGTACGCACATGGGCATGAGGATCATCACCGAGAAATCCTCCAAATTTCATATACGTAACTCCAATAGGTACCGGTTGTGTGTGGTGGTATGACCTGTTGTTGTTGTTGTTGTTGCTGATGGTGGTTTTGTTGCTATTGTTGTTGGTGTTGCTGTTGTTGCAAACCACTCATGTTGTTTAAATCAAGAGGAAGTATCACTCCTAAGTGATTTGAACCAGTTAAGTCTAATTGCTGCTGTGTCATTTCAATGTCTTGTACGTTCTCTAGTAATCTGATATTGTTAAGTCGATCACACATGCCTACGCCCAACTACCATTCCTCATAGTTGACTTCTGAGGTAAACTTTTCACCAAAACTTTCATCCAACAATACACTAGTTTCCTCAAAATTAGAACCCAAAGTAGAGCTATGACCGAAATTCCGCAAGCCGACCCCCGAATTATCCGAACTACCATTGAAATTCCACAAACTGCTATCGGAATTTTCCACACTGTCATCAAAACCAGCAATTACTTCCCCAACCTTACTTTTCGCGGATGGGGTTGGTTGCACTTTTGATATACCCTATAATCCTTGCACAAGGAAATCCTGCAGTGGCACTCCACTAGCCCATATTTCTCGCTTTCCTTCCAATGTTTGTATGTCACCACTACCACCAGGAGGTGTTCTGTTGCTCTAAGGGTTGCCCATAATTTTTCTCATGCTATGGCATCCTTTTCCCTTCATGAAAATACCTTCTTTTTGTAAATTAGGAGATATCCATGTGAACACTCTCCTAAAACCCTTTTTTGATATTTCCTCTAGTCTAAAGTATTGAAGCCTTTTCCATGAAGTAGCTTTTTGGCACAAATTCAAAATCCCCACGTAGGAAATCTCACGCGCTCATTTCTTTAAGAGTGGGTTGTTAGGAAGAATCTAGAGAGATTTGACCATGTGCTACTTTTTGACTTTTCCAAATGAGCACATGGGGAATTATGTAGAGCCTATAAATAGAGGCTCACTTCTTGTAAAGGGGTCCCCTTGGCCATGGCCTTGGCCTCCTTTTTGTTAATGGAAGAAGGTGTCATGTGTTACTCTATTGCCTCCTTGTGTGCAATGGCGTTGGTCTTGGTGTATGGATTTGCATGTGTGTGTGCATGGTTGGGAGGATGTTCCCCTTTGCTCCTTGTGACGTTGGCCATTGTTGCCATTGCTCCATGAGCTTGGGTGAACCTCTCGTCTCATTCTTTGCCCCAACTTGGAGAAACCTCTCACTTCCATGTGAGGCGGTTAGGGTTGTTGTTCCCCTATTCTCAACAATTTGGCGCCGTTGCCGGGGACGTCGGCCTTTAGCCGTTGGTTTTTCCAAGTTTGCGTGTCCATACTTCGTGAGACGCACCATGACACTTGGAGGAGGATGAATACGTGTGGCCTTCGGTTGGCCTTGGGTACCTCTTTCTTTTAATTTTTGAGTAAGTTTTAGTTCATTTTTTTGTTTGTTGCACAAAAAAAAACACCCCCTAAACCCTTTTTCTCTCTCTCTCTTTCTCTCATACACACATCTCTATACACACTCCTGCATTAACCCCATGCTGACGTTTCTTGCATTTGATGCTTTCTTGGAGAGGGGGTGGGTAGTTACTTTCTCGTGACCCTCCCTCTCATCCATTTCCAAAAAAACCAAATAAAACTTGAATATGTAACACTATCGTTGGATTGCTATCTCTCCACATCAATACGAATTCAAAAGGCAAAAGAAGAGTTTTTATTTCAATGGAGGGATGAATGGTTAAATACAATAGTTCGTGAGATTCCTAATTTTTTGAGCCCACGCATTCATACCCGTTGAAAACGTCTGGCATGTTCATTGAAGTTAGTCACTAACGACTATGTGAGCGCAGAGGATGGCTCCACATTTCCACATTTCTCTCTCTTAGTTAATGAGGGGCAGGTGTGCGCATTAACAAGGTTTCATGCTTTCTTCTGCTTTTCCTCCTGCATATTGAGCTCCTTGATTTCTCCTCGGCATGTTGAGCTATGCTCCATGCTCTGCTGTGCCTGCATCTCCTATTGACGCACGCGTTGGGGTTGAGCATGGCCTCCCCATATGGTCTTTCATTATGGCAAATACTTTGTTCGATGCCTGCATTGGAGGAGTCAAGCTCTAGTTTGCGCACATCTCTGTGGATACCAAGCTGGTGCTCTATCAATTCACCCGTGTTCTAGCATCTGCGATGGAACGTGGGCTTGGGATTTCTCAAGCTCGACCGGGTGTTTGATGGGCCTTGAGTTGAGCTCTGCTCCTCATCTTCTACATTGTGCCATGTGTGAGAGGATGGCTTGTAGGCCTTCCCTTTTCGTGATGTTGCTCTGCGCATTGAGTGATGCTCCGCAACCGCTCATACTCGAGAGGTGTGGTTTGAGAAATGGAAGGCCATGACAAGATTGATGATCTTGACACATGACCATTTTGTTGGGTCTACAACTACTGTCGAGGTCCGAAATCTTCATTGGGTATCCATTGTAGAAAAAGTTGTAAAAATTCCAAATAAACACTCTGGATGCATTGTTGCAAAAGATGTCAAGGATCTTCTTATTGTAATTTCTGTTTAAGTAAGGTGCATGACGCTATGCATGGTATCGGCATGTTGTTGATGTTACCATAGGAAAAATAAAGATGATGGGTTCACATAAACGTTCGCGGGAATGCTATTATGATTTCTTTTATGTCTTGGTGTAACAATATCGTGTAGTTTGTGTCATTGACTTCATGCTTCCGTCTGCTTTCTCTACGGCTTGGGAGCTGAGGTTTTCTCCCCAAGACTATGATGAATGCTTCCTATCACATTCTCATTCACCCTCGATGAAGGGGCTGAACTCCTGTACTCTCTGGAATGGCTCGCCTGTTTTGCCTCTATTATTTTGCTAAGGTTTGAGTACTGAAGACTTTGGGCATGACTGCAAATTTTGAAGCCTAAGGGTTGCAACAAGCAAGATTTTTTTAACTCATCCACCTCGCAAAAGTTCCTTTTTTCTCTGTTGAGATGGAGCTTGATGTTTCATTTTTTGCAAAGATCTTCTTGTAACTGTGTCTGATTGTCATAATGCTTCCCTTGTAATAGCTATTGATACGAATGAACTTCTTGATTATTATGAAAGATTTTCTAAATGATTTTCGGATTGGTGTTCTCGTGCTAAGCAGGAAACGGTATCTCTCTCTTCAGGATTCGAAGGCTTCCATGAACGTGAATGCTTTGCCAATAGTCCTACTATGTCACATGGACAACGATGAGAATTATACTTTATCTTGCACCTACTCGCTGTATTTCTGTGAGAACATCTGATTCCTTGGGAACAACATGAATCTTTTTTATCTATTTTTTAGATATCTATGACGTTCGGTCACAGACTTCCATGCTTAGGCCTTGTCTTTTTCATGCTCGCGGACCATGCAATTGCCTTTTCTGAGGTTGCTTGTCAGCTTTACATTCTTCATGGTGTTTTCATATCCTTGGAGCTTAGCTCTCTGACTCTCTATCCCGAACTACCTTTTCTGTGTGGTCGTCTTGCTTCCCTAGCTTATGAACAGTGGATTTCCTTGCCTCTTGAGTCATGACACAAGTCATATAGCCACTAAGGCAACTACTAAAGTATCAAATAAACGGCAGAGATATGAATGTCTTCCATGCTTGATCAACGAGTAGTTGAGAATGGGTATTGCTGATGTTGCAATATAGATTTTCCAAGAAGAACTTGGACATCCACTACCATTTTCGATGATCTGGAAACCCATCATAGGATACCCCACCTTGAAGCTTTTCATGTATGACCTTCCTCAGCCTTTGTGGCTTTAAATAATACTTGAACAGATTTTACTTCATCCTCACGGGTTGAAGTTTGTTGACCATCTCTTTTGGGAATCTGTTTTCCTCTTATGCCCCACTCCAGACCTTCCCAAACCTACGCAAGAAATTTGACAATCTGAAAACAAGCAACCCTAGGTGCAAGTTGAGCGTAAGATCTTTCGGACTATTGAATATAATGTTTCCACTGCTGGTGTATCCTTGGTTTTATTCAAAGCTAGGGGAATGAATGTCCTAGGGATTTTTTTGTTTTTGGCACGTTGTATGAGCGTAGCTCTCTTTGTGTCTCATGAAAGGTAAGTTTCCATATGCTAGTGGGTATTTGTTGTGTTTGTCAACCAAAACTTTGAGTCTTGCAAGTACTTTGAATAGACAGAATCTAGAGGTTAAGTTTTGTCATTATGACATTTGATGACACACCTATCTCTAGAGTACTTTGTCATGATAACGTGCATCAATAATCTATATCCCCAAGCTAGGAATCTTGCCTCATGCCAACTCATCTTAGCTATGCTTCATGTTCCAGTCTCATATAATGGGTTGCTTGATTTTTATATGAGTTGATTCCTCTTGACATGGTTGTTGCCAGCGTAGACTCGAAAAGACTCCTTTTTGCACAAGGGTAGGAGTGAGAAGTCAATGCTCATTTTGGCCGAGTTTGTGAATGCCTTACTTAAAGAACATACTTTAATTTGAGCTTGGTAGGCACAGAATGCTTCCTAAGGTTGGGGGAGCTCACAACACTTACATTTGCAGGAACACATTGGAATGCTAGGAGTGCTTAAATAAGAAATTATTTTTGGTCTTATCATTTGGCTAAAGCAGGCATTCCGATTGGTTGTCGCATGTCACCTATAGGTATTGAAGATCTATCAATGACGATGCGTGTTAAATACATCTTGATAGGCTCTGCCTCGTTGATTGCCTTATTGTTCAACTCGGGGGAATTATTAGAAAGCATTGAGAAAGTTGGAAGTTTTTTTGGTGTTCGTGGATGCATTGGGCTTGTTTTTTATTTCCTCTAACATGAGATGAATGTATTCATTCTAATTGCTCATCATGAATCTATCTTGAGTGTTACAGGTTGAAACAGAAGTTGAAGATGGCTCAGAATTGTTGGTTGACCTTTTGTAGACGGCTACTACTATTGGAAGCCCACAACTCGTTTGCTTTCTTCATATGTTCTCTCATGACTATTGTGTTCACTTATGTTTAATCATAGACTTGTAGAGAATGAGACAGACATTCATGCATCTTCATTTGGCCACGGAACATCTCTGAGTTGAGGCACTTTGCTATAACATATTGACTTCCCTATTTTATGTGTGCTTCAGGATGGAAGCCTCTCGTAACCAAGGCATTTGGGGGCTGGCAATAACTTTGACCACACTACCTGCTATCACTCTAAGGGCATATCAAGAATTTTTAATGGAATCATAATTGATTGTTTCATGCCAGTAGTTATTATTAGTGTTCAGTTGTGCTACATGATCTTTTGGTTTTGCTATATATATACAGGTAGTACCGTTCTTCGAAAGGATGACAATTGGAGAACATACTCTTGCGGTGTTTAAAATGCTTGAATTTTGAAGGGTTTGTCCTTGGTTTATGGTTCACATGTCTAGTAATGAATCGGAAGAAAATTGAAGGTCAAGGAATGTGAGATTGTTTTTTGCTAGGGAAGAAATTCTCTGGTTTTACAATGAACACACACAAAACTTAGCATTGTTTCTTCCAGACTCCTATAGATGCTTTCTTGTGAAGGATGGCTCGCATTCCAGATGTGTTTGATCCAGTCATCATCTTAGCCTTGAGACTAGTAATTGTTGGATTAAATGAAATAAGTGTTTCATTACAGGCCTGCACCTATTGAACTGCTGCATTAATAGTCCTTCCCCCGGTTAGATGATGTGACACTATAATTTGCAAGAATTTCTCTTGATGGCTCGAAGGTTTTTCAACCTTTGACCAAGCATGTCTACTTAGCAAAGAATACAATTGAATTTTGTGCTCACTTTCTGCTCAGTGGTTGTCCACATAACTAAATGATTAAGATAAGGGAACCCTACTTGGGTTCTTGGTACTTTAATTGTTGGATTGCAGGAGTTGCTAGCTCTCCATGTGGACTTGTCTCTGGAAGAACCAGTCCTATAGGATTTGATGTCCCCTTATGTGGAAACTAAAATTGACATGAATGTTTATCTCATTACAAAATGCAGTCTACAAAGTGCTATGAACTTTCCAGGGATGCTGATCCCTTTTGTACTTCGGGTAGGATTCTTCGAAACACGTTACATGCATATATCATAGGATTCTTTCTCAAATCCTAATCTATTCGCCGACTGACTACTCCACGCCCCATGGTTGATGTCAATGTTAATCTAAATTGTTAATCTAGTGTTACCAGGTATGTACATGGGTTCTTGGGATGGTCAGGGGTCTATATTATAGAGACCCTTTATGTATTTTCCCAGTCACTTCATTACCTTTGACAATTACAATAGATTTAACTACCACTCTCTAGCGCATAACTTCTAACAACTATCATATCCATATGTGCAGAAACTTCTATTGTTCATTTAACATCACTATTATACTTGCACTTCATCAATAACACCATATAAAATTAACACAATACCTCAGTTAATTCAATATTGAACAATGACAATACAGATGACACCGCAATTTGACAAACTTGTGATAGAATCAAACTTCAGCCAATCGCCCAGACAAAACAGCCCAGCGATGCATCTGTCGCTCGCTTCCAATCACTGCTCTATTAATAAAAAAAAGAGTTACAATGTTTTGTGCGACACCCTTTCGGTGCGCGTCTTTTCCTAATTACAATTCTACTAAATAGAAGGATATTGCTTTTCGGCGGCCTAACAATGCTAATGACCTTTCACTTTGGAGGTCGCTCCGCTAGCTCCTAAGTTCCATTCTTCATGATGCTGTTGTATTTTGTTTGCATAGTAGTTCTCTAGTTCGGATTTTGGAGATTCTTACACACTTATTGGCTCCTTTGCTTGTTTGCCGATAATATCAACCATCAATGTTGAGTTTATGATATGGGTCTCTACTTATCTCTATTCTCTATGATTGCCTTGGACCATCTGCAATCTATTCAATTGACTGTCGAATGGGATTTGTGGAATCATAGAGCTACCTCACCCATCGTGGCAATTGGCTTTTCCACTTGAGTGATAGCAGGTTGGTGACTTTCAGTCTCATCATCTGAGGATGATGCTTCCTTCTCTTCCATAGAAAGGCTAGCTCTTGGTTCAAGTTCATAGTGGATTACTTCTTTGTCTATTGATAAAGTGGAAGCTTTATCTTCTTCTTCCACCGCATGTGGCTGCTCCTCCTTGAACACCACATCGTGACTCGCTATGATCTTCTTTGCCTCTAGGTCACTGAGCTTGTAAGCTTTCTTCTCTTCATCGTACCCTAAGAAGATACATTTGGTGCATTTTGGTTGAAGCTCTCTTTGTTTGGAATGTGTACATAACATGCACTTCCAAACACTTTGAAATGGGAAATAGAAGGATTTCTACCCCTGTATGCTGATATAAAGAGCTATGTTTACAACCTCTGCCCAAAAATGATTAGGCAATCATTTTCCCATCAACATGCACCTTTCCATTTCCATGATGGTTTGATTTCGGCATTCAACAACACCATTTTGTTGAGGGCTATGCGCCATTGTGAGTTCATACTTGATTCCTTTGCCCTTATAGAAATCATCAAGTTCTATTGACGTGAACTCATTGGCACCATCCGTCCTGAACTTCTTCATCTTTTTCCCTGTTTCAATTTCAGCAAGCTCAAGCCATTCTTTAAACTTACCAAAAGCTTGAGCCTTATCACGAAGAAAGTACACCCACATCTTCCTGATGTAGTCATCAATGAGTAACATGAAGTAGGAAGATCCTCCCAAGGCTTGTGTAGGCATTTTTCTACACAAGTCAGCATGCACCAACTCAAGAGGACTGCTTGCTATATTCTTGCTTACTTGTGGAAAGGCCTTCCTATGTTGGTTGCCCATCATGCAAGCTTTACATGGTTCTTTCATATATGCAACCGAAGGGAGGTGAGCAACCACACCTTTCCGTGCATCTCTCTCAGTATTGGGTACCCAATGTGATCGAATCTCTCGTACCAAAGCTTACTTGTGCCCACACTTATTGTGGTAGTAAGAGCAGACAAGTCATACATGTTGTTCCTCCTTATTCCTGTCCCTACAACATTGTTGTTCTGGTCTAGAATCTTAGCTCTTGTCTTGCAAAAAGACACATGATGACCTTGATCAAATATAGAAGCTATCAAAATTAGATTTTGATTGATTTGTGGAACATACATGTATGAAAGCTTTCTAATGTCCCCATTACAATTAATGAAAGACACCATACCTTTGCCCTTAGTAGGACATCTTGCATTGTTACCTAACTTTACGATGATGGGTTCCTCTAGAGGCTATAGGGAACTGCAAAGGTCTTCTGTGCTTGTCATGTCACGAGAGGCACCACTGTCCAATACCCATGAGTCATCTGTAGTCGAATCTTCAGTTGAGGAACACATTTCCTCTACCGTAACAAACAACTCAAGCTCAAGTTCGACAATATTAGCAACCTCCTTGCCCTTACCACTTTTCGAAGAGCCACTCTTCTCCTCTGCCTTCTTAATTCAATAGTCTTGGATTCTGTGGCCTTTCTTCTTGCAGTGGAAACATTCTCCCTTGAACTTCTTATTGTGCTTCTTCTTTTTGTTCCCATCTTTCAAAGAATCGGTTTTGGTACCTTTGGCGTTTACCATGAATGCAACTTCTCCTTTATCGCTATCATTCCTTGCCTTGAGCCGTGGCTCCTCCTCCATGAGTAGGGCACTGAATTCTTCAAAGGTTAGTGGTTGTAGTCTGATCTCGATATTAAGGACAATTATCAAACCGTCAAACTTTGATGGACAAATTTGGAGACAATGTCAAGCTACATCCTCACTTGACTTTGGTACACCTACTCTCACCATTTGATCCCATAGATTCTTTATGCAAGTGATAAACACTTCAACAGTCTCCCCATCAACAAACCTCTCTACAATTAGCTGATTCTCCAAGTTTTGAATCCATGTCTGATTCTAAGTTTCATATTGATTTCTCAATATGTTCGAAGCCTCGCATGCCTTTGTGGTGTGCTGAATAAGAGTTAGAACACTATGAGAAGTACTTGTAACTAGATTCAAAAGTGCATCTACATTCCTACTCTTTCAAGCATGTAAAAGATCAACATCGAGAGGAATCATTCATCCAGGATCATTTGAGTCAGGTGTTTCTTGGGGCTCACAATCAATCCAAAGCACAGTCTCAAACAAGTCATAAGAGTCAAGGATAGAAGTGATCTTAAATTTCCACAAGGTGTAATTAGTACCATCAAGTTTAGCTTCTGTGAAAGCTAATGGTTGAATTTGCAATGTTTGCATGACAATAATCATTACTACTCTGTTTTGTGTTCTGCATGCTCCTACTGATGAACCACCTTGATTCCCAAAAGTAAATGATGACACATCGCTTGACATCTTCTCTCTTTAAGTCGTTCAAAAACTACTATGATGTTGGAACTCAAGGTCAAGCACAAGCATGGAAACACATCAGAAAGGTGGGCAGACACAAGAAGAAGGAGCAAGTAGGGAGCTCCAAGTAGTACATGTCAAATATTCAAAAGAATCCCCTACAAAAATAGTGATTTCCATCACTAAAAACCATTGTAAATACCATTTTCTATTTTTGTAACTCCATTTTGTTCAAGCCGAGGAGTCCTCGAGCTTGACGAGTAGTAGAAGTATCATCCTACCAATTTTCATAATTTTTAAACTTTGTTTGAGCCCTCAAATAAGCCTTGGAACCTAATTTTTAACTAGGTTGGACACTAGGTCTCGATAGGGCCAAAACTAGTCAAAAAAATATAAAAAGAGCTAGAGAGCTCATTTTTGAGGTTAGCTTGTTAGAGAATAGAGCTTTGTAAGAGAACTCTTTTGCAATAGAAGCTTTCCATTGTTTCTCTCTTTGATCTTACCTTGTGCGCGTGTGTGTGTATGTGTGTGCATGTTTGTGTGCTTTCATTCACGCACTTCTGCCTTCACTTGCTCGTGGTCTTCATACCGGTCCTCATGTCTCCGCAGATTGACAAGTAAAGGAGGTGGTGCTTACGCTTGAGCTACACCAAATTTTGGCATCATTGCCGGGGAGAGAGCTTCGAGGACGAACGTTGTGATGGTAAGATCGTAGATTTGCGACGTTGGAAGGTAAAAAAAAAAACTATCATTTTTGTTCATTTTCTGATTTTTCTTCTTCATCTTCATCATCATCACCATCTCCATCTTCTTCTTCATATAAATTTCTTGTTTTTTAGTGCATTTTCACCATTTTCATACCATCTTTCATGCATTATTGTGCGAGGAGGAGTTAGGAAGTGCAAGAGAGAGCAAGTGCTTGTGTTTTTTCATGATTTTCTGCATATAGGGAGCTCGCCATTGCTCCACGCTCAAAAAATTTGAACTTCCTGCCAAAAAACACGATTCTAACAGAAAATTGCGATTTTCAGAAAATTCAAAAAAAAAAGACGATTTTCTATTTCCCGCCTAAAAGCCTTTTGGAAAGAACACGATTCTGGGGTCTCAGAATCGCGATTCTGTGGTTGTGCTCAAAATCGGGATTCTCTAAATTTTTGAAAACCACGATCTTGAGGCAAAATTGCGATTTTCAAGAAAAAACACGACTTTGACAAAACACGATTCTCTGTTGGCTCGAAAATCGCGATTTTCAAAAACACGATTTTCACTAAGGTACAAAATCACGATTCTCAGAACATGATTTTCAAGAACACGATTTTCAATCAAAATCGCGATTTTTGGTCATTCTCAAAATCGTGATTTTCAAACAAAAAACACAATTTTGACCAAACACGATTTTCATTCAAAATCACGATTTTCATTCAAAATCACGATTTTCATTCAAAATCGCAATTTTCATGTCAAAAACATGATTTTGAGAAAACACGATTTTCATCCAAAATCGCATTTTTCATGATTTTCATTCAAAATCGCATTTTTTGGGGTTGTTCAGAATCGCGATTTTCATGAGTGCTCAGCATCGCGCAAAATCATGATGTTTGTGGTTGCTAAGCATCGCGATTTTCATCATCCCTCAGAATCGTGATTTTCATCATCCCTCAGAATCGCGATTTTCATCAGTGCTCAGCATCGCGATTTTCATGATTTCACCAAAATCGTGATTTTTGTGGTTGCTCAGCATCACGATTTTCATCATACCTCAGAATCGCGATTTTCATCAGTGCTCAGCATCGCGATTTTCATAATTTCACAAAATCATGATTTTTGTGGTTGTTCAGCATCGCGATTTTCATAATTTCACAAAATCGCGAATTTCGTAATTTCGCAAAATCGCGATTTTCATAAGAGTCCAGCATCGCGATTTTTAGACGCCCCAAAATCGCGATTTTTCCAAAAGGTCCTATTTGCGTGTTTTGACCCCCAAGAGCCTGATTTGACATAACTTTTTCATCAAAAGTCCATTTTTTGATTTGCCCCAGGTGGGACCAGGAACCCAAGGGGACTCCAAAGGATTTTGAACCATACCAAAGGGAAATTTTGGACTCTTAACCAAAGCTTATGAACCTGAGATCTGGTAGACACCTGGGCAAGGATAGACAAAGCATTAGATCTTCTGAGGCTAGTGTGAACCATATAGCTAAGTCTTGGGCACAACAACTAAGTGGTCATCCTTACATACTAAGTTCAAACACAAGTGATTCAGAAATGTCTTTTAACATGGGGAAACCTGTAGGTAACTCAAGCACTACCTATTTACAAACACAAGAAGGTCCATATAAGACACAGTTAGAATATATTCGGACCAACCGATTAGGTGCTTGCATCTATGAGGATGGTCTGAGGCGATCAGTGGTCCAACTCAAAAATCCAAATCAACCCTTTGGACTTCAACACCCAGTAGTCAAGTTCGAAGAGGGTTCGTACATTGATAAGGAAGGAACCATGTATGTGATCACCAACCTACTAGATAGGACCGATGAGTTTGGAAATATCATTCTTGAGAATGAGATAGGAGACCTAGAACAAGGAAATGTAGGACAAGGACCCCAGACTCCTAGAGGTAAGTTAGTTTTGACCAGAGTGATCACTCCAGATTGGATCCCTCAAGACAAAAAAAGCATAGAATTATTCTTGAATAGAGAAACAGAGGAAGCCTTTTGGAGATTCAAGCCAGATCAACCTAGCCAATTGGGCATAGTCATCATCTACGAGTTCAAGGATCCAGAGATACCAGGCAAAGTTGTCTACCTAGATAACACATCAGAGAAAATGTTCTTGTTAACAGAGCATGATAGATATGCATATACTTGGAAGAGTGAATTCATTTTTCCTCCCCCAAGATCCAATGTTTCCCATGGCCTCCAAGGAGTAGGATCATCTCACGCTCATGAAGCCCAGAGAGAAAGAACTAAAGAGAGACCTAAGGTAATTTTTGCCCACACTGTGGGCAGAAATAGATCAGGATTTGAAAATGAAAGACCTGAAAGAGAGAGACATCAAGCACATAGGCAACAAAGAGATGAACATGATTTTCCATTGCCTAGACCCCGAGAGAACCCAAGAACCCTTAGACCCACTCAAGTGATCAAGGCAAAGAAGAATTATTTTGATGGGACAAGAGATCCTTATGATCATGTGGCCGAGTTCAAACAAGTGTTAAGAGCTGAACAGGTTGAGGATTTGTTCACCCAGTACGAGGCATTTGGTTTGACTCTTAAGGGCACTGCCTTAGCTTGGTTTCAACCACTGAGTAGTCGCAACTATTGCGATGTAGGTCAATTGCTAGACAAATTCATCGTAGAATTTTCCAAGAGTGGTATCAAGCATAACACATCATCTTTGATTCACAGTTTCAAGCAGACACCCCAAGAAACAGTGCGACTAGCAGGTAGAAGGTTTACACAATACCTAAAAAAATGCCCTGCTGCAGAGTTACCCACACCAGCCAAACAAGTGGCCTTGTTTTTAGATGGCTTACTAAGTACCAAGTTAAGATCATATGTGTACTTGAAAGATCCTAGAAGCATAGAAGAGTGTGTGCGGACCTGCATTGACATAGAAGACAACTTGGGTGAGGAGTTAAGACTATCCAAACTCTATAAAGACTCTGACACTTCTACTAGTCATACCTCTAGAGCCTCCACTGAGTTGGATGGGATAGCAGAACAAGTTGCCAAGATGCTATGAGTCCAAAATAGACAAACGCCAAGAGTCACCTCATTGAATCCGTGTTATACTTGCGGAGGCGACCACATGGCTAATGTATGCCCATTGCACAACCAGAACATGAGAGAAAGGAATGCTCCATATTGCACTATTGAGAGAAAATACACAAACCACACGGCTCAAGATTGTCCATACAATAGACAAGTTGTTAGACAGAATTATCAGCAACCTTACCAACAAGGTAGGTATCAGAACCAATACCAAATTCCATATTATCGACCACAACAACAATATCAGGCACCATATAGGCCACAACCAGTCCTAAGAAATCAACCACCAAGGCTTGCCAATGTAATTCCAGTTAAGTATGCAGTGGCAGAAGAGAACCTTAATAGAGCATTGGTGCCAGTGACCCCACTGATTTTAGAGAATGACTCTCATGCTCATAGTTCAGACTACTCCCATGAAGGTAGTCGACATGCTTATTACACAGAGTCACCTAAGCATAGTGAGATTTACTCGTATCAATATGAGGCACCACCTATGGAACAAAATTGGGAGCCAGAATACTCCAATGTCATGTACACAAATCCTAACCCTAGGCCCCAATTGAGACAAGTAAAACCACAAGCCCCTAGAGGACCCTGTTTTAGATGCCAGGGTGACCATTTCATTCGTGAAAGTCCTCACCCATCATCTCTGAGTCAAGGGAAGGCTATCACAATACAAGCCTTTTGTCCTGAGTGTGGCAAAGACCATCTCCCCAGAGATTGTCCAAGGAACCCCTCTAGTGCGCCCAAGGTCACACCCATAAATGTGGTAGGCTTAGTTGCAGATTCAAGTGCAAGGAGCAGTACGGTGGCTCCTATACAAGCAGTCAGTAGAGCACAAGCCTTAAAATAGGATAAACCAGTGGAGCAATCAGAGCCAAGTGAATCAAGAGAGCCCAACAAGAGAAAAACAAGAACATGGAAAGATACCAGAGAGAAGGCCAATCGCAAGTGGAATAAAAAGTTATCAGAACTAGAAGAAAGCCTGAAAGAAGCGAAAACAAAAATAGATGACATTGCATCTCAAAGCCCCTCGCATGCCCAAAATCCATCTACTCCACCTCATCCCACCCCACCACCCATTGTAAATAGACCGCAACCAGGGTCTGTTCTTGCAGATCCAACCCCAGAAGGCTTGGACATGATGTTCAAGGCCTACCAGGCTTGTCTTCAAGAAGGGCCAACAGCTGCAAATCTAGACAAGAGTTACCCTAAAGCAGATTTAGAGATTGAACGGACAAAAATGTGCATGAAAATGGTAGAATTGGCTCAAGCTATGCTTGAGACTAGTCAAAAGTTCAATCAGACAAACTCTCTCAAACCGGATTTGCATTTCCAGGGCTTACTAGAAAGATTAGAGCAATTGGTAAACAAACCCCAAGTTGCTTTACCTCCACAGGCTCCACCAGCTCTTGAAAGAGAAATCTTTCCACCAATGAAAGCTTATGTTCCTAATTCCATGAATTTTGGAACACCTCTTTCAATTTAAGAGTGTCCTCATCAGTTCTTGCGCGAAATACAAGAAAAGAAACAAACCAAGGAGAAGGGTAATTCCCCTCCTATTCATGAGATTGATGACCTTCATGATCAATTTCCCGAAGATATTCCATCTATTTATGGAGATGAAGTAGAACAACAAGAAGACAAAATATTAGATTTTGAATCTAATACTTTAGAAGAGCTGCCACAATTCATAGGCCCATGGGAGTCTGAATCTGAATCTCTCTAGATTAGAGCTCCCACAATATTGGTAAGAAATGAAGACTCAGTGGTTCCAAGGAACACCGATGTCGTGAAGAACACTAAGGTTCAGTGTCATCTCACTGTAGAAGAGCAAAAGAAGAAATTGACAGGCTGATTGAAGCTGGATTTATCTATGAGATTGAGCATACTGAATGGGTGTCCCCCATTGTAGTGGTGCCCAAGAAGAACGGGAAGTTGCGGGTGTGTATTAACCTTAAAAAGTTAATGCCGCTATGATCAGAGATAGTTATCTGTTTCCAATCACAAAACACCTATTGGAGCGTGTTGCAGGCAAGGAAGTTTATAGCTTCCTTGATGGATTTTCAGGTTACAATCAAGTAGCCATTGCCCCAGAAGATCAACACAAAACAGCTTTTGCCATAGAGTGGGGAATTTTTGCATTTCGTGTGATGCCATTTGGGCTCATCAATGCACCTGCAACATTCCAAAGGCTCATGTGTCATGTCTTCAAAGAGTTCTTGCAAAAGATCTTAGAAGTATATGTGGATTATTTATGTGATGATTCCCAAGTAAGAAAATACCACATCCTTGAGCTCAGACAAATCTTCAACAAGTGTAGAGAATATCGAGTGTGTCTGAACCCAGAGAAGTGTGTATTCATGGTATGACAAGGTAAAATCTTAGGTCATATTGTTTCAAAAAATGGAATATCAACAGATGAGGACAAAGTTAGAGCCATAGCAGAATTGCCTAGGCCAAGGAATGTTAAAGAGGTACAAGCCTTTATGGGCCATTGTGGATATTACCGCAGGTTTATCCACATGTATGCAATCATAGCTAAACCTCTTTATGGTTTGTTGAAAAATTTTGAGTGGAATGACCAATGTGAGAACTCCTTCAATGAGCTAAAAAGACGTTTGTGCACGACACCAATACTGATCACTCCTGATTAGAATAACCCATTCCATGTCCGTGTGGATGCATCCAATCATGCCATAGGATGTGTGCCAGCACAACCCATAGGTGAAGGAAATCTAGACTTGCCTATAGCATACGCTAGCAGACAGCTCACTGTAGCAGAAGAAAACTATACCACAACTCAGCGAGAGGGCTTAGGCATGGTATATGCTGTGAAAAAGTTTAGGCACTACCTATTGGCCAATAAGTTCAAGTTTTTCACTAATCATCGCTTTATTATATTTGCTCAATAAACCTTGCAATACAGGACGTCTAGTAAGATAGTTCCTCTTGCTAATGGAATATGACTTTGAAGTTGTTGTTAGGAAAGGTAGAACTCACCTTAGGGCAGATCACCTTTCTTGCATCACTTCAGGAGAGTCACCGCAAGGAGTGTCTGATGAACTACCTGATGCTTATCTGTTCAATTTAGAAGTTGTTCCTAAATGGGCATAAGTTGGTACCTGTCCTAACCTTCGGACCCGCAAATAAGAATGTGAAAACATCACAAGAAGAAATAGTAAAATCAAAAAAATATCACATACTGGCAGGGAGCATGTATAAACAGGATACAGAGGGTGTATTAGCTTGTTGTGTTGAGGACGATGAACATAGTAGTTGGTTGCAGCAAGCTCACGAAGGATTGCTAGGAAATCACTATTCTAAACAACAAACATTGCAGAATCTAAAGCATTTAGGAGTGTATTGGCCTAGCATGGACAAGGAAATACATGAGTGGATTAAGAATTGTCCTGTGTGCCAGGTAAAACCCCTAGTGGAGCATGCAACTCTTTATCACATGTCATTAAATCCATATTGGAGTGCTCCATTGGTAGAATTTATGCGATCAGGAACATTATCCAAAGAGGCTAGTCTAGCAAGACGACGGAGCATGGAGCAAGAGGCTCAGGACTATGCCTTAGTAGGAGACAACTTATATCGAAGAGGCAAGGATGGTTACCTAAGATCGTGCGTTCATGAATCTGACTATTTGAAAGTCTTAGAAACTGCACACAGTGGTGTTGCAGGTGGACATTTTGGTCCTGACCGAGTAATCAAGAACATTCTATTCTTAGGACTTTGGTGGCCCACTCTTCATATGGATGCACATACCTATGTGAAGAAATGTGACACATGCCAATGTGCACAATACCCGGTTAGGAAAGATGAGATGCCTTTGAGGCCAATGATGGGAGGACGTGCATTCTCAAAATGGGGTATAGACTTTGTAGGTCCTATTAACCCCCCCAGCTAGAAACTCCCATCCAGAGTACATTATTGTAGCCACAGATTACCTTACAAAATGGGTAGAAGTCAAAGCCACAACAAAGAATGATGCTCAGACGATGGCTAAGTTCTTATTCGAGAATGTGTTCACAAGATATGGACTACCAATAGAGTTAGTGAGTGATAGAGGCACACACTTCTTGAATGAAGTCATTGAAAATCTTCTCCAAGAATTCTTGGTGATACATAAGTAGTCTGCCCCCTATCACCCACAAGCTAAAGGACAAGCCGAGAGCACCAATAAGATCGTCTGCAACGTATTGACAAAACTGGTAAGTAATAAACGCTCTAATTGGGACAAACAACTTCATCATGCTATTTGGGCTTATCGAGTTGCCTACAAAATGGTACTCCATGCCACCCCATCTCAGATGTTCTTTGGACAGAATGTTGTGCTACCATTAAACTTCCTCATCCCAACCTTAAAAGTAGCACAAGAGCATGAGTGGAATGGACATGAATTGTCCTCTAGGATCTTTGATCTAGAATGCTTAGGTGAGACGAGGCTACGCGCGGCAGCAGACATCTATGCTGCAAAGAAAAGACACAAGGCATACTTTGATGCACACATCAAAGATAAAGGATTGAAAGAGGGAGACCTAGTGCTGGTTTATATGCTAAAGCAACATGCCCGTAAGTTGGAAAAAAGAGGATACGAACCCATGATCATTAATAGAATTTCCACTAGCGGTGCAGTTCAGTTGGCCACTCTAGAAGGAGATATCTTGCCAAACTATATTAGTGGATGTAGAGTCAAGCTATATCAAAAACCTCTTACTGAGGATATGCTAATGAGACTCAACACTGTTAAAAAGCAAAAAGAAGAAGAGTTAAGGGTGAGAGAAGAAGCACAGGCAGAGGCCAGAGAGCATATTAGGTGAAATAAGTTAAGGCGACTAGGCTTAGATGTCAACTCAAAAGCCCAAAAATATCACATGGATATGTGCCAAAAATCAAGCATAATTACTTCTCAAGTCATTGACCGACGTCCCTTTGTGACCATAGAGATAGGACAAGGAAAGGGTGCAAGGACTGTGAAAGCATTGATTGACTCAGGTGCAACAAGTAGTGCAGTTAGACTGTCCTACTGCCAAGAATTGCAGTTGAACATCAATCCCATAGAAGCTTATCTCATAGGATTGGGAGGTGTGGAAACCCCTTGTTTGGGCGAGGTGGAACTTCCCATCTACCTCCAAGATGTTCCAATGAAAGTCAAAGTGCTAGTGTGTCAAGATGAGAACCTTACAGAACCACTTGTCTTGGGTCAAGAATGGATCTATGACCATGCAGTTAACTTAAACCTAAGAAGTCAAATTCTTCAAGTTTGGGTACAGGAACAATGCATTACATTAGAATTAGAGAACTGCATGCGCACAAATCCAGATGTCCCACATTCTAAGACTAATCATATGGAAGAAGATGTTGTATGTGTCAAAAGCTCTATGATGCAGAAGGGGTCAATCGTGGAAGAACAGTTTCGAAGGCAGATGGATCTTTATTCTTCTCCAAAGACTCAGGTGGCCACAATAGTTCCACCACAAAGGCAAACACAACTGCTCACGACAACTGCTACATCAAATAGAAAGACACCATTTCACAAGAAATTAGTTTCGGGCATGAAGCAGATCTGGGTACGCAAAGGAGAGCAACCACCAGTGTTGCCCCCACAAATCCCATCCAGGCAAGCCTACCAAGCCAGTAGACGAACGAAGAAGCTAGGGGACGCTCAACCACAAGGTACCTGACAAGTCTGGGTGCCTACAAAATTAGTGGCATCTCAACAAGGGCTATCACACATGTGGGTACCCAAGAAACTCTTGCATGCACAACACCCTATGCTCTTCTCCATGCAGAAGGTCCCAACAAAGAATCCAAGGAGGGAAAAGGGTCAAAACCAAGCACAAAGACCGGAAGAAGATCAAATCACCTTTTCAACAATGGTAAGAAGACAATTATCAAGGATATGGGTTTGGAAGCCAAAAGCACCCAAGGCCCCCACATAATCAAAGTGCCAACCACGAAGGATCAAACCCTCAAGAAACCATCCAAACATGAAGCAGTCAAAGGAGATCACTAAACAGTCGAAGACCATTCTCACATGGACCCCTATAAAGAGGAAGGATCAATTGCCATCTCGAGATCCAATGGATACCTCCACGACAGAGGGCATCAACATCCACAAATGCGGCTGCACCCAATCAATGTAACAATTACAACCCTAGACAGAGGAATAACTTTGGAAATGGGCCTAGGAGGCCAATCATTTGTTTCAGATGTGGAGAATGTGGGCACTATCAAAGTAGGTGCACTCTACCAGAAAATGCCCCTCCTTGCAGAAACTGCCTGCAGGCCAGACACCACTATACAAATTGTTGTCCTAAGAATCAAGCCTCTTCATCTGGGCCCCACATTCAAATGATTTCTGTGCACAAAGAAGAAATGTTAGATCAAGGCAATGAGCCATCACCATCTACCAGGGTGGTGCAGTTAGAAGAAATTGAATCTTTTACAGTGAAGACAAGAAGCAAGGCGAAGGCCCAAGTAGAGATAGCTCAAGAATTAATAATTAATGGACTGAACAAAGACAAAGAGACATCTGAAGACAAGGCCACCGCATGTGCAGATACAAGGCAAAAAGGAGATCCCATATGTACCAGTGATGCCATTGGGCATGCATTCAACAGGGCTCATGAAGAGTTTGATAAGTCAATTGGAGCCCATGCTCTTAAGGAATCAGAGGCTTCAAAACTACTCAAGTCCATGAAAAAGGAGGTTAGTATTTTTTATTTAATAAAGATGGATGGGAAATTCAGGTCAAAAATCTTGCAGATAATTGATGAGGCTTCCACTACAAGTTTGGTGGCAAAGACTGCTATTATGCATAAAGGTAAAATTGTAGGGGAAGCACCCCTTTCTGATCATAAGAGTCCTCGACTGACAGTATCTATCAAAGGTCACGAGCTTCAAGGAGTTATTGTGGATGGTGGTTTTGGCATTAACTTGATGCCTAAACGTACAATGGAAAAGATTGGACTCACCCTTCAAGGCCTACAAATTTCACTGTTACTTTGGCAGATCAAAGCAAAGTAAGGCCCTTGGGAGTGATCCCAAAAGTTCCACTTGAAGTCCAAGGTAATCTTTTCATTCTGGATTTTGTGGTTTTAAAGCTGCCCTAGGTTGAAGGAGGATTTCCCCTCTTAATTGGAAGACCATGGCTGAGGCATGCAAGTGTCATCCATGATTGGGGTAAGGACACTATGTGGGTACAAAAGAAAGGGCAAGAGCTGACATAGATACATCTAGAGGAGGGCCCAGATAATCAAGGGAACACCACCATGATGCAAACAGTTGGCATTTGCATGGAACCAGAAACAGAGGACCAGCACCAAATAGAGTTTGAGGAAGAAGAAGATATTCTAAATTGGCTCCAAGTAGGCAACTCTTCCTCTTGTTTTGGAATTTTTCTTAATAACTCTTGCACAGCTGAAGGTTATGATGAAAATCAAGAGAAGGTTCAGGTTGATGGATGGGGAGAGCCCATCACAAACCACAGAAGGGGCAGGAAGACACCCTTGAAATACAACTTGGAAGAGGATGTAACAACAATAGAGAAGGAAGTTACTAAAGCTAAAGACAAAAAAGCTAGTGGAAGAGAACAAGGTTGGAGATGAGCAGGAAGATAATATGGTAGAGAGGAACCCTGTCAAAGAAATACAATTAGGCACTCAAGATAATAATCGGCCAGTTTTGGTGGCCACTTGGTTGTGGAGCCACCCAGGGCTCCTTGAAAAGGTAAAATCCTTCTTGACCCACTATACAGATGTTTTCGCATGGCATTATAAAGAAAGTTAGAAGGAGTGCCTGCCAATTATGGAGAACATAGAATCCCTCTCGTTGAGGAGCCAAACCAATATGAGGGAAGGGTTATGACTTAACCCTAAATATGTTGATGCTGTCTATGTGGAAATACAGAAGATGGAGGATGCAGGAATCATCATTACTGTGGAACACTCAGAGTGGCTCTCACCTATGGTTATAGTACCTAAGAAGAATACCAATAAAATCAGAATTTGTGTTGACTTTAGAGCACTCAACAAGGTGACCATTCTAGATGGATTCCCAATGCCATTTGCAGAGCAGGTCATTGAAGAAGTGGTTGGACATGCATTATATAGCTTTATGGATGGCTTTAGTGGCTATAATCAAATATCAATACACCTAGAGGATCGTGAAAAAACTGCTTTTTATCACAACTTGGGGAACATATGTGTATGTAAAAATTCCATTTGGACTCAGAAATGCTCCAGCCACCTTTAACAAAACTGTCAACCTCATTTTTGGTCCTTTATTGCTGGAAACACTTAGAATTTTCATGGATGACTTCTCTTCATTTTCAGGTTCTCACAATGAGACCCCTTTAGATTGCTTGGATCATCACTTGCGATAGCTACAAAATGTTTTTAAGAGATGCAGGGAGACTAAGCTAAAGCTCAACCCAAACAAATATCATTTTCTTGTGACCGAAGGAACTCTCTTGGGACATGTGGTATCAGCTAAAGGTATGGACCCAGATCCTAATAAAATTATTTCTATATTAAAGCTGCCTAAACCTAAATCTCCTAAAGAGATTCAGAGTTTCTTAGGGCATACTGGATACCACAGAAGGTTTATAAAAATGTATGCATAGATAGCCAGGCCACTGGCTAGACTTACAGGTAAAGAAGTGCCCTTTAAATGGGAAGAGGAAGAAGAAAAGGCCTATCAGACATTAAGGTCCAAATTGGTGGCTGCACCAATTCTTATCACCCCAGATTGGTCAAAATTGGTTCATGTGCATGTAGATGCCAGTGCATATGTAGTGGGCGCAGTATTGGCTCAACATAGTGAAGAATTCAAACTTGACAAGCCTATTCAGTATGCTAGTAGAATTTTGACTAAAGCTGAAAAAAATTATAGCACAACGGAAAGGGAAGCTCTAGCAATGGTTTTTGCAGTACAAAAATTTCTTCATTATTTGCTAGGTGTGAAGTTTGTCATCATCACTGATCATCAACCACTCATGTATTTATTGAATAAGCCACAAGCAACTGGGAGGATATGGAGGTGGCTACTTTTGTTCCAGGAGTTTGATTTTTCTGTAGTCCATAGACCAGGTAAAGAAAATGTTATGGTGGATCACCTATCCAGGATCAATATGATGGATCAAGCTAGTGGAGTCAATGATGATTTTCCATATGCTAATTTGTTTGTTGTACCAGCCCAAGGTTGGTATTATGATATCAAGAATTTCATTAAAACTGGAGTGTATCCATAGAAGGCTAATACTGTGCAAGAAAGAGACTGCTAATCAAGAGCAGACCTTATAGTTTCATTGAAGATAAATTATATAGACAGGGAAAAGACAACAGGTTTAGGAAGTGTATGGAAGAAGAAGAAGTGAGGGAAGTCCTTCAATCTACACATGCAGGAACAGGTGGTGGGCACCTTCCAGGACATATTATGAGTCAGAGGATACTTGATGCTGGTTTATGGTGGCCTACACTATTTAAGGATGCAGATGAATGGGGAAAGGCATGTGACGTTTGCTAGAGGTGTGGACCTAAGCCAACAAAACAGAGGCATAACCCCTTGATTATTTCCACTTTGTGGCAACCATTTGAGAAGTGGGGGCTAGATTTTGTAGGGCCAATCTACCCTCCGTCGATTCCAAAAAGAGATAAGTATCTATTAATAGCCATAGATCATACGACAAAGTGGGCTGAAGCTATTGCCTCCCCTGATTGCACTGCCCAAACCATTGCTGATTTCATTTACAGTAGCATCATTTGCAGGTTTGGATGTCCACTTGAAATTTGTACAGACCAAGGTACTCATTTTGTGAATAAGGTCCTATAGGAAATTTTCAACGGGTATAGAATCCTACATAGGACCTCTTGTGCCTACTATCCAAGAGCCAATGGACAGACCGAATCAACTAATAAGGTATTAATTTCCATGTTAAGGAAGGAATGTATGTTACAATCCACTTCCTCGGGCATTGCTTTTCAAGGTACCCTATGGGCATACAGGTTAGCTTACAAAGAGGCCACGGGATATTCTCCATTCCAACTGGTTTATGGCATATTGCCAATTGTTTTGAATTTTTACATGGATCACCTAAAGTAGCATTCATGCAGGGAAAGAAAGATTGTGATGTCTCTCAGAGGCTTGGAGCACTACATAAAGTGGAGGAGATTCGTCTACTAGCAACAAAACAATTGATAGAAACTTAGATGAAGAGGAAGGAGGCACATGATCGAAATCTGTGGAACAACAACATAGAGCCAGGCATGTTAGTTCATCTTCATAGACCTCATCTTCAAACACAAGTGAGAGGAAAATGGCTTCCACACTGGGAAGGACCTTATCGAGTTAAAACAACGCTGAATTGGGGTGTTGTGGAGTTAGAGACACTGAAAGGAGAGGCCTTGCCACTAGTCAATATATCAAGGCTCAAGGCCTACCATCAACACACTTGAAGTAGTATGGATCACCTGGAACTGCAGAATCTGTCCAGGTTGTACATAGCTTTCTCATTTCATTTTACTTAAGTTTTATTCATTTTCTTTATCCATTTCATGCTTGTTCCTTGAGTTTTTAGCAAAATTAGAAGGCATTTCATAACCTCTGCAAAAGTACAATTTTTGGGAATTTTTCAAGCATTTTTTAGGATTTTAATGCATTTTTTTATCCTTTTCCAATGTCATTTTCTTGCCAAAGAGGAGGAATAAAGGAAGCTCTCTATGGTTTTGAGTGAAAAAATTGCCCTAGAACTGTAGAGAATTTTTTCAAAAATTTTTGAGATTTTTTTTGGATTTTTTTGCAATTTTTTGGGATTTTTTCTAGACTTTTCTCACATTTGGAGGATTTTTTTTTCCCCTCTGGTTTTTTTTTCAGAATATTTCCAAAAAAAAAAAAAGCCCCCCTTGTCTTTTTTTCAGAATATTTCCCAAAAAACAAAAAAAAACTCCCCCCACCCTTTAACCTTATGCCCAGCCACATCCTTTCCCCTCCCTGCCCTATCCATCTCAGCCCCATCAGCCCTCCCTTCACCCTCCTTTCTACCCTCCATTTCCCTCCTTTGTTTTTCCTTGCAATACATTCCACTTTTGGGTTCTTCTCGGGTGCTTGTTCTCTCCTGTTTCTGGTGGACTTGGTAACTGCTTAAGTGTCCTTTTGAAGATTCTGCAGCACAAGAATCATGATGTCCTCTATGCTCTTAGTTTTGGCTGTAGCTCTCTAGAACGGAGAGCACATTAGGTGGTGGGCAACTGTTGAGCCCATAAAAGTCAATCGTAGTCAAAGTCAATCGTAGTCAAAGTCAAAAGGTCAAAGTCAAACCGATCAAAGTCAACATGGTCAAAGTCAAAGTCAATAGGTGCAAAGTCAAAGTGCTAAAGTGCAGGTGTCAAAGTGTACAGGTAGTGCACAATTAATTGTCCACAAAGGGTGAATTGGAGAAAGTGGGTTGTAGGTTGCAGAGGTATTTCTCTAATTTCCCTAAGGTTCAAAGTGTTTTTAAAGTGTGTTTTGGAAGGTTCAGGTGAACCCTCTCTTAGGTGCACAAGTGAAGGTATGTGAAAAGGTAAAATGTGAAAGATATGTGAAGCGACAGCGTACGCAGAAGTGAAAGTATGACCCCCCCAACTAAAATTTTTGTTTTAGTCTAAAGTCACTACAGGACAAAACAGGGATTCGTAGGCTGCCACTTGTGAAGACAATCTTGGGACATCAAAGTGAGCACCAAGATACTCTTGCAGTTAGGAGCGTACGTGAATCAACACTCAAGGGAAGGCAAGGACTATTCTTGGACAATCCTAAGTGTAAGCAAGAGGAGCATAGTCTAAGCAAGGAAGAGAGAGAAGTGCAAGAGACACACAGGGTGTGACGCAGAGAAGTGAAGTGCAAGGTGTGCATGAAGAGTGACCAAGGAAGTGTGCAGAGAAGTGCTAAGCTAGTCCCCCAAGGATCCCAAGATCTTATTGAAGTGTGCGCATGCCGACAGAAGGTACCCATCCCTCCCCCTTAGTGGAAGCTTGGCGCAAGGTGTGCACAAGTGCAGGCTTGGAGAAGGTGGAGGTTTGGTGCAGAGGAGGCCGGCAACAACAAGTCCCTTGGGTATTTGGTATTTTGGAATTGAGCACTCTGTGGGATTTTGCACAGAAGCACTGGATTGTATTGTGCTTCAACATTGTATTTGTCTTATCATAATCGCTCGACAGAGGCTTCTAGAGGCTTCGAGAGGCTCCCAGTGTCTATCTTTCTTCTTGTCTTTCCCTTTTCTCCTACAAACACTCAAATCCCTTCTTGTCCAAGAATCCCCCAACACAAGATATCTGAATTACAAGAACACCCTTGAGGGAGATGAACTAGGAGTAAAAAATAACATGAAAGAATATTGTACTATGAGATTACCAGAGGAAAAGATGAGATGCCCAAAATACTGAATTAGACAAGACTAAAACAAGGAGCAACACAAGAACTAAAATTAGAACTTGGAAAGTATTGATTTGAAGATTTTGACTCCTTGAGCTCCCAAGACTGGCATCGGAAGAAATAAAGATACATGTGGCCATACCCTCCTACTTCTTAATCTCAATAGGTGGTGAAGGATTGTGTCTCTCCCCCCTCATTTGTGAAATCTTATATGGTTCCAACATGGATGCATGAAAAAATGGATGTATTATCATGGTACTCAGTAGCTGGAACTTGAAGGTGATTGGATTAATCTCAGCCAAGATGATGAAAGGATCAAATCTCTGATGGTCCAGCTTTTCACAGGGTCTCAAATCTTGCAAATTATTTTTTAGTAAGCACACTTTATCTCCAACATGATAAGATGGATTCTGAACACGGTGATGATCTGCATAATACTTATATTGTTCTTGAGCTCTATGGATCTCTTGCTTGAGTTCTTTGTGGATATCCATGAGGTATTGGGGATTGTCTCTGGCAGCTTGGTTTTTCACATGGTTTGAGAGTTGTACACTCATCCTTTGGGATTTTGCACAAATTGCAAAGAAGCGGATATGTTTGGTAGATGTATGAACATTGTTGTTATATGCAAACTTTTCAAAGGGTACAAGCCCAACACCAATAATTTTGATGATATTTGATTGTGCCACAAAGATATTGTTCTGGAAGCTGATTCGTTTGTTCTATTTATCCACCAAGGATCTTGCAAATACTGTTCCAAAAGTTAGATATGAATTGTGGACCTCTATCATTGACAATATCATAAGGAAATCCATGAAGCTTAAGGATTATGAGAAAAAGTATAGCATTGGTTGCACATGCCTTGGTAGTTTGAATGAAGTGTGCCACCTTTGTGAATTTATCCACTATAGCAAGAATTGTTGAGATATCAAGCTCAACATGTGATGATCCAGGATGACATGTATTACTTTTTCATTTCTCTGACATGTATAGTGGTCACGCCGGTATATGTCAGGGACACTTCATTGAGCTTTATTAGCTTTATCTACTGAGAGTGATGGCACATTTGTTTCTTGCTAGCTGACTCATTCGTGGACATCAGATTTTTCCTTATGTACTAGTCTTTATATATTGCAGTAGTTGTATTCTTTTTTTCTTAGGTCAATTTTGTACATTCCTTTTTATGTAATAGAAGAAGAAGAAGATCATTCTTCCTTGCCTCAATCTAAGTGTGTGATTCTCTTTGATTGTGGGAGTGTATTGTTGGAGCAAGTCTATGACAAGCCTAAGTATTGGCTTGAGTCCCACAAAGTCATAGAAAAAGCCTTAAAATGAAGACTACGTAAAGTTCACTTACCTCTTGTAACTTTTGAAGAGTTTACTTAATGTAAAAGTAAGAGAATCTTCAGTGGTTGAGTCCACTTGATCAAGAATGGAAAGAGGAGCCACGAATTCGTGATTTGTGGTAGGTAGAGAATGAAATCAATCATTGATTGATTGGAGAGTGATTGAGGGAAGTTAGCCTCCCAAACTCAACTATAAATAGATGGCAGTTTTAGTCGTGGTTAGAGAGACCTATGTGAAGACCTCCAAGAGCTGAGCTTTATGCCATATCAAGGTGTGATTACAAGGCACACATATGTATAAGTAAGTCGTTGTATTGTACAAGCAATATACTTTCATTTTCATGATTATTTGAGTTCATCTTTCCATGTTCTTGTGAAGTGTACTACTCACTGCCATTACTCTCAGTTTTTCTCAGTCAGCTTGCAGAGATGTTTTCTCTAAGCTTGGTGCATCATTTTCAGTGATTTAACTTGTTAACGTTAGATCTATAAGTCTACTATATGCTCATAAATTTTCATGTCATTTGGATGTTGCAATCTTCAGTTATGTTCATTTGAAGTCAACAGGGTCTGTTCATCTTCACTTCTCTATTAGGTACCCGGCTTTTTCACTCATCTTGTCAGAGCCATTTCTCAGTGGTTACTTATCCAAATTCAGTGATTTAAAGCTTGTTGGATTCAGCTTACCGTCTAGTATAACCATAAAAATTTTCATAATCATTGGATTCCTACATTTTGAGTTATGTTGATTTTTCTGCTCACTGGTCTCAAACTATAGCAGCCCGTGAAAATCGGGATGATGTCATCACTTGTTAAAACTCATTCTCAGTGTGTGGTTTATTATTTTTGATGAGATTACTCTTGAAAGTTAGCTCTTTAAGCTACCTAGACTTCCCCAAGAGGAATTAAGCTAATTTCTGCTGTGCTCAGACAATTATGTAAAACACTGGACAGGTGTATGTACCAAGAATAGCAAGTTTTCACCTATGAGCTAACTCCAACTTATCTGTTTTG
The DNA here is from genome assembly GCA_020310875.1 of Ceratopteris richardii. Lineage (NCBI taxonomy): Eukaryota > Viridiplantae > Streptophyta > Polypodiopsida > Polypodiales > Pteridaceae > Ceratopteris > Ceratopteris richardii. The sequence continues at coordinate 68,187,738 of CM035434.1, forward strand.
ATCTATCTTTTTGAGAGTGATCTTCCAAGGTACATAGGGTGTCTAATACATCCATTGGAAAGCTAAAAGGGCCCACCATATACTTATGGAGTTCATTTGGCTGGTGTAGATCAAGGATTTTGCAACACCTCTTCATCTTCAAGCACATACCTATCCATCTCTTCACAGTGGTATCAGAGCAAGGTTGGACAACATGGCAGATGGATTTCCTTCATCAATTGACAAATTAGACAGAGGTAACTACTCAGCTTGGTCATTAAGAATGAAAGCCTATCTCCAAGGTAGAAGTTTATATGGTTATGTGGCTGGAGATGAAGTTATGCCAAGTTTCAGGAACAAAGGTCAACCAACACAAGAAGAGCAAGAAAGATTGAGCACATGGTGCTCCAAGGATGCACTTGCAAGGTCTTATCTCCTCAACTCTATCTCAGATTTTTTGTTGCCTCACATTAGAAGTTGTAAGACATCTCAGGAAGTGTGGGATGCACTTGAAGCTTTCTTTTCTTCAAGTACTAAAGCTAGGAAGCATCAACTATGGCTGGATTTCACGACTCTCAAGAAGGCTCCCAAACAAAATGTGACTGATTTTGTCACAAAGCTCAAGGACATAGCGGATCAGTTGGGAAGCATTGGAGAGGTAATAGATGAAGAGCAAATTGTAAGGCAGGTCATCAATGGCTTGAAGGCAGATGACAAGTGGGAAGCATTCACCACAGCTATGGATTTGTACATGGACATGCATGTACCTGATTTCAACACACTCATTGGACAACTACTTACTCAAGAGGCAAAGCTTATAAAAAATGGAGAAAGCTCTAAAGGTAATCAATCTTCAGCTTTATACACGGATAAAAGCAAGTCTAAAGATAACAAAGGAAAGGCAAAGAAAGTGGATGATGAAGCAGGTACATATCAAGCTAACTATGCAGGTAGAGGAAGACATGGCAGAGGTAGAGGAAGAGGAGGTAGACAAGGCAGGGGGAGATCCCAAGACTCCAACCCATGTTCTATTTGTGGACTAACTAATCATACAACTGAAAATTGCTTTAGGAATTCCAGGAATCAAAGAGGCAGAGGATACAATAGAGGAAGTTATGGCTACTCAAGAGGAAGGTTCAACAACTACCATGGCAACTACAACAACTACAATCATTCAAACTATCAAGGAGGCTACAAAGGAAGGAGAGACTACAATAACTACACAGAAGACTCAAACAAAGAGGATTCATTATTGATCATGAACATGGCTATGCCACAAGGTAAATCTGATGAGCATGTTTTCTACATAGATTCAGGTTGTTCAAATCATGTGGCAGGAAATGTGGCACTCCTATCAGATTTAGAAGATCCAAGTAATAAGCATGAGGTACAAACAGGAGATGATACAAAACATCCTGTGGAGAAAATAGGCAATGTCAAAGCACCTGATGGAAACATCAATCTACTCAGTAAGGTACTCTATGTCCCTACCATTACAAAGAATTTGATAAGTGTTGGGCAAATAGTAGAGAAAGGGTTGCAAGTCAGGTTCACAAAAGCAGGAGCATTTGTTGAAGATCCAAGTCAAGGATTCAGAAGAATTGCAAAAGGTGAAAAGACAGGTAGATTGTTCACATTTGAATTACAGGACACTAGAAACATTGCTCTCTTTAATTATGGTAGTCAGACACTCACAGCATTGGAAGTATGGCACAAAAGGTTAGCACATATTGGTGAAAGGTCATTAAAGCAAATTTGCAGGGACCAAAGTGTACTTGGACTCCCTAATTTGTCAAAACAACATATGATTTATAAGTGTAGTGCATGCCAATTTGGAAAGTCTCACAGGTTACCATTCATGAAGAAAGGTTATATGCATGGAGATCTCTTGGAGTTGGTTCATACATATGTATGGGGACCTAGCAAGGAAGCTTCAATATCTGGATCAAGGTATTATGTTTCCTTTATTGATGATTGCAGTAGATGAACTATCCTATTCTTTATGAAACACAAAGATGAAGTTTTTTCATGTTTCAAAAGATATTTGGCTCTTGTGGAGAATCAAACAGGTAAATCACTAAAAAGGCTAAGGTCAGATGGAGGGGGAGAATACTTCTCCCATGATTTTGATTCTTTTCTTCAAGAAAGAGGAATCAAAAGAGATGTAACTACAAGGTACACTCCTGAGCAAAATGGAGTGGCAGAAAAGAGAAATAGGACAATTGTTGAAGCTGCAAGGTCTATGTTAAATGAAAAACATTTACCTAATTACTTATGGGCTGAGGTTGTATCTACAGCCACTTACTTGATTAACAGGTTGCCTTCAAAATCCCTTGATGGGATGACTCCATATGAGGCTTGGAATGGAAGAAGACCAAGCTTAGATCATTGTAAAATTTTTGGATGTATTGCTTTTGCTCATGTTCCTTCACAGGTTAGAGGCAAGATGGATCCAAAGGCAGAAAGGTGTGTATTTATTGGATATGACAACAATCAAAAGGGCTACAGGTTATACAACCCTACCAACAAAGGATTCTTGGTAAGCAGAGATGTAGTTTTTTATGAGAACAATTCATGGTATGAAGATTCATGCAGGAAGATCAATTTACCATATGATCTTGAAGAAGATTTTCCAAAGCTCGGTAGAGAACAATCAAAGATTGAAGAACAAGACACCTTGGAGGATGATGAAGAATCTCACATGGAAAAGATCAAAGCATGGAAGTCTAAAGGTAAAGCAAATTGCAAGAACTTGGACATGAGGCAGAATCATCACATCATGGCCTAAGAAGATCTATGAGGGAAAAGAAAAAACCAGAAAGGTATGGGTTTGACACCTCATTACTAACTAAACATTCTATCTACATAGCACAGGACATAAACCAAGAGGAGCCATCATCATTCAAAGAGGCCAAAGCAAAAACAGAATGGAAGCATGCAATGAAGGAAGAGATTGAAGCACTTGAGGAAAACAACACTTGGGATTTGGTGTCCAAGACTTCATCCATGAAGGTAATAGGCTCAAGATGGGTCTATAAACTCAACAAGAATTCTGATGGTTCAATTAACAGGTATAAGGCAAGGCTTGTGGCAAAAGGCTTTGCACAAACTCAGGGAATTGATTATGAGGAGACTTTCTCTCCTATGGCAAAGATGCCTACTATTAGGGTTTTGCTTAGTATTGCCTCTTCCAAGAATTGGAAGATACTTCAACTAGATGTAAAGAACGCATTCTTGAATGGTTGGATAATAGAAGAGGTATATATGGCACAACCACCTCGTTTTGAGAATCAAGTTTATCCTGATTATGTGTGTAAACTTAACAAAGCATTGTATGGTCTCAAGCAAGCTCCAAGAGCTTGGAATTTCAGGCTTGTTTCATTCTTGCAGGACAAAGGCTTTCAACCAAGCAAGGCAGATCCTTCACTCTTTATTAAAAAGAGTAATTCCGAGGTCATCTACCTATGTGTATATGTAGATGATATTATATTTATAGGAAATGATGCAGATGGTATGAAGAAGATCAAAGATCAGATGAGAGAAGAGTTCAAGATAAGTGATTTGGGTTCACTTACCTACTTCCTAGGTTTGGAAGTTGTCTACAAAGATCATGGTTTGTTTCTCACTCAAAGAAAGTACATTAAGGACATGTTGGCAAAATTCAAGATGCAAGATTGTAAGATTGCAGGTACTCCAATGGAGGTCAATCACAAATTGAGCTCACATGAAGGTGAACTCATAGAGGACATCACATCATATCAAAGTCTAGTGGGTAGTTTCAACTATGCCACATTGACAAGAGTAGATATATGTTACAGTGTGAGTGTGCTAAGCCAGTTTATGCACACACCAAGGAAACCACATATGGATGCTGCCAAAAGGATTCTCAAGTATCTCAAAGGAACCATAAATGAAGGACTTTATTATCCTTATGTATCTGATTTAGGTTTGAAGCTATTTTCTTATGCAGATTGGGCTGGCTCCAAGGAAGATAGAAGGAGCACTTCAGGTTATCTTACCTTTGCAGGTTCAAAGCTTATTTCATGGTCATCCAAGAAGCAACCCACAGTTGCTCTCTCTTCTACTGAAGCTGAATATAGAGGTCTTGCCATAGCTACACAAGAAGCTATGTGGATGAAGACATTATTCAAAGATCTTGGATTGGAGTTTGGAACTCCAACTATTTTTGGTGACAATATGAGTTCTATTCACTTAGCTGCTAATCCTATTTTTCATGCAAGGACTAAACATATTGAAGTTCATTATCACTATGTACGAGAGAAGGTTCTAAGCAAAGAGATTCAAATATCATATGTGTCCACTCATCAACAATGTGCAGATATTCTAACCAAAGCATTAGATGGTACAAAGCTTTGCAAATTCAAGGCTATGATTGGTTTGCAGGTAATCTTGGAAGATTGAAGACCTCAAGCATACTTGGCTTGAGGGGGAGCTGTTGGAGCAAGTCTATGACAAGCCTAAGTATTGGCTTGAGTCCCACAAAGTCATAGAAAAAGCCTTATAATGAAGACTACGTAAAGTTCACTTACCTCTTGTAACTTTTGAAGAGTTTACTTAATGTAAAAGTAAGAGAATCTTCAGTGGTTGAGTCCACTTGATCAAGAATGGAAAGAGGAGCCACGAATTCCTGATTTGTGGTAGGTAGAGAATCAAATCGATCATTGATTGATTGGAGAGTGATTGAGGGAAGTTAGCCTCCCAAACTCAACTATAAATAGATGGCAGTTTTAGTCGTGGTTAGAGAGACCTATGTGAAGACCTCCAAGAGCTGAGCTTTATGCCATATCAAGGTGTGATTACAAGGCACACATATGTATAAGTAAGTCATTGTATTGTACAAGCAATATACTTTCATTTTCATGATTATTTGAGTTCATCTTTCCATGTTCTTGTGAAGTGTACTACTCACTGCCATTACTCTCAGTTTTTCTCAGTCAGCTTGCAGAGATGTTTTCTCTAAGCTTGGTGCATCATTTTCAGTGATTTAACTTGGTAAAGTTAGCTCTATAAGTCTCCTATATGCTCACAAATTTTCATGTCATTTGGATGTTGAAATCTTTAGTTATGTTCATTTGAAGTCAACAAGGTCTGTTCATCTTCACTTCTCTGTCAGGTACCCGGCTTTTTCACTCATCTTGTCAGAGCCATTTCTCAGTGGTTACTTATCCAAATTCAGTGATTTAAAGCTTGTTGAATTCCGATTACCGTCTAGTATAATCATACAAAGTTTCATAATCATTGAATTCCTACATTTTGAGTTATGTGGATTTTTCTGCTCACTGGTCTCAAACTATAGCAGCCCGTGAAAATCGGGATGATGTCATCACTTGTTAAAACTCATTCTCAGTGTGTGGTTTATTATTTTTGATGAGATTACTCTTGAAAGTTAGCTCTTTAAGCTACCTAGACTTCCCCAAGAGGAATTAAGCTAATTGCTCCTGTGCTCAGAGAATTATGTAAAACACTGGACAGGTGTATGTACCAAGAATAGCAAGTTTTCACCTCTGAGCTAACTCCAACTTATCTGTTTTGATCTATCTTTTTGAGAGTGATCTTCCAAGGTACATAGGGTGTCTAATACATCCATTGGCAAGCTAAAAGGGCCCACCATATACTTCTGGAGTTCATTTGGCTGGTGTAGATCAAGGATTTTGCAACACCTCTTCATCTTCAAGCACATACCTATCCATCTCTTCACATGTATGTGTGAGCTCTCTTCCTTATCTCCTTCTGTGTGACATAGTATCAGAGCGAGTATGGTTGTAGAGAGCTCGTGGAGAAGGCCAACGATGAAGAGTATGCGAGAACGCGTGGACAAAGTGCGATTCACAAACAACCTTAGATCGAAGTTTCAGAGCCATCTCGACCTCTGTTTTTAGCCCCCAAGGTGGGATCCACAGAAAAACTAGATCAATTTCAAAAACTATAACTTGCGTCGTGTTCGACAACACTCATATATTGTAGATCCAAAATTTCAAGCGATTTTGTGTACTGTTGATACACGAAAGCTGTGTTTTTTTTAGATTGAATTGTCACATCATAGTGCGATAGTGTTCAAGCAGAAGTGCAGCTTGTAGTGTTTTGCGATGTTGTGAATAGCTACAAAAATGGCAAATGCAGATTGAATGAGTCAGCTTATGAGCGATAAACTGGACAAGAACAACTTCCATGCTTAGAGATTCAGAATGATGAATTCCCTGATGGGAAAAGGTTGCTGAAAGTACATCAAAGGAGAGAACAAAAATTCTCCGCAGTTACGAGAGAGGAATCGGACTATAGACCAGTTAAGAGCGTATGAAGAATGGAATCAAGGAGCACGAAAGGTAATGTATTGGCTATCTGTTAGCATACAGGATAGCATGATTGTACACATATAGGATGCCAAGATTCTGAAAGAGGCTTGGAACAATTTGGTCACATTGTATGAGACCAATACAAAGGCACAAAAATTGCAACTCAAGAACGAGTGTTGGAGGATTCTTGTACAAAAAGGGATTTGAGTGTTTGTAGGAGAAAAGGGAAAGATAAGAAGAAAGATACACACTGGAAGCCTCTGTCGATTGATTATAAGAAGACAAATACAATGGTGATGCACAATACAATCCAATGCTTCTGTGCAAAATCCACAGAGTGCACAACTACAAAGTACAAAATACCCAAGGGTCTTGTTGATGTCGGCCTTCTCTGCACCAGAGCTCCACCTTCTCCAAGCCTGCACTTGTGCACACCTTGCACCAAGCTTCCAATAAGGGGGAGTCTAGCTCAAGCGTAAGAACCACCTCCTTTACTTGTCAATCCGCAGAGACGTGAGGACCGGTATGAAGACCACGAGCAAGTGAAGGCACAAGTGCGTGAGTGAAAGCACACAAACATGCACACACATACACACACGCGCACAAGGTAAGATCAAAGAGAGGAACAATGGAAAGCTTCGATTGCCAATGAGTTCTCTTACAAAAGTCTATTCTCTAACAAGCTAACCTCAAAAATGAGCTCTCTAGCTCTTTTTATAGTTTTTTGACTAGTTTTGGCCCTGTCCAGACCTAGTGTCCGGCCTAGTTAAAAATTAGATTCCAGGGCTTATTTGAGGGCTCAAATGAAGTCTAAAAATTATGAAACTTGGTAGGATGATACTTCTAATACTCCTCAAGCTTGAGGACTTCTTTTTTTTTTTTTGCAAAAGAATGTCACAAAACAAGAAGACAAAGGTTAGTATCAATAAAAATATTTGACATATGTCAATGTGCTCTTGTGCCTAGGATTCTCAAGTGTGTCTATGCACGGCCGTGTAATGTGGCCCTATATTAATGCATACTTTGGAAATGCATGACCTGAATGGTGCAAAAGACAAGGTTGTGCAAGGAGCACATGGTTGTTGCTCGTCAAGGCTTTTCGATGTTATTTGCGGATGTTGATGCCATCTATCGTGGAGGTATCCATTGGATCTTGAGATGACAACTGATCCTTCCTCCTTATAGGGATCCATTTTAGAACAGCATTTGGCACTGTAGAGATCACTTCAGGCGTCTTCCTCTTTGGATGCTTTCTGAACTATGGTATCCAATGTGCTACTTGTACTTTTGGCTTCCAAACCCATAAACTTTTTGCACGTCTTCCTACTATTGTTGAAGAGCTGATTTGATCTTCTTTCGGTCTCTGTACGTGGTTCTTACCCTTTCCTCTTTTTGGCTTCGTTGTTGAGACCTTTCGCATGTGGGAGAACATAGGTTGTTGTGGATGTAAGAGCTTCTTAGGTACCCACATCTGTAATCGCCCTTGTTGAGCTGCAGCTAATTTCCTAGGCACCCAAACTTGTTGGATACCTTGTGATTGAGCTTGTCCGAGCTGCTCCCTTTGTCTTCTGGCCTGGTTGGCTTGCCTGGATGGGCTTTGTGGGGGCAAGGCTGGTGGTTGCTCTCCTTTGCGTACCCAGATCTGTTTCATACTCGGAACTGCTTTCTTGTCGAATGGTGTCTTTCTATTTGATGTAGCAGTTGTCGTGAACGGTTGTGTTTGCCTGTGTGGTGGACTCACTACTGTGGCTACTTGATTCTTTGGAGAAGAAGAAAGATCCACCCGCCTTCGAACCTGTTCTTCCACGATTGACTCCTTTTGCATCATAGAGCTTTTCATACAACATCTTCTTCCATATGATTAGTCTTAGAAGAACTACAAGATGTGACATCTAGATTTGTGAGCATGCCATTTTCTAGTTCTAATGTAAAGCATTGTCCCTCGACCCAAACTTGAAGAAGTTGACTTCTTAGGTTTAAGTTGACTGCATTGTCATAAATCCAATCTTGTCCTAAGACAAGTGGTTCTGTAAGGTTCTCATCTTGACACACTAGCACTTTGACTTTCATTGGAACATCTTGCAGGTAGATGGGAAGTTCCACCTCGCCCAAACAAGGGGTTTCCACACCTCCCAATCCTATGAGATAAGCTTCTATGGGATTGATGTTCAACTGCAAGTTTTGGCAGTAGGATAGTCTAACTACACTACTTGCTGCACCTGAGTCAATCAATGCTTTCACAGTCCTTGCACCCTTTCCTTGTCCTATCTCTATGGTCACAAAGGGACGTCGGTCAATAACTGGAGAAGTCGCTATGCCTGATTTTTGGCACATATCCATGTGATATTTTGGGGTGTTTGAGTTGACATCTAGGCCTAGTCGCCTTAACTTATTTCACCTTATGCGCTCTCTAGCCTCTGCTTGTGCTTCTACTCTGACTCTTATCTCTTCTTCTTTTCGTTTCTTAACAGTGTTGAGTCTCATTAGCATGTCCTCTGTAAGAGGTTCTTGATATAACTTGACTCGAAAACCACTGATATAGTTTGGCAAGATATCCCCTTCTAAAGTGGCCAACTGAACTGCGCCGCTAGTGGAGATTCTTTTAATGATCATGGGTCCGTATCCTCTTTTTTCCAACTTACGGGCATGTTGCTTTAGCGTATAAACCAGCACTAGGTCTCCCTCTTTCAATCCCTTATCCTTAATGTGTGCACCGAAGTATGCCTTTTGCCTTTTCTTTGCAGCGTAGATGCCTGCAGCCGCTCGTAGCCTTGTCTCACCTAAGCGTTCTAGATCAAAGATCCTAGATGACAATTCATGTCCATTCCACTCATGCTCTTGTGCTACTTTTAAAGTAGGGATTAAGAAATCCAGTGGTAACACCGCATTCTGTCCAAAGACCATCTGAAATGGGGTGGCATTGAGTACCGTTTTGTAGGCAACTCGGTAAGCCCAAACAGCATGATGAAGTTGTTTGTCCCAATCAGAGCGTTTATTATTTACCAATTTTGTCAATACGTTACAAAGGATCTTATTGGTACTCTCGGCTTGTCTGTTAGCTTGTGGGTGATAAGGGGCAGACTTCTTATGTATCACCAAGAATTCTTGGAGAAGATTTTCAATGACTTCATTCAAGAAGTGTGTGCCTCTATCGCTCACCAACTCTATTGGTAGTCCATATCTTGTGAACACATTCTTGAATAAGAACTTAGCCGTAGTCTGAGCATCATTCTTTGTTGTGGCTTTCACTTCTACCCACTTTGTAAGGTAATCTGTGGCTACAATAATATATTCTGCATGGGAGTTTCTAGCTGGGGGGTTAATAGGACCTATGAAGTCTATGCCCCACTTTGAAAATGCACGCCCTCCCATCATTGGCCTCAAAGGCATCTCGTCTTTTCTAACTGGATATTGTGTACGTTGGCATGTGTCACATTTCTTCACATAGGTATGTGTATCCATATGAAGAGTGGGCCACCAAAGTCCTGAGAATAGAATGGACTTGATCACTCGGTCAGGACCAAAATGTCCACCTGCAACACCACTGTGTGCAGTCTCTAAGACCTTTAAATAGTCTGATTCATGAACGCACAGTCTTAAGTAACCATCTTTGCCTCTTCGGTATAGATTGTCTCCTACTAAGGCATAGCCTTGAGCCTCTTGCTCCATGCTTCGTCTTCTTGCTAGGCTAGCCTCTTTAGGTAATCTTCCTGACCTCATAAACTCTACCAACGGAGCACTCCAATCTGGAATTAATGACACTTGATAAAGGGTCCCATGCTCCACTGGTGGTCTCTCTCTGCACATTGGACAATTCTTAATCCACTCATGTATTTCTTTGTCCATGCTAGGCCAATACACTCCTAAACATTTCAGATTTTGTAATGTGTGCTGTTTAGAATAATGATTTCCTAGCAATCCTTCATGAGCTTGTTGCAACCAACTACTATGTTCATCGTCCTCAACACAACAAGCCAATACACCCTCGGTGTCTTGTTTGTACATGCTTCCTGCCAATATGTGGTATTTTTGTGATTTTACAATTTCTTCTTGCGATGTCTTCACATTCTTATTTGTAGGGCCGAAGGTTAGGACTGGTACCAACTTATTTGCCCATTTAGGAACAACTTCTAAATTGAACAGATAAGCATCGGGTAATTCATCAGACACTCCTTGTGGTGACTCTCCTGAAGTGATGCGAGAAAGGTGGTCTGCCCGAAGGTGGATTTTACCTTTCCTGACAACAACTTCAAAGTCATACTCCATTAGTAAGAGGAACCATCTTACTAAGCGTCCAGTATTGCAAGGTTTATTGACCAAATATAACAAAGCTTGATGATCAGTGAAAAACTTGAACTTGTTGGCCAATAAATAGTGTCTAAACTTCTTCACAGCATATACCATGCCTAACCCTTCTCGCTCGGTTGTGGTATAATTTCTTTCAGCTGGGTTTAGTTGTCTACTAGCATATGCCATGGGCAAATCTAAATTCCCTTCACCTGTGGGTTGTGCTAGCACACATCCTATGGCATGATTGGATGCATCCACATGGACATGGAATGGCTTATTCCAATCAAGAGTGGTCAGTATTGGCGCTGTGCACAAACGTTTCTTCAGTTCATTGAAAGAATTCTTGCATTTGTCGTTCCACTCAAAATTAGACAACAAGGCATAAAGGGGTCTAGCTATGATCGCATACATGTGGATAAACCTACGGTAATATCCACAATGGCCCATAAAGGCTTGTACCTCTTTAACATTCTGTGGCCTTGGCAGCTCCGCTATGGCTCGTACCTTATCTTCGTCGGTTGAGATTCCATTCTTAGAAACAATATGGCCTAAGATTTTACCTTGACGCACCATGAACACACACTTTTCTGGGTTCAGACACACTCGATATTCTCTACACTTGTTGAAGATTTGTCGGAGCTCAGGAATGTGGAATCTTCTTTCTTGGGAATGAGCACATAAATCATCCACATACACTTCTAAGCTCTTTCGCAAGAACTCTTTGAAAACATGACACATGAGCCTTTGGAACGTTGCAAGTGCATTGGTGAGCCCAAATGGAATCACACGAAATGCAAAAATTCCCCACTCTGTGGCAAAAGCTGTTTTGTGTTGATCTTCTGGGGCAATGGCTACTTGATTGTAACCTGAAAATCCATCAAGGAAGCTATAAACTTCCTTGCCTGCAACATGCTCCAAAAGGTGTTCCGTGAATGGAAGTGGATAACTATCTCTAATAGTAGCGGCATTAACTTTTTTAAGGTTGATACACACTCGCAACTTCCCGTTCTTCTTGGGCACCACTACAATGGGGGACACCCATTCAGTATGCTCAATCTCATAGATGAATCCAGCTTCAATCAGCCTATCAATTTCTTCTTTTATTTTGGCTGCATATGTATCATTATATGTGTAGGGCTTCTGTTTGGTGGGCTTGGCATCAGCAGTCATGGGGATAGTATGAGAGCAAATTCTTGGATCTACCCCTTTCAAGTCTCTATAGTGCCACGCAAACACATCCCTATATTCCCTTAAGAGAGCTACAAGCTCCATTTCTTCTCTTGCACTTAGGTCATCTCCTATATATGTGCATCTCTCTTCGTTCTCTTCAATGGTCACTACAATCTTCTTGGTCTTTTCTTTATTATCATATGATTCTCCTATGATGGCCTCTCTCTTAGGCATTCGTACCAAAATTTTGCGGTCGTCAACTTCATATTTCTTGAAGTTTTCTGGTACTTCAAACAATGATTCCTTCTCTTCTTCTTTCACTGCTTTTCTTTTCTTTTTCTTTTGACTGCTCTCACTTCCATCCTTTGAATTTACCGTTTTAATACTTGTGAGAGGTTCTTCTTCTTTCTGGGTGAACACTCCTATATCTTCTAGATAGTGCTGCTCTGAGTTAAAACAACTATCCATCACAATAGACTCCAGATCATCGTCATTCTCTTCTTCTTCTATGACATCACTAGGGTCACATTCTTCTAGCAAGGGCTGACACATGAACACTGAAATATCATAACCCTCCTCATCACAATGAGGTGTCCCTTGTTCTTCATTGACAGCAATGTCCATGGTGGCTAAGATTTCTGGCCAGCCATGAGGCTCAAATTCCTCATCTGGAAAGATCATCGGTGTATAGGCTGGGTCTTTAATTGGTCTATCTCCTGGCGAAGTTCCTTCTTCTCTTGCCTTTAAACGTTTTTCCTTTTCCTCTGCGACCTTGCACATCCACAAATGAGTATCTTCATGCAGCCATGATGGATCAAGTGAACTTTCAGAATGCATAGAGATGGAATCTTCTTTCGCTTTGTGGATAGAATTCCACTGTAGGGGTGGTACATCTCTGAAGGTGTAATCCTTCAAATTGACCTTGGTGGTGACCCCTAAGTGCTGTAAGTACAAGGAGTTAGTTCCCCAATCCTGTACTATTTGCAATTGTCGTAGGAAGGGTCTTCCTAGGATCATCTCATAGACATTATTTTTCTCAAAGTCACATATAGCAAATGTATATTCAAACTCCACACCACAAGTGGTTAGAGTTATCCCTTCGAGCAATCCTAGAGGTCTTTCAAAATGACCGTCAGCCATTTGAAGCTTCATTCTAGTTGGTCTTAATGTGGGTTTGCCCCATTGCTTCCACAAAGAGGTGGTTGCAATGGCAACACCAGCACCTGAATCTATGATTGCTTTGGTTGTGTAACGTTGATAAGTGATTGGAAGATAACTATTACCTTCCTCACCCTCACACATGTCCCTTATTTTGTCTAGAGGTATCTCTAGCACTTTTTGCTTAGAGCCTGCTTTTGGCATATTGAAATCAAGTTTTGGAACCTGATCCTTCACATGATTCCATAGCTCGGGTTTTGCTTTGAGCAGCTCTTCTACAGTGAGATGACATTGAACCTTAGTGTTCTTCACGACATCAGTGTTCCTTAGGACCACTGAGTCTTCATGTCTGACCAGTATTGTGGGAGCTCTGATCTGAAGAGATTCAGATTCCCATGGGCCTGGAAATTGAGGCAGTTCCTCTAAGGTATTAGATTCAAAATCTAACCTTTCATCTTCTTGTTGTTCTGCTTCATCTCCGTAAATAGATGGAATGTCTTGGAGAAATTGATCATGAAGATCATCAATCTCAGGAATAGGAGGGGAATTACCCTTCTCCTTGGCCCATTTCTCTTCTTGTATTTCCTGCAAGAACTCTTGATAGTACTATTGAATTGAAGGAGGTATTCCAGCATCTGTGGAATTAGGAACATAAGCTCCCATTGGTGGTGAGCTTCCTCTTTCAATAACTGGTTGAGCCTGTGGAGGTAAAGAAACTTGTGGTTTGTTTACCAATTGCTCGAATCTTTCTAGTAAGCCCTGGAAATGCAAATCTGATTTGATAGAGTTTGTTTGATTGAACTTTTGACTAGTCTCAAGTATGGCTTGAGCTTGTTCTACCATTTTCATGCACATTTTCATCCGTTCAATCTCTAAGTCCGCTCTAGGGTAACTCTTGTCTAGGTTTGCAGCTGTAGGCCCTTCTTGAAGTCGAGCCTGGTAGGCCTTGAACATCATGTCCCAAGCCTTCAGGGGTTGGATCTGCAAGAACAAACCCTGGTTGTGGCCTATTTACAATGGGTGGTGGGGTGGGATGAGATGGAGTGGATGGAGCTTCAGCATGCGAGGGGTTTTGAGATGCAATGTCTTCTATTTTTGTTTTTGCGTCTTTCAAGCTTTCTTCTGGTTCCGATAACTTTTTATTCCACTTACGATTGGCCTTTTCTCTGGTATCCTTCCATGTTCTTGTTTTCCTCTTACTAGGTTCTCCCGATTCACTCGACTCCGATTGCTCTGCTGGTTTATCTTGTTTTAATGCTTGTGCCCTAGTAATTGCCTGTACAGGTGCCACATTACTGCTACTTGAACTTGAATCTGCCACTAAGCCTATCACATTAATGGGTGTAATCTTGGGTGCACTGGAGGGGTTTCTTGGACAATCTCTAGGAAGATGGTCTTTGCCACATTCAGGACAAAAAAGCTTGTATTGTGATAGCCTGACCTTGACTCGGAGATGGTGGGCGGGGACAATCATGAAGGAAATGGTCGCCCTGACATCTAAAACATGGTCCTCTAGGAGCTTGTGGTCTTACTTGTCTCAGTTGGGGCCTAGGGTTAGCATTTGCGTACATGACATTGGAATATTCAGGCTCCCAATTTTGTTCCATAGGTTGTGCCTCATATTGATACGGGTAAATCTCACTATGTTCAGGTGACTCTGTGTAATAAGCATGTGGACTACCTTCATGGGAGTAGTCTGAACTATGAGCATGAGAGTCATTATCTGGTATCAATGGGGTTAATGGGACCAATGCTCTATTTGGATTTTCCTCTCCCACGGCATACTTGACTGGAATCACGTTGGCAGGAGTTGGTGGTTGGTTTCCCAAGACTGGTTGTGGCCTATATTGTGCCTGATATTGCTGTTGTGGTCTATAATATGGCTGTTGGTATTGGTTTTGATACCTACCTGGTTGGTAAGGTTGTTGATAATTCTGTCTAACAGCCTGCCTATTAAAGGGACAATCTTGAGCCGTGTGGTTCGTATATTTTCTCTCAATAGTGCAATATGGAGCATTCCTTTCTCTCATGTTCTGGTTGTGCAATGGGCATACATTAGCCATGTGGTCGCCTCCGCAAGTATAACACCGATTCAATGGAGTGACTCTCTGTGTTTGTTTATTTTGGACTCCCAGCTTCTTGGCAACTTGCTCAGCTATCTCCTCTATTTCCGTGGAGATTTTTGAAGTATGACTAGTAGAACTATCTGAATCCTTATAGAGTTTGGATAATCCTAACTCCTCACCCAAGTTATCTTCTATGTCAATGCATGTCCGCACGCACTCTTCTATGGATCTAGGCTCTTTCTGTTGGAAACAATGTTCAATTGGGTCAAATTTTGCTAAGCTAACATACCATGTGTAGCTATGATATGACTCCTTCCTACAAGCAAACGGGCGCCACAAGCATATATAGTAATCGTATTCATTTCTTGTACAAGCAATGAGCGTGGGCAAGATGGTTAAGTCGCTATCCTCTCACCCTAGTGGTCCGGGTTCAAATCCCGTGAGCAGCACGCAGAGCGTTCGCGATTTTTCAGACATACTTTTGCTTTAATTAAACTCAATAGCAAACGTGTTTTTTTGCGGATGTTTTCCAATTACGAAAACGACGGACGGAGATATATGCGAAGAGATTTTTTATCTACGATCGCTATGATTTATTGCTTTATTATGAGCTTTTCAAGGATCATCAAATACTATAAAAGAAGCACTTTGGGCTCATTGTATCCATCCTTCACCTAGGATCAACACAAGCTTTCTAGAGCTTGGACCTCAGTAGAGGTGGTGTTTCTTATAGCACATGGGGCAGCCATGGTGCTAACTTGAAGCATGTTGAGGAGCAGCTATGGAGTTCTTCTTGGTGATTCTTCTTGGAGAAGATGAAGGGTGTGCTCACACTCTACCTCATGGACAGGAGGTTATCTCTTGTTCATGGCAAGAAGACTTGGTCATTAGCAGCTTGAAGGTGAGGATCGCCCATCTACAAGATGTATTTGAAGATTGTCTTCCACAGGAAGATATTAGGTTGAAGATTATTTTCTACAAGAAGATGTCTAGCTACTTCAAAGACATTGGATGGGACCATCTACATGGCGTATTTGAAGATCATCTTCTACACGAAGATGTTAGGTTGAAGATTGTCTTCTACAAGAAGATATCTGGCTACTTCAAAGACATTGGATGGAGTTTAACATAAGATTCACATCTTATGTTAAAGTATTCAGGTACATATTCTCTTTATGCACACAGGTACTACTTGAAGTTTATGGAGGCTGTGGCGTTCATATCAGGAGGAGTCCTATTCGGCATAGGTACAAGAGAATCAGTACGTATATGCTTTATGCATATTTTTATGAGGTGTTTGAGAAGGTGTGTTCACATGAGTTTGAGGATTTCCGTTCATACTGATCCTTCCTCTTTCAGTCACTCATATTCACTCTTCTATAACCTATAAGGTCACACATCTCATGTATATTCAGATTACTGCCCATACATCTGAATATGTTTGTTACATTGTACATACATCTATTTCTCATCACATAGAGTGGTTGAGAGTTTTGCTCCCACATTGTACATTGAACATTGGTATATATGATACTATGAGTAAGCGATGGCTTACGTAACACCTTACACATGTTGTCTATTCTTTCTCTATCTTTGTCTCATCATTTGTATGATTAAGTTGTGGTATGTTCATGTTTTGTCAATATGGAAGATTGCTAGAATTAATGTTGTATATATACTGGACCTATGGAACCATGGACATATGACATGAGCTAAGGGCCTACCTGACTTCCAACACTTTCAAGTATACATATGATCTTAACTTTGTGCTCAGTAAGCCATCTAAGAACAAAGCCACTTGTTTGGCTAGTGTGGGTAGCTCTGGAGCAGGGCATCTCCAAAAGGCTTCCTCTGTTTCTCTATTCAAGAAGAGTTCTATGCTTTTGTTGTCTTGAGGGATCCAATCTGGTGTGATGACTCTGGTCAGAGCTGACTTACCTCTAGGCGTCTGAGGTCCTTGTCTTACATTTCCTTGTTCTAGGTCTCCTATCTCATTCTCATGAATGATATTTCCAAACTCATCGGTCCTATCTGGTTGGTTGGTAACCACATACATGGTTCCTTCCTTATCAATGTATGAACCCTCTTCGAACTTGACCACCGAGTGTTCAAGTCCAAAGGATTGATCTGGATTTTTGAGTTGGACCACTGATCGCCTCAGGCCATCCTCATAGATGCGAGCACCTAATCGGTTGGTCCGAATATATTCCAACAGTGTCTTATAGGGACCTTCTGGTGTTTGTAGATGGGCAGTTCCTGAGCCACCTGCAGTTTTCCCCATGCTAAAAGACATTTCTGAGTCACTTGTGTCTGAACTTAGTCCGTAAGGATGACCACTTAGTTGTTGTGCCCAAGACTTAGCTGTATGGTTGACACTGGACTGAGAAGATCTAATGCTTTGTCTATCCTTGCCTAGGTGTCTACCAGATCTCAAGTTCATAAGCTTTGGCTAAGAGTCCAAAATTTCCCCTTGGTATGGTTCAAAAATCCTTTGGAGTCCCCTTGGGTTCCAGGTCCCACTTGAAGGTCAACTTCAAATTATCCTATATGAAAATCAACGTGTTATTCTTATAAAAAAAGAGTTGAGGCCGTGTAGGATTCGAAACGAGCTTTCCAACGAGCTATAGAGCTCAAAAAATGGACTTTGGATGAAAAAGTTATGTCAAATCAGGCTCCTGGGGGTCAAAACAGACAAACAGGACCTTTTGGAAAAAATCGCGATTTTGTGAACTTCAAGAAAATCGCGATTTTGTGAACTTCAAGAGAATCGCGATTTTGTACCTTGAGAATCGTGTTTTCACAAAATCGTGTTTTGAAAATCGCGATTTTGAGTAGAAAATCGTGTTTTGAAACACGATTTTGAGCAAAAAATCATGTTTTGAAAATCGCGATTTTGAGCAGAAAATCGTGTTTTGAAAATCGCGATTTTGAGCAGAAAATCGTGTTTTGAAAATCGCGATTTTGAGCAGAAAATTGTGTTTTGAAAATCACGATTTTTTAGTAGAAAATCGTGTTTTGAAAATCGCGATGTTGAGCACAGAATCGTTTTTTTTTTTTTTTTTTTTTTGAAAATCACGATTTTGATCTTTGAGAATCGTGTTTTCACAGAATCATGTTTTCACAAAATCGTGTTTTCACAAAATCGTGTTTTTGGTTGAAAATCGTGATTTGTGAGAATCGCGATTTTGAGCCCGCTGAAAATCGTATTTTCTCAGAATCGTGTTTTTGACATGAAAATCGCGATTGTCAACAGAGAATCGTGATTCACAAAATCGTGTTTTTCACAAAATCGTGGTTCTCATAATCGTGTTTTTTTGACATGAAAATCGCGATTGTCAACAGAGAATCGTGTTTCCACAAAATCGTGTTTTTTGAGAATCATGTTTTCTTAGAATCGTGTTTTTACTGAAAATCGTGATTTGTGAGAATCGCGATTTTGAGCAGAAAATCGTGTTCTCACAGAATCGTGTTTTTGGCTGAAAATCGTGATTTGTGAGAATCGCGATTTTGAGCACAACCACAGAATCGCGATTCTGAGAATGACCACAGAATCGTGATTCTTTCAGCAAGCTTTTAGGCGGGAAACAGAAAATCATGATTTTTCGAAAAAATTTGAATTTTCACACAATCGCGATTTTCATCACAGAATCGCGTTTTTTGGCAGGAACTTCGAATTTTTGAGCGCCGAGCAATGGCGAGCTCCGTATGTGCAGAAAACCATGAAAAAACACAGCGCTTGCTCTCCCTTGCACCTCCTATCTCCCTCTCACACAATAATGCATGAAAAATGGTATGGAAATGGTGAAAAGGCACTAAAAAACAAGAAATTTCTATGAAGAAGAAGATGGAAGAAGGTGGAGATGATGATGATGATGAAGATGAAGAGGAAAAAACAGAAAATGAATTGAAATGACAGTTTTTTTACCTTCCAACGTCGCAAATCTACGATCTTACCATCACAATGCTCGTCCTCGAAGCTCTCTCCCCGGCAATGACGCCAAAATTTGGTGTAGCTCAAGCGTAAGCACCACCTCCTTTACTTGTCAATCCGCGGAGACGTGAGGACCGGTATGAAGACCACGAGCAAGTGAAGGCACAAGTGCGTGAGTGAAAGCACACAAACATGCACACACATACACATACGTGCACAAGGTAAGATCAAAGAGAGGAACAATGGAAAGCTTCGATTGCAAATGAGTTCTCTTACAAAAGCTCTATTCTCTAACAAGCTAACCTCAAAAATGAGCTCTCTAGCTCTTTTTATAGTTTTTTGACTAGTTTTGACACTGTCCAGACCTAGTGTCCGGCCTAGTTAAAAATTAGGTTCCAGGGCTTATTTGAGGGCTCAAATGAAGTCTAAAAATTATGAAACTTGGTAGGATGATACTTCTAATACTCCTCAAGCTTGAGGACTCCTCGGCTTGAACAAAATGGAGTTACAAAAATAGAAAATGGTATTTACAATGGTTTTTAGTGATAAAAATCAATATTGTTGTAGGAGATTCTTCTGAAAATTTGACATACACTTCTTGGAGCTCCCTACTTGCTCCTTCTACTTGTGTGTCCACCTCTTTGATGTGCTCCTGTGCTTTGTCCTTGACCTTCAGCTTCAACAGGGAGGGATGGACACCTTTTATCGGCATGCACACAACTTCAATGGGACCTTGGGATCTTTGGTTGTAAGCTTAGCACTTCTCTGGACACTTCTTAGTCACTCTTCATGTACACCTTGCACTTCACTTCTCTACGTCACACACTGTGTCTCTTGCACTTCTCTCTCTTGCTTAGCCTAGACTATGCTCACCTTGCTTACTTCCAAAATAATGCCTTGCCTTGATTTTAGTGTCGATTCACATACGCTCCTAACTGCTAGAGTATCTTGGTGCTCACTTTGATGTCCCAAGACTGTCTCCAAAAGTGGGTAGCCAATGAATCCCTGTTTTGTCCTGTAATGACTTTAGACTAAAACAAAAATTTAAATTGGGTGGCCATACTTTCACTTTTGTGTACGCTACCGCTTCACATACCTTCACCTTTTGCCTTTTAATTCTCCACATGTGCACCTAAGAGAGGGTTCACCTGAACCTTCCAAACACTTTAGAAACACTTTGAACCTTACAGCAATTACAAAAATACCTCTGCAACCTGCAACCAAATTTCTGCAATTATACCCTTTGTGAACCATTAATTGTGCACTACTTGTGCACCTTGACACTCGAACTTTGAGCTCTTTGACTTTGCCCATGTTGACCTTTGACCTTGAAAATGTTGACTTTGATTAGTTTGACTTTGAACTTTTGACTTTGATTGTAGGTTGACGTTGATTGTAGTTGACTTTGACCAATATGAATTTATGGGCTCAACAGTTGCCCACCACCTAATGTGCTCTCTGTCCCTGAGAGCTATAGCTAAAACCTGAAAGAGATAACACCATATTCTTGTGCTGTAAAATCTTCAAAAGGACACTTGAGAAGCAACCAAGTCCACCAGGAGTAGGAGATAACAAGCCACCCGAGAAGAACCAAAAGTGTAAATTTTGCACTGAAAAGTAAAGGAGGGCAAATGAGGGTAGGAAGGAGGGGGAAGGGAGGGCTGAGGGGGCTGAGATGGATAGGTAGGGAGGGGTAAGGATGGGGCTAGGCGGAAGGGTAAAGGGAGGGGGAGGGAGTAGGAGTATGGGGTCTGGAGAGGGCCGAAAAGATAAAACAAGAAAGTTACAGAGAGTGCATTTGTGAAAATGTGCAACATATGGTAAAATGAGGTGAGAATAGACCATATGGACCATGTGTGGAATAAAAAACACGTGAGAAATGTGCTCAAAACATGTGAAGTTCGACCAAAACTCAGAGAAAAGGTGGGATTTTGGAAAAACTAAGTCAAAAAATGAGTCCACAGGTGCCAAAATACATGAAAATGATCCCAACTTTGGAAAAAATGCCATTCGAGGCACAATCTAGAGCCAAAAGCATTGGACCATGAAAAATTAAAAAAATAAAAAATAAATTAAAAAAAGTTTCCTTTTTTTTTATTTCCCGAACGCACGTGGGTGTCAAAGGTTGAAAAAAATAAATAAATAAATAAAATAAAATAAGTTATAAATAAATAAAATAATAATAAAAAGAAAATAAATAATAAAGAAAAAACAAAAATTATAAAAATTGAGGGGAGGGGGGGCAAGGGGGAGGGGGGGCAGGGAGGGGGGGCAGGGAGGGGGGGCAGGGAGGGAGAGAGAGAGAGAGAAGGGGGGTTTAAATAAATTTAGCTTCTGGGGGCCTTTTTTTGGGGGGGCGGTTAAAAATACCTTGAAATTAAAAAGAAAAATGCTTTAAAAATAAAAAAAAACAAAAATTTCAAGAAAAATTCCCAAAAAAATTTCCAGTATTTCTAAGCCATTTTTCCACTCAAAACCACAAAGAGCTTCCTTTATATTTCCATTTAATTAAGAAAAGGCATTGAAAAATATGAAAAAGTGCTAGAAAAAATTCTAGAAATGCTTGAAAAATTCCCAAAAATTATACTTATGCAAAGGGCTATGAAAGGGTTGCCTAAACTTGCTAAAAACTTAAACAACAAGCACTAAAATGGATAAAAATGACTAAAACTTAAGCAAAAATGACACAAGAAGGCTATGTACAACTTGGATAATTTTTGCAAGTTCCAAGTGATCCATAAACTTTCAGTTGTGCTGATGATAGGCCTTGAGCCTTGATATGATGACTAAGAGAAACTCCTCCATAATCTCCAATTGTATTGCACTTCATTTGTTTTGTCTTCTTTTTTGGCATACCGAACATCTGATAAGGGTACCCTAAATCCTTCATTAGAATATTATCTCCTCCATACTGCATCTTTTGTATATTTGTTTCAGCAACTTTATGACTTAATCTGCAAAATTTCATTTTTACTACTCTAGCTTCCTCATCCAATGGAACCCTCTGTTTTCAAAGACTTGTAGGTACTCCTTCCACATCCTTGTAAAGCCCTGCACTTACTATCATAAAAATTGACATAACAGATGATATCCATACCAGTATCCATAACAAACTAGCCCTTGATATAGGATTTGAAGTAGCTTTGTCACTGCTGCACTTAAGGGCTTTTCTTTTCTTCTCTCTTTTATGGCCTTTGACTGAGATTGTCTCACTCGAGTCAGTAACCTTAATGATGTCCTCTTTTTCTTCATATGTTTCCTCTCTACTTGAGTTTGGAAAAATTCCATAGCAGGAAGATGGGTCTTCTGCATGGAGCCAAGCCAACATGTTTTCATCTTCATATAAATTTGCTCCTTCAAATAGATCTGCTTTTGGGTTGCCCAACAATTCTTCTTCCATACAAAGACCAATTGTCTGCATCATGTTGGTATGTCTTTGATTGTCTAGACCTTCTTCTAAAAATATATGCTGCAACTCTTTTCCCTCCTGCTTTACCCACATTGTGTCCTTGCCCCAGTCATGCAGCACATTGGCATGTCTTAACCAAGGTCTCCCAATTAATAGGGGGAAACTTCCTTCTACAAATGGCAACCTTAAAACAACAAAATCCAAGTTAAAGATGGTACCTTGTATCTTGACTGGGACCCCAAGGACCATCCCCATAGGCTTTACTATGCTTTGGTCTGCTAGTGTTACAATGAAGTTTGCAGGTCTTGAAGGGTGTAGTCCAATCTTTTTCATGGTATGTTCAGACATCAAGTTAATGCCAGAACCACCATCCACAATAACTCCTTGAAACTCATGACCTTTGATTGAGACTGTTAGCCGAGGGCTCTTATAATCTGTGTAGAACTTTCTAGTAAGTAAGATCTATCAAAAAATGACCAGCAGAAGGAGTAGAATGGGCCATGTCAACAACCGAAGGACCTTCATGGGGAGGGATACAACGTAAGAGTGCACCAGATGGATCCATGTAATACAACTATCCTAAAATGATCCAAAATCATCGACTATACATCGCCAATTTATGGCAAGCAGAAGTAGAAGTATTAGCCCAGGGGCTTCCACTCATGAGAAAGGTCATAAAAGTATCATAATATGAAGGTGCCATAGGGAGCTCTTGACAATCATCCTTGACCGAATCAGTCACGTAGATATCAAGAATAGTATCATCAATGCCACCGAGAAGTTCATCAGAATCAAGCCGAGATAAGAAATCAACCAGTGCATGCGCTGACCTAGGATGATGTACAACCTCATAATCAAATTCTTGCAGCAATAGCACCCATTTGGCTAATCTACCCCCTAAATGTTGCTGGCAAACAAGATAAACGAGAGCTACATGGTCCACATGAAAGGTAAATGGTTGTCCCGATAAATAATGCCAGAATTTCTTCACCAAATAAACCAAACCCAGACATTCGTGCTCAATGACAGAACAATTCCGGTCTATAGCAACTAATCGTTAACTAGCATAATAAATAGGGCGGAACCACTTATCCTGTTGTTGCATGATCACACTATCGATTGCCTTGTCCGATGCATCCACAAAAACATGGAACAAAAGCTGCCAGTTTGGTGCTTGCAGTATAGGAGCCTGGGTAAAGAGTATTTTTAGTCGATCAAATGCAATTTGGCACTCCTCGGTCCACACAAACTATCGAGGATTGCTAATAATCAACTGATTCAAGGGTATAGCTAAATGTGTGAGCCACCGAAGATGTCATCCATGCCAGCATATCTCTCCAAGGAATTACATAAGTTCTTTAGGTGTCATAGGGGCAGGAGCCTTCAACATGGCTTCCACTTTATCTGGGTCCACTTGAATAACTTGCTGTGAAATAATTGACCAAGCAATTTGCCACAGGAAACTGAAAAGACTGACTTGTTGGGATTTAAGCACAAACAAAACTCCCTACACTTAGAAAAGCAGCACCGATGCTAAAACCGGATGTGCATCCAATCAAACAACCTAGTTATCGCATGAATCCCAATTATGATGCTCAAGTGAAAGTTGAATTGTATCCTTTGCTGGAAGTAGGTTTCATTGTCCCCATTGAGCATGCTGAATGGATCTCGCCTATTGTCATTGTCCCAAAGAAAAACAAGCAATTGCATATCTATGTGGATTACCAAAAATTAAATGCGGTGACAGTGCCTGATCCCTTCCCACTTCCCTTTTTGGATACGATGCTCAATGATGTTGTCGGATGAGAAATGTATTCCTTTTTGGATGGTTATAGTGGCTATAATCAGGTGCGCATGGCCGAAATGGATATACCAAAGACTACGTTTATTACAAAGTGAGGCGTATTGCATGTACGATGATGTGGTTTATTCTTTGCGATGCTCCTAGTACCTTCCGACGATGCATGTAGGAATTTTTTCCCCCTACTTAACCACCTTTATGCGGGTGTATTTGGATGATTTTTTGTTATCTGCTAACGCATCAGCTCACCTCTATCACACGGTGTTGATAGATGCGAGGTTCCAACCCTTTCATATCTCGATAATCCCACGCGAATACATCTTGAAACTCGGTCAGCAACTGTAGTAGATCATTTTGAAAAGTTTTCAATAACCCAACCTTAAGCTTGATCGATCGCGGTGTAACCTCATTTCCCAAATTGCAGGTGATGAGTTGATCTTCCGGTACATAAAATTGTCAGGGCATGGATATATCCTAAGGTGAATGGAATAATTGGAGTAATTTTGTGGCATTCAAAACTTGATCCGTAATTGGGTCCACTTGTTTGGTAATCAGAACTACCGTACAAATGGCCGGATTCCAATTATCTGCAATCGCTTGTAAGTCGATTGTACCCAGGGCTAGCAAATCCTGGTTAGCATTGAGAAAAGCTTCTTCTTCGTCATCTGAAAGTCCATCCAGCATATGCACAGGTTCGTCCACGTAAGGTTGAGCATGAAGGTCGCAAGGCTTCATCTCATCCAACGGTACTACATATTTTCGATGATTGCTTTTGAAAATAAGTTCGTGTGCAGACCAGTCTTGCAACACTTTGGCTTGTTTCAGCTAGGGCCTCCCGAACAGTAAGTTCTAGTCCAGACTTGAGTCAGGTAGTTCTCAAACAACAAAAGTCATTTTGAACATCGCTCCCACAGCATGGTCCACCATAGAATCAATTTCTAGACTAATAGTTGTCGTAGCAGATGTACACAAAGATCCTGGACTAATTTGTTGCTAGAATTATTGTCATACACTCAGAACCAAGGCTAACAGTTGCCCCAATGGCATTGTAATAGATGCCTGTGATAGAATATCCCACACAGAGTCAAAATTCAATGTACCCGATACCGAATTTGGTGGACTCTCTGGTGACACTTTCATCGGACCCGGTTCTTCCAGTGGTAGATTCGGTACTGTCTGCTGGACCACAGGTATCGGATTGGGTAAAAAAGTTGGTTCTTGACTTGCCCACGTACTAACTTTTGTAAAAACTCTCTTTTTTTCTTGAATGGCAGGCCCAAAAATCTCAGCAACCGGTTGTAACTTCTTGTCGGACCATGTTTGAATGTAACTTTGGTAAGAAGTATCCCTCAAATGCGGTGGTACATAGTGGATAGCCTGTTATTCCTGCTCCTCTATTATAGCATTTATGGTCGGTCTGGTTTGTACTTTGGCATTATATGGACACGTTTTGATAGAATGACTCGCCATATTACAAATAGCACACTACATTTGGTTTACTGCACATGCAGAAGTAGTTTGTCCCGAGTTCTTACATTTTGTGGAGTACATTATTTCAATGGATCCTCACTCGTACAGTTGGATGCCTTTAACCAATCCAGATCTTCGGTGAACCCACCAACTTTATGCTCCAACTCCAATGCCATAGCTATTATCGCATCCAAGGTCATACCGCCCACACATAATATAATCATTACTTGTTTGAGCTAAGGGTTTAATACATTAATAAACCACTGAGTAATCACGTCATTTGGTAGGTTAGCATGCGCTTGCGGTAGTTGCCGTAGATGAGTATGAAATAGAGTTGCATACTCGTGCACATTCTAATGTGGTTTCTGTCTATTGTTTTGTAGATAGTCAAAGATCTCAACCTCATTGTTCTTCAATCGAAAACGTTGTAAGAAGGCATCCTTAACATCATCATATTGACCGAAATGATTAATGTCATATTCAATTAACCACTAGGTAGCCTCATTAACCAGAGTATATTGGAACACTATAGCCTTATATGCCGGATCCGCTGGATAGTTGAGTACATCATAATTGATTTCAAAAGTACGCACATGGGCATGAGGATCATCACCGAGAAATCCTCCAAATTTCATATACGTAACTCCAATAGGTACCGGTTGTGTGTGGTGGTATGACCTGTTGTTGTTGTTGTTGTTGTTGCTGATGGTGGTTTTGTTGCTATTGTTGTTGGTGTTGCTGTTGTTGCAAACCACTCATGTTGTTTAAATCAAGAGGAAGTATCACTGCTAAGTGATTTGAACCAGTTAAGTCTAATTGCTGCTGTGTCATTTCAACGTCTTGTACGTTCTCTAGTAATCTGATATTGTTAAGTCGATCACACATGCCTACGCCCAACTACCATTCCTCATAGTTGACTTCTGAGGTAAACTTTTCACCAAAACTTTCATCCAACAATACACTAGTTTCCTCAAAATTAGAACCCAAAGTAGAGCTATGATCGAAATTCCGCAAGCCGACCCCCGAATTATCCGAACTACCATTGAAATTCCACAAACTGCTATCGGAATTTTCCACACTGTCATCAAAACCAGCAATTACTTCCCCAACCTTACTTTTCGCAGATGGGGTTGGTTGCACTTTTGATATACCCTATAATCCTTGCACAAGGAAATCCTGCAGTGGCACTCCACTAGCCCATATTTCTCTCTTTCCTTCCAATGTTTGTATGTCACCACTACCACCAGGAGGTGTTCCCAATGTGCTATGAACTTTCCAGGGATGCTGATCCCTTTTGTACTTCGGGTACGATTCTTCGAAACACGTTACATGCATATATCATAGGATTCTTTCTCAAATCCTAATCTATTCGCCGACTGACTACTCCACACCCCATGGTTGATGTCAATGTTAATCTAAATTGTTAATCTAGTGTTACCAGGTATGTACATGGGTTCTTGGGATGGTCAGGGGTCTATAATACAGAGACCCTTTATGTATTTTCCCAGTCACTTCATTACCTTTGACAATTACAATAGATTTAACTACCACTCTCTAGCGCATAACTTCTAACAACTATCATATCCATATGTGCAGAAACTTCTATTGTTCATTTAACATCACTATTATACTTGCACTTCATCAATAACACCATAAAAAATTAACACAATACCTCAGTTAATTCAATATTGAACAATGACAATACAGATGACACCGCAATTCGACAAACTTGTGATAGAATCAAACTTCAGCCAATCGCCCAGACAAAACAACCCAGCGATGCATCTGTCGCTCGCTTCCAATCACTGCTCTATTAATAAAAAAAAAGAGTTACAATGTTTTGTGCAACACCCTTTCGGTGCACGTCTTTTCCTAATTACAATTCTACTAAATAGAAGGATATTGCTTTTCGGCGGCCTAACAGTGCTAATGACCTTTCACTTTGGAGGTCGCTCTGCTAGCTCTTAAGTTCCATTCTTCATGATGCTGTTGTATTTTGTTTGCATAGCAGTTCTCTAGTTCGGATTTTGGAGATTCTTACACACTTATTGGCTCCTTTGCTTGTTTGCCGATAATATCAACCATCAATGTTGAGTTTATGATATGGGTCTCTACTTATCTCTATTCTCTATGATTGCCTTGGACCATCTGCAATCTATTCAATTGACTGTCGAATGGGATTTGTGGAATCATAGAGCTACCTCACCCATCGTGGCAATTGGCTTTTCCACTTGAGTGATAGCAGGTTGGTGACTTTCAGTCTCATCATTTGAGGATGATGCTTCCTTCTCTTCCATAGAAAGGCTAGCTCTTGGTTCAAGTTCATAGTGGATTACTTCTTTGTCTATTGATAAAGTGGAAGCTTTATCTTCTTCTTCCACTGCATGTGGCTGCTCCTCCTTGAACACCACATCGTGACTCGCTATGATCTTCTTTGCCTCTAGGTCACTGAGCTTGTAAGCTTTCTTCTCTTCATCGTACCCTAAGAAGATACATTTGGTGCATTTTGGTTGAAGCTCTCTTTGTTTGGAATGTGTACATAACATGCACTTCCAAACACTTTGAAATGGGAAATAGAAGGATTTCTACCCCTGTATGCTGATATAAAGAGCTATGTTTACAACCTCTGCCCAAAAATGATTAGGCAATCATTTTCCCATCAACATGCACCTTTCCATTTCCATGATGGTTTGATTTCGGCATTCAACAACACCATTTTGTTGAGGGCTATGCGCCATTGTGAGTTCATACTTGATTCCTTTGCCCTTATAGAAATCATCAAGTTCTATTGACGTGAACTCATTGGCACCATCCGTCCTGAACTTCTTCATCTTTTTCCCTGTTTCAATTTCAGCAAGCTCAAGCCATTCTTTAAACTTACCAAAAGCTTGAGCCTTATCACGAAGAAAGTACACCCACATCTTCCTGATGTAGTCATCAATGAGTAACATGAAGTAGGAAGATCCTCCCAAGGCTTGTGTAGGCATTTTTCTACACAAGTCAGCATGCACCAACTCAAGAGGACTGCTTGCTATATTCTTGCTTACTTGTGGAAAGGCCTTCCTATGTTGGTTGCCCATCATGCAAGCTTTACATGGTTCTTTCATATATGCAACCGCAGGGAGGTGAGCAACCACACCTTTCCGCATCTCTCTCAGTATTGGGTACCCACTGTGACCGAATCTCTCGTACCAAAGCTTACTTGTGCCCACACTTATTGTGGTAGTAAGAGCAGACAAGTCATACATGTTGTTCCTCCTTATTCCTGTCCCCACAACATTGTTGTTCTGGTCTAGAATCTTAGCTCTTGTCTTGCAAAAAGACACATGATGACCTTGATCAAATATAGAAGCTATCAAAATTAGATTTTGATTGATTTGTGGAACATACAACATGTATGAAAGCTTTCTAATGTCCCCATTACAATTAATGAAAGACACCATACCTTTGCCCTTAGTAGGACATCTTGCATTGTTACCTAACTTTACGATGATGGGTTCCTCTAGAGGCTATAGGGAACTGCAAAGGTCTTTTGTGCTTGTCATGTCACGAGAGGCACCACTGTCCAATACCCATGAGTCATCTGTAGTCGAATCTTCAGTTGAGGAACACATTTCCTCTACCGTAACAAACAACTCAAGCTCAAGTTCGACAATATTAGCAACCTCCTTGCCCTTACCACTTTTCGAAGAGCCACTCTTCTCCTCTGCCTTCTTAATTCAATAGTCTTGGATTCTGTGGCCTTTCTTCTTGCAGTGGAAACATTCTCCCTTGAACTTCTTATTGTGCTTCTTCTTTTTGTTCCCATCTTTCAAAGAATCGGTTTTGGTACCTTTGGCGTTTACCATGAATGCAACTTCTCCTTTATCGCTATCATTCCTTGCCTTGAGCCGTGGCTCCTCCTCCATGAGTAGGGCACTGAATTCTTCAAAGGTTAGTGGTTGTAGTCTGATCTCGATATTAAGGACAATTATCAAACCGTCAAACTTTGATGGACAAATTTGGAGACAATATCAAGCTACATCCTCACTTGACTTTGGTACACCTACTCTCACCATTTGATCCCATAGATTCTTTATGCAAGTGATAAACACTTCAACAGTCTCCCCATCAACAAACCTCTCTACAATTAGCTGATTCTCCAAGTTTTGAATCCATGTCTGATTCTAAGTTTCATATTGATTTCTCAATATGTTCGAAGCCTCGCATGCCTTTGTGGTGTGCTGAATAAGAGTTAGAACACTATGAGAAGTACTTGTAACTAGATTCAAAAGTGCATCTACATTCCTACTCTTTCAAGCATGTAAAAGATCAACATCGAGAGGAATCATTCATCCAGGATCATTTGAGTCAGGTGTTTCTTGGGGCTCACAATCAATCCAAAGCACAGTCTCAAACAAGTCATAAGAGTCAAGGATAGAAGTGATCTTAAATTTCCACAAGGTGTAATTAGTACCATCAAGTTTAGCTTCTGTGAAAGCTAATGGTTGAATTTGCAATGTTTGCATGACAATAATCATTACTACTCTGTTTTGTGTTCTGCATGCTCCTACTGATGAACCACCTTGATTCCCAAAAGTAAATGATGACACATCGCTTGACATCTTCTCTCTTTATAACCCCTTGATTATTTCCACTTCGTGGCAACCATTTGAGAAGTGGGGGCTAGATTTTGTAGGGCCAATCTACCCTCCGTCGATTCCAAAAAGAGATAAGTATCTATTAATAGCCATAGATTATACGACAAAGTGGGCTGAAGCTATTGCCTCCCCTGATTGCACTGCCCAAACCATTGCTGATTTCATTTACAGTAGCATCATTTGCAGGTTTGGATGTCCACTTGAAATTTGTACAGACCAAGGTACTCATTTTGTGAATAAGGTCCTATAGGAAATTTTCAACGGGTATAGAATCCTACATAGGACCTCTTGTGCCTACTATCCAAGAGCCAATGGACAGACCGAATCAACTAATAAGGTATTAATTTCCATGTTAAGGAAGGAATGTATGTTACAATCCACTTCCTGGGGCATTGCTTTTCAAGGTACCCTATGGGCATACAGGTTAGCTTACAAAGAGGCCATGGGATATTCTCCATTCCAACTGGTTTATGGCATATTGCCAATTGTTTTGAATTTTTACATGGATCACCTAAAGTAGCATTCATGCAGGGAAAGGAAGATTGTGATGTCTCTCAGAGGCTTGGAGCACTACATAAAGTGGAGGAGATTCGTCTACTAGCAACAAAACAATTGATAGAAACTTAGATGAAGAGGAAGGAGGCACATGATCGAAATCTGTGGAACAACAACATAGAGCCAGGCATGTTAGTTCATCTTCATAGACCTCATCTTCAAACACAAGTGAGAGGAAAATGGCTTCCACACTGGGAAGGACCTTATCGAGTTAAAACAACGCTGAATTGGGGTGTTGTGGAGTTAGAGACACTGAAAGGAGAGGCCTTGCCACTAGTCAATATATCAAGGCTCAAGGCCTACCATCAACACACTTGAAGTAGTATGGATCACCTGGAACTGCAGAATCTGTCCAGGTTGTACATAGCTTTCTCATTTCATTTTACTTAAGTTTTATTCATTTTCTTTATCCATTTCATGCTTGTTCCTTGAGTTTTTAGCAAAATTAGAAGGCATTTCATAACCTCTGCAAAAGTACAATTTTTGGGAATTTTTCAAGCATTTTTTAGGATTTTAATGCATTTTTTTATCCTTTTCCAATGTCATTTTCTTGCCAAAGAGGAGGAATAAAGGAAGCTCTCTATGGTTTTGAGTGAAAAAATTGCCCTAGAACTGTAGAGAATTTTTTCAAAAATTTTTGAGATTTTTTTTGGATTTTTTTGCAATTTTTTGGTATTTTTTCTAGACTTTTCTCACATTTGGAGGATTTTTTTTTCCCCTTTGGTTTTTTTTTCAGAATATTTCCAAAAAAAAAAAAAAGCCCCCCTTGTCTTTTTTTCAGAATATTTCCCAAAAAACAAAAAAAAACTCCCCCCACCCTTTAACCTTATGCCCAGCCACATCCTTTCCCCTCCCTGCCCTATCCATCTCAGCCCCATCAGCCCTCCCTTCACCCTCCTTTCTACCCTCCATTTCCCTCCTTTGTTTTTCCTTGCAATACATTCCACTTTTGGGTTCTTCTCGGGTGCTTGTTCTCTCCTGTTTCTGGTGGACTTGGTAACTGCTTAAGTGTCCTTTTGAAGATTCTGCAGCACAAGAATCATGATGTCCTCTATGCTCTTAGTTTTGGCTGTAGCTCTCTAGAACGGAGAGCACATTAGGTGGTGGGCAACTGTTGAGCCCATAAAAGTCAATCGTAGTCAAAGTCAATCGTAGTCAAAGTCAAAAGGTCAAAGTCAAACCGATCAAAGTCAACATGGTCAAAGTCAAAGTCAATAGGTGCAAAGTCAAAGTGCTAAAGTGCAGGTGTCAAAGTGTACAGGTAGTGCACAATTAATTGTCCACAAAGGGTGAATTGGAGAAAGTGGGTTGTAGGTTGCAGAGGTATTTCTCTAATTTCCCTAAGGTTCAAAGTGTTTTTAAAGTGTGTTTTGGAAGGTTCAGGTGAACCCTCTCTTAGGTGCACAAGTGAAGGTATGTGAAAAGGTAAAATGTGAAAGATATGTGAAGCGACAGCGTACGCAGAAGTGAAAGTATGACCCCCCCAATTAAAATTTTTGTTTTAGTCTAAAGTCACTACAGGACAAAACAGGGATTCGTAGGCTGCCACTTGTGAAGACAATCTTGGGACATCAAAGTGAGCACCAAGATACTCTTGCAGTTAGGAGCGTACGTGAATCAACACTCAAGGGAAGGCAAGGACTATTCTTGGACAATCCTAAGTGTAAGCAAGAGGAGCATAGTCTAAGCAAGGAAGAGAGAGAAGTGCAAGAGACACACAGGGTGTGACGCAGAGAAGTGAAGTGCAAGGTGTGCATGAAGAGTGACCAAGGAAGTGTGCAGAGAAGTGCTAAGCTAGTCCCCCAAGGATCCCAAGATCTTATTGAAGTGTGCGCATGCCGACAGAAGGTACCCATCCCTCCCCCTTAGTGGAAGCTTGGTGCAAGGTGTGCACAAGTGCAGGCTTGGAGAAGGTGGAGGTTTGGTGCAGAGGAGGCCAGCAACAACAAGTCCCTTGGGTATTTGGTATTTTGGAATTGAGCACTCTGTGGGATTTTGCACAGAAGCACTGGATTGTATTGTGCTTCAACATTGTATTTGTCTTATCATAATCGCTCGACAGAGGCTTCTAGAGGCTTCGAGAGGCTCCCAGTGTCTATCTTTCTTCTTGTCTTTCCCTTTTCTCCTACAAACACTCAAATCCCTTCTTGTCCAAGAATCCCCCAACACAAGATATCTGAATTACAAGAACACCCTTGAGGGAGATGAACTAGGAGTAAAAAATAACATGAAAGAATATTGTACTATGAGATTACCAGAGGAAAAGATGAGATGCCCAAAATACTGAATTAGACAAGACTAAAACAAGGAGCAACACAAGAACTAAAATTAGAACTTGGAAAGTATTGATTTGAAGATTTTGACTCCTTGAGCTCCCAAGACTGGCATCGGAAGAAATAAAGATACATGTGGCCATACCCTCCTACTTCTTAATCTCAATAGGTGGTGAAGGATTGTGTCTCTCCCCCCTCATTTGTGAAATCTTATATGGTTCCAACATGGATGCATGAAAAAATGGATGTATTATCATGGTACTCAGTAGCTGGAACTTGAAGGTGATTGGATTAATCTCAGTCAAGATGATGAAAGGATCAAATCTCTGATGGTCCAGCTTTTCACAGGGTCTCAAATCTTGCAAATTATTTTTTAGTAAGCACACTTTATCTCCAACATGATAAGATGGATTCTGAACACGGTGATGATCTGCATAATACTTATATTGTTCTTGAGCTCTATGGATCTCTTGCTTGAGTTCTTTGTGGATATCCATGAGGTATTGGGGATTGTCTCTGGCAGCTTGGTTTTTCACATGGTTTGAGAGTTGTACACTCATCCTTTGGGATTTTGCACAAATTGCAAAGAAGCGGATATGTTTGGTAGATGTATGAACATTGTTGTTATATGCAAACTTTTCAAAGGGTACAAGCCCAACACCAATAATTTTGATGATATTTGATTGTGCCACAAAGATATTGTTCTGGAAGCTGATGCGTTTGTTCTATTTATCCACCAAGGATCTTGCAAATACTGTTCCAAAAGTTAGATATGAATTGTGGACCTCTATCATTGACAATATCATAAGGAAATCCATGAAGCTTAAGGATTATGAGAAAAAGTATAGCATTGGTTGCACATGCCTTGGTAGTTTGAATGAAGTGTGCCACCTTTGTGAATTTATCCACTATAGCAAGAATTGTTGAGATATCAAGCTCAACATGTGATGATCCAGGATGACATGTATTACTTTTTCATTTCTCTGACATGTATAGTGGTCACGCCGGTATATGTCAGGGACACTTCATTGAGCTTTATTAGCTTTATCTACTGAGAGTGATGGCACATTTGTTTCTTGCTAGCTGACTCATTCGTGGACATTAGATTTTTCCTTATGTACTAGTCTTTATATATTGCAGTAGTTGTATTCTTTTTTTCTTAGGTCAATTTTGTACATTCCTTTTTATGTAATAGAAGAAGAAGAAGATCATTCT
This sequence comes from Ceratopteris richardii, assembly GCA_020310875.1. NCBI lineage: Eukaryota > Viridiplantae > Streptophyta > Polypodiopsida > Polypodiales > Pteridaceae > Ceratopteris > Ceratopteris richardii. The sequence goes on from CM035434.1 coordinate 68,222,009, forward strand.
TCCTTGCCTCAATCTAAGTGTGTGATTCTCTTTGATTGTGGGAGTGTATTGTTGGAGCAAGTCTATGACAAGCCTAAGTATTGGCTTGAGTCCCACAAAGTCATAGAAAAAGCCTTAAAATGAAGACTACGTAAAGTTCACTTACCTCTTGTAACTTTTGAAGAGTTTACTTAATGTAAAAGTAAGAGAATCTTCAGTGGTTGAGTCCACTTGATCAAGAATGGAAAGAGGAGCCACGAATTCGTGATTTGTGGTAGGTAGAGAATGAAATCAATCATTGATTGATTGGAGAGTGATTGAGGGAAGTTAGCCTCCCAAACTCAACTATAAATAGATGGCAGTTTTAGTCGTGGTTAGAGAGACCTATGTGAAGACCTCCAAGAGCTGAGCTTTATGCCATATCAAGGTGTGATTACAAGGCACACATATGTATAAGTAAGTCGTTGTATTGTACAAGCAATATACTTTCATTTTCATGATTATTTGAGTTCATCTTTCCATGTTCTTGTGAAGTGTACTACTCACTGCCATTACTCTCAGTTTTTCTCAGTCAGCTTGCAGAGATGTTTTCTCTAAGCTTGGTGCATCATTTTCAGTGATTTAACTTGTTAACGTTAGATCTATAAGTCTACTATATGCTCATAAATTTTCATGTCATTTGGATGTTGCAATCTTCAGTTATGTTCATTTGAAGTCAACAGGGTCTGTTCATCTTCACTTCTCTATTAGGTACCCGGCTTTTTCACTCATCTTGTCAGAGCCATTTCTCAGTGGTTACTTATCCAAATTCAGTGATTTAAAGCTTGTTGGATTCAGCTTACCGTCTAGTATAACCATAAAAATTTTCATAATCATTGGATTCCTACATTTTGAGTTATGTTGATTTTTCTGCTCACTGGTCTCAAACTATAGCAGCCCGTGAAAATCGGGATGATGTCATCACTTGTTAAAACTCATTCTCAGTGTGTGGTTTATTATTTTTGATGAGATTACTCTTGAAAGTTAGCTCTTTAAGCTACCTAGACTTCCCCAAGAGGAATTAAGCTAATTTCTGCTGTGCTCAGACAATTATGTAAAACACTGGACAGGTGTATGTACCAAGAATAGCAAGTTTTCACCTATGAGCTAACTCCAACTTATCTGTTTTGATCTATCTTTTTGAGAGTGATCTTCCAAGGTACATAGGGTGTCTAATACATCCATTGGAAAGCTAAAAGGGCCCACCATATACTTATGGAGTTCATTTGGCTGGTGTAGATCAAGGATTTTGCAACACCTCTTCATCTTCAAGCACATACCTATCCATCTCTTCACAGTGGTATCAGAGCAAGGTTGGACAACATGGCAGATGGATTTCCTTCATCAATTGACAAATTAGACAGAGGTAACTACTCAGCTTGGTCATTAAGAATGAAAGCCTATCTCCAAGGTAGAAGTTTATATGGTTATGTGGCTGGAGATGAAGTTATGCCAAGTTTCAGGAACAAAGGTCAACCAACACAAGAAGAGCAAGAAAGATTGAGCACATGGTGCTCCAAGGATGCACTTGCAAGGTCTTATCTCCTCAACTCTATCTCAGATTTTTTGTTGCCTCACATTAGAAGTTGTAAGACATCTCAGGAAGTGTGGGATGCACTTGAAGCTTTCTTTTCTTCAAGTACTAAAGCTAGGAAGCATCAACTATGGCTGGATTTCACGACTCTCAAGAAGGCTCCCAAACAAAATGTGACTGATTTTGTCACAAAGCTCAAGGACATAGCGGATCAGTTGGGAAGCATTGGAGAGGTAATAGATGAAGAGCAAATTGTAAGGCAGGTCATCAATGGCTTGAAGGCAGATGACAAGTGGGAAGCATTCACCACAGCTATGGATTTGTACATGGACATGCATGTACCTGATTTCAACACACTCATTGGACAACTACTTACTCAAGAGGCAAAGCTTATAAAAAATGGAGAAAGCTCTAAAGGTAATCAATCTTCAGCTTTATACACGGATAAAAGCAAGTCTAAAGATAACAAAGGAAAGGCAAAGAAAGTGGATGATGAAGCAGGTACATATCAAGCTAACTATGCAGGTAGAGGAAGACATGGCAGAGGTAGAGGAAGAGGAGGTAGACAAGGCAGGGGGAGATCCCAAGACTCCAACCCATGTTCTATTTGTGGACTAACTAATCATACAACTGAAAATTGCTTTAGGAATTCCAGGAATCAAAGAGGCAGAGGATACAATAGAGGAAGTTATGGCTACTCAAGAGGAAGGTTCAACAACTACCATGGCAACTACAACAACTACAATCATTCAAACTATCAAGGAGGCTACAAAGGAAGGAGAGACTACAATAACTACACAGAAGACTCAAACAAAGAGGATTCATTATTGATCATGAACATGGCTATGCCACAAGGTAAATCTGATGAGCATGTTTTCTACATAGATTCAGGTTGTTCAAATCATGTGGCAGGAAATGTGGCACTCCTATCAGATTTAGAAGATCCAAGTAATAAGCATGAGGTACAAACAGGAGATGATACAAAACATCCTGTGGAGAAAATAGGCAATGTCAAAGCACCTGATGGAAACATCAATCTACTCAGTAAGGTACTCTATGTCCCTACCATTACAAAGAATTTGATAAGTGTTGGGCAAATAGTAGAGAAAGGGTTGCAAGTCAGGTTCACAAAAGCAGGAGCATTTGTTGAAGATCCAAGTCAAGGATTCAGAAGAATTGCAAAAGGTGAAAAGACAGGTAGATTGTTCACATTTGAATTACAGGACACTAGAAACATTGCTCTCTTTAATTATGGTAGTCAGACACTCACAGCATTGGAAGTATGGCACAAAAGGTTAGCACATATTGGTGAAAGGTCATTAAAGCAAATTTGCAGGGACCAAAGTGTACTTGGACTCCCTAATTTGTCAAAACAACATATGATTTATAAGTGTAGTGCATGCCAATTTGGAAAGTCTCACAGGTTACCATTCATGAAGAAAGGTTATATGCATGGAGATCTCTTGGAGTTGGTTCATACATATGTATGGGGACCTAGCAAGGAAGCTTCAATATCTGGATCAAGGTATTATGTTTCCTTTATTGATGATTGCAGTAGATGAACTATCCTATTCTTTATGAAACACAAAGATGAAGTTTTTTCATGTTTCAAAAGATATTTGGCTCTTGTGGAGAATCAAACAGGTAAATCACTAAAAAGGCTAAGGTCAGATGGAGGGGGAGAATACTTCTCCCATGATTTTGATTCTTTTCTTCAAGAAAGAGGAATCAAAAGAGATGTAACTACAAGGTACACTCCTGAGCAAAATGGAGTGGCAGAAAAGAGAAATAGGACAATTGTTGAAGCTGCAAGGTCTATGTTAAATGAAAAACATTTACCTAATTACTTATGGGCTGAGGTTGTATCTACAGCCACTTACTTGATTAACAGGTTGCCTTCAAAATCCCTTGATGGGATGACTCCATATGAGGCTTGGAATGGAAGAAGACCAAGCTTAGATCATTGTAAAATTTTTGGATGTATTGCTTTTGCTCATGTTCCTTCACAGGTTAGAGGCAAGATGGATCCAAAGGCAGAAAGGTGTGTATTTATTGGATATGACAACAATCAAAAGGGCTACAGGTTATACAACCCTACCAACAAAGGATTCTTGGTAAGCAGAGATGTAGTTTTTTATGAGAACAATTCATGGTATGAAGATTCATGCAGGAAGATCAATTTACCATATGATCTTGAAGAAGATTTTCCAAAGCTCGGTAGAGAACAATCAAAGATTGAAGAACAAGACACCTTGGAGGATGATGAAGAATCTCACATGGAAAAGATCAAAGCATGGAAGTCTAAAGGTAAAGCAAATTGCAAGAACTTGGACATGAGGCAGAATCATCACATCATGGCCTAAGAAGATCTATGAGGGAAAAGAAAAAACCAGAAAGGTATGGGTTTGACACCTCATTACTAACTAAACATTCTATCTACATAGCACAGGACATAAACCAAGAGGAGCCATCATCATTCAAAGAGGCCAAAGCAAAAACAGAATGGAAGCATGCAATGAAGGAAGAGATTGAAGCACTTGAGGAAAACAACACTTGGGATTTGGTGTCCAAGACTTCATCCATGAAGGTAATAGGCTCAAGATGGGTCTATAAACTCAACAAGAATTCTGATGGTTCAATTAACAGGTATAAGGCAAGGCTTGTGGCAAAAGGCTTTGCACAAACTCAGGGAATTGATTATGAGGAGACTTTCTCTCCTATGGCAAAGATGCCTACTATTAGGGTTTTGCTTAGTATTGCCTCTTCCAAGAATTGGAAGATACTTCAACTAGATGTAAAGAACGCATTCTTGAATGGTTGGATAATAGAAGAGGTATATATGGCACAACCACCTCGTTTTGAGAATCAAGTTTATCCTGATTATGTGTGTAAACTTAACAAAGCATTGTATGGTCTCAAGCAAGCTCCAAGAGCTTGGAATTTCAGGCTTGTTTCATTCTTGCAGGACAAAGGCTTTCAACCAAGCAAGGCAGATCCTTCACTCTTTATTAAAAAGAGTAATTCCGAGGTCATCTACCTATGTGTATATGTAGATGATATTATATTTATAGGAAATGATGCAGATGGTATGAAGAAGATCAAAGATCAGATGAGAGAAGAGTTCAAGATAAGTGATTTGGGTTCACTTACCTACTTCCTAGGTTTGGAAGTTGTCTACAAAGATCATGGTTTGTTTCTCACTCAAAGAAAGTACATTAAGGACATGTTGGCAAAATTCAAGATGCAAGATTGTAAGATTGCAGGTACTCCAATGGAGGTCAATCACAAATTGAGCTCACATGAAGGTGAACTCATAGAGGACATCACATCATATCAAAGTCTAGTGGGTAGTTTCAACTATGCCACATTGACAAGAGTAGATATATGTTACAGTGTGAGTGTGCTAAGCCAGTTTATGCACACACCAAGGAAACCACATATGGATGCTGCCAAAAGGATTCTCAAGTATCTCAAAGGAACCATAAATGAAGGACTTTATTATCCTTATGTATCTGATTTAGGTTTGAAGCTATTTTCTTATGCAGATTGGGCTGGCTCCAAGGAAGATAGAAGGAGCACTTCAGGTTATCTTACCTTTGCAGGTTCAAAGCTTATTTCATGGTCATCCAAGAAGCAACCCACAGTTGCTCTCTCTTCTACTGAAGCTGAATATAGAGGTCTTGCCATAGCTACACAAGAAGCTATGTGGATGAAGACATTATTCAAAGATCTTGGATTGGAGTTTGGAACTCCAACTATTTTTGGTGACAATATGAGTTCTATTCACTTAGCTGCTAATCCTATTTTTCATGCAAGGACTAAACATATTGAAGTTCATTATCACTATGTACGAGAGAAGGTTCTAAGCAAAGAGATTCAAATATCATATGTGTCCACTCATCAACAATGTGCAGATATTCTAACCAAAGCATTAGATGGTACAAAGCTTTGCAAATTCAAGGCTATGATTGGTTTGCAGGTAATCTTGGAAGATTGAAGACCTCAAGCATACTTGGCTTGAGGGGGAGCTGTTGGAGCAAGTCTATGACAAGCCTAAGTATTGGCTTGAGTCCCACAAAGTCATAGAAAAAGCCTTATAATGAAGACTACGTAAAGTTCACTTACCTCTTGTAACTTTTGAAGAGTTTACTTAATGTAAAAGTAAGAGAATCTTCAGTGGTTGAGTCCACTTGATCAAGAATGGAAAGAGGAGCCACGAATTCCTGATTTGTGGTAGGTAGAGAATCAAATCGATCAGTGATTGATTGGAGAGTGATTGAGGGAAGTTAGCCTCCCAAACTCAACTATAAATAGATGGCAGTTTTAGTCGTGGTTAGAGAGACCTATGTGAAGACCTCCAAGAGCTGAGCTTTATGCCATATCAAGGTGTGATTACAAGGCACACATATGTATAAGTAAGTCATTGTATTGTACAAGCAATATACTTTCATTTTCATGATTATTTGAATTCATCTTTCCATGTTCTTGTGAAGTGTACTACTCACTGCCATTACTCTCAGTTTTTCTCAGTCAGCTTGCAGAGATGTTTTCTCTAAGCTTGGTGCATCATTTTCAGTGATTTAACTTGGTAAAGTTAGCTCTATAAGTCTCCTATATGCTCACAAATTTTCATGTCATTTGGATGTTGAAATCTTTAGTTATGTTCATTTGAAGTCAACAGGGTCTGTTCATCTTCACTTCTCTGTCAGGTACCCGGCTTTTTCACTCATCTTGTCAGAGCCATTTCTCAGTGGTTACTTATCCAAATTCAGTGATTTAAAGCTTGTTGAATTCCGATTACCGTCTAGTATAATCATACAAAGTTTCATAATCATTGAATTCCTACATTTTGAGTTATGTGGATTTTTCTGCTCACTGGTCTCAAACTATAGCAGCCCGTGAAAATCGGGATGATGTCATCACTTGTTAAAACTCATTCTCAGTGTGTGGTTTATTATTTTTGATGAGATTACTCTTGAAAGTTAGCTCTTTAAGCTACCTAGACTTCCCCAAGAGGAATTAAGCTAATTGCTCCTGTGCTCAGAGAATTATGTAAAACACTGGACAGGTGTATGTACCAAGAATAGCAAGTTTTCACCTCTGAGCTAACTCCAACTTATCTGTTTTGATCTATCTTTTTGAGAGTGATCTTCCAAGGTACATAGGGTGTCTAATACATCCATTGGCAAGCTAAAAGGGCCCACCATATACTTCTAGAGTTCATTTGGCTGGTGTAGATCAAGGATTTTGCAACACCTCTTCATCTTCAAGCACATACCTATCCATCTCTTCACATGTATGTGTGAGCTCTCTTCCTTATCTCCTTCTGTGTGACATAGTATCAGAGCGAGTATGGTTGTAGAGAGCTCGTGGAGAAGGCCAACGATGAAGAGTATGCGAGAAGGCGTGGACAAAGTGCGATTCACAAACAACCTTAGATCGAAGTTTCAGAGCCATCTCGACCTCTGTTTTTAGCCCCCAAGGTGGGATCCACAGAAAAACTAGATCAATTTCAAAAACTATAACTTGCGTCGTGTTCGACAACACTCATATATTGTAGATCCAAAATTTCAAGCGATTTTGTGTACTGTTGATACACGAAAGCTGTGTTTTTTTTAGATTGAATTGTCACATCATAGTGCGATAGTGTTCAAGCAGAAGTGCAGCTTGTAGTGTTTTGCGATGTTGTGAATAGCTACAAAAATGGCAAATGCAGATTGAATGAGTCAGCTTATGAGCGATAAACTGGACAAGAACAACTTCCATGCTTAGAGATTCAGAATGATGAATTCCCTGATGGGAAAAGGTTGCTGAAAGTACATCAAAGGAGAGAACAAAAATTCTCCGCAGTTACGAGAGAGGAATCGGACTATAGACCAGTTAAGAGCGTATGAAGAATGGAATCAAGGAGCACGAAAGGTAATGTATTGGCTATCTGTTAGCATACAGGATAGCATGATTGTACACATATAGGATGCCAAGATTCTGAAAGAGGCTTGGAACAATTTGGTCACATTGTATGAGACTGTTGCAGAGCTAAAGAGCGCACAAAGCAGAGAAAAAGACGGGCCCCAAAATTTTTCCGATTTGGACCACATATTTTTGTAACATATTCATTTTTGTAATATATTTCCCTTTGTAAAGGCACTAGAGGAGTCCTCTAGATGCATTCCCACAGAAGAATAGAAGCTTACCCATGTAAAATAGTAGGAAATTAGCTTTTAGTGAATAAAGTGCCGGTCACTTGTGTGAAAGGACCATTTTTTAGGGCACTAGTATATAAGTCAAATGTGACTCTTTGTAAAAGACTTTTTGCCATTGTGAGAAGAGAGAGCACAGAAATTCGAATTTGTGTCTTCTTCCCTCTTCATCTTCTTCTTCGTGAGCTTGTATGCATGTGTAGTGCTTGGAAAGAGTGCTTGTGAGTGTTGTCTATCCTTGAGAGTGTTTCTTTGCTGTAGGAAAGGTGCGTGCGAGGTGTAGGAAGTGCTGAAGAGTAGGAAAGTATTTTCACGATTCAGTATTTCTGTCATAACTTGAAGTAGGAGCGTCGGAATTGAGTGAAACCACTACCATTGGATGCGTCTTCTCGAGAGCTTCGAAACGCATAGCTATTCGCTATGTTTGGAGCTCGGAGCTAGGAGAAAAGTTCAAAATACTGACGGCTGCTACACCAAGTATCGTTTCATCTTGACCTACAGTGGAAGCTTGTTAGGATAAGTAATTACCTCATTTTCATTCTTGAGTACCTTATGTGCATTGACCATTATGTGATTGCATGTCTTCATACACTCGGCTAGGTTTGCATACTCTTTGGATTGATAATTAAAAGCGTGTATCCCCACTATATTCACTTGTGAGGGGATTGAGGTATAGTCTCTTTCTCCGCAAGTCCCTAAGTTGAAGCTTAGGTCAACAGAGACCAATACAAAGGCACAAAAATTGCAACTCAAGAACGAGTGTTGGAGGATTCTTGTACAAAAAGGGATTTGAGTGTTTGTAGGAGAAAAGGGAAAGATAAGAAGAAAGATACACACTGGAAGCCTCTGTCGATTGATTTTAAGAAGACAAATACAATGCTGATGCACAATACAATCCAATGCTTCTATGCAAAATCCACAGAGTGCACAACTACAAAGTACAAAATACCCAAGGGTCTTGTTGATGTCGGCCTTCTCTGCACCAGAGCTCCACCTTCTCCAAGCCTGCACTTGTGCACACCTTGCACCAAGCTTCCAATAAGGGGGAGTGTAGCTCAACCGTAAGCACCACCTCCTTTACTTGTCAATCCGCAGAGACGTGAGGACCGGTATGAAGACCACGAGCAAGTGAAGGCACAAGTGCGTGAGTGAAAGCACACAAACATGCACACACATACACACATGCGCACAAGGTAAGATCAAAGAGAGGAACAATGGAAAGCTTCGATTGCCAATGAGTTCTCTTACAAAAGCTCTATTCTCTAACAAGCTAACCTCAAAAATGAGCTCTCTAGCTCTTTTTATAGTTTTTTGACTAGTTTTGGCCCTGTCCAGACCTAGTGTCCGGCCTAGTTAAAAATTAGGTTCCAGGGCTTATTTGAGGGCTCAAATGAAGTCTAAAAATTATGAAACTTGGTAGGATGATACTTCTAATACTCCTCAAGCTTGAGGACTTTTTTTTTTTGCAAAAGAATGTCACAAAACAAGAAGACAAAGGTTAGTATCAATAAAAATATTTGACATATGTCAATGTGCTTTTGTGCCTAGGATTCTCAAGTGTGTCTATGCACGGCCGTGTAATGTGGCCCTATATTAATGCATACTTTGGAAATGCATGACCTGAATGGTGCAAAAGACAAGGTTGTGCAAGGAGCACATGGTTGTTGCTCGTCAAGGCTTTTCGATGTTATTTGCGGATGTTGATGCCATCTATCGTGGAGGTATCCATTGGATCTTGAGATGACAACTGATCCTTCCTCCTTATAGGGATCCATTTTAGAACAGCATTTGGCACTGTAGAGATCACTTCAGGCGTCTTCCTCTTTGGATGCTTTCTGAACTATGGTATCCAATGTGCTACTTGTACTTTTGGCTTCCAAACCCATAAACTTTTTGCACGTCTTCCTACTATTGTTGAAGAGCTGATTTGATCTTCTTTCGGTCTCTGTACGTGGTTCTTATCCTTTCCTCTTTTTGGCTTCGTTGTTGAGACCTTTCGCATGTGGGAGAACATAGGTTGTTGTGGATGTAAGAGCTTCTTAGGTACCCACATCTGTAATCGCCCTTGTTGAGCTGCAGCTAATTTCCTAGGCACCCAAACTTGTTGGATACCTTGTGATTGAGCTTGTCCGAGCTGCTCCCTTTGTCTTCTGGCCTGGTTGGCTTGCCTGGATGGGCTTTGTGGGGGCAAGGCTGGTGGTTGCTCTCCTTTGCGTACCCAGATCTGTTTCATACTCGGAACTGCTTTCTTGTCGAATGGTGTCTTTCTATTTGATGTAGCAGTTGTCGTGAACGGTTGTGTTTGCCTGTGTGGTGGACTCACTACTGTGGCTACTTGATTCTTTGGAGAAGAAGAAAGATCCACCCGCCTTCGAACCTGTTCTTCCACGATTGACTCCTTTTGCATCATAGAGCTTTTCATACAACATCTTCTTCCATATGATTAGTCTTAGAAGAACTACAAGATGTGACATCTGGATTTGTGAGCATGCCATTTTCTAGTTCTAATGTAAAGCATTGTCCCTCGACCCAAACTTGAAGAAGTTGACTTCTTAGGTTTAAGTTGACTGCATTGTCATAAATCCAATCTTGTCCTAAGACAAGTGGTTCTGTAAGGTTCTCATCTTGACACACTAGCACTTTGACTTTCATTGGAACATCTTGCAGGTAGATGGGAAGTTCCACCTCGCCCAAACAAGGGGTTTCCACACCTCCCAATCCTATGAGATAAGCTTCTATGGGATTGATGTTCAACTGCAAGTTTTGGCAGTAGGATAGTCTAACTACACTACTTGCTGCACCTGAGTCAATCAATGCTTTCACAGTCCTTGCACCCTTTCCTTGTCCTATCTCTATGGTCACAAAGGGACGTCGGTCAATAACTGGAGAAGTCGCTATGCCTGATTTTTGGCACATATCCATGTGATATTTTGGGGTGTTTGAGTTGACATCTAGGCCTAGTCGCCTTAACTTATTTCACCTTATGCGCTCTCTAGCCTCTGCTTGTGCTTCTTCTCTGACTCTTATCTCTTCTTCTTTTCGTTTCTTAACAGTGTTGAGTCTCATTAGCATGTCCTCTGTAAGAGGTTCTTGATATAACTTGACTCGACAACCACTGATATAGTTTGGCAAGATATCCCCTTCTAAAGTGGCCAACTGAACTGCGCCACTAGTGGAAATTCTATTAATGATCATGGGTCCGTATCCTCTTTTTTCCAACTTACGGGCATGTTGCTTTAGCGTATAAACCAGCACTAGGTCTCCCTCTTTCAATCCCCTATCCTTAATGTGTGCACCGAAGTATGCCTTTTGCCTTTTCTTTGCAGCGTAGATGCCTGCAGCCGCTCGTAGCCTTGTCTCACCTAAGCGTTCTAGATCAAAGATCCTAGATGACAATTCATGTCCATTCCACTCATGCTCTTGTGCTACTTTTAAAGTAGGGATTAAGAAATCCAGTGGTAACACCGCATTTTGTCCAAAGACCATCTGAAATGGGGTGGCATTGAGTACCGTTTTGTAGGCAACTCGGTAAGCCCAAACAGCATGATGAAGTTGTTTGTCCCAATCAGAGCGTTTATTATTTACCAATTTTGTCAATACGTTACAAAGGATCTTATTGGTACTCTCGGCTTGTCTGTTAGCTTGTGGGTGATAGGGGGCAGACTTCTTATGTATCACCAAGAATTCTTGGAGAAGATTTTCAATGACTTCATTCAAGAAGTGTGTGCCTCTATCGCTCACCAACTCTATTGGTAGTCCATATCTTGTGAACACATTCTTGAATAAGAACTTAGCCATAGTCTGAGCATCATTCTTTGTTGTGGCTTTCACTTCTACCCACTTTGTAAGGTAATTTGTGGCTACAATAATATATTCTGCATGGGAGTTTCTAGCTGGGGGGTTAATAGGACCTATGAAGTCTATGCCCCACTTCGAAAATGCACGCCCTCCCATCATTGGCCTCAAAGGCATCTCGTCTTTTCTAACTGGATATTGTGTACGTTGGCATGTGTCACATTTCTTCACATAGGTATGTGTATCCATATGAAGAGTGGGCCACCAAAGTCCTGAGAATAGAATGGTCTTGATCACTCGGTCAGGACCAAAATGTCCACCTGCAACACCACTGTGTGCAGTCTCTAAGACCTTTAAATAGTCTGATTCATGAACGCACAGTCTTAAGTAACCATCTTTGCCTCTTCGGTATAGATTGTCTCCTACTAAGGCATAGCCTTGAGCCTCTTGCTCCATGCTTCGTCTTCTTGCTAGGCTAGCCTCTTTAGGTAATCTTCCTGACCTCATAAACTCTACCAACGGAGCACTCCAATCTGGAATTAATGACACTTGATAAAGGGTCCCATGCTCCACTGGTGGTCTCTCTCTGCACATTGGACAATTCTTAATCCACTCATGTATTTCTTTGTCCATGCTAGGCCAATACACTCCTAAACATTTCAGATTTTGTAATGTGTGCTGTTTAGAATAATGATTTCCTAGCAATCCTTCATGAGCTTGTTGCAACCAACTACTATGTTCATCGTCCTCAACACAACAAGCCAATACACCCTCGGTGTCTTGTTTGTACATGCTTCCTGCCAATATGTGGTATTTTTGTGATTTTACAATTTCTTCTTGCGATGTCTTCACATTCTTATTTGCAGAGCCGAAGGTTCGGACTGGTACCAACTTATTTGCCCATTTAGGAACAACTTCTAAATTGAACAGATAAGCATCGGGTAATTCATCAGACACTCCTTGTGGTGACTCTCCTGAAGTGATGCGAGAAAGGTGGTCTGCCCGAAGGTGGATTTTACCTTTCCTGACAACAACTTCAAAGTCATACTCCATTAGTAAGAGGAACCATCTTACTAAGCGTCCAGTATTGCAAGGTTTATTGACCAAATATAACAAAGCTTGATGATCAGTGAAAAACTTGAACTTGTTGGCCAATAAATAGTGTCTAAACTTCTTCACAGCATATACCATGCCTAACCCTTCTCGCTCGGTTGTGGTATAATTTCTTTCAGCTGGGTTTAGTTGTCTACTAGCATATGCCATGGGCAAATCTAAATTCCCTTCACCTGTGGGTTGTGCTAGCACACATCCTATGGCATGATTGGATGCATCCACATGGACATGGAATGGCTTATTCCAATCAAGAGTGGTCAGTATTGGCGCTGTGCACAAACGTTTCTTCAGTTCATTGAAAGAATTCTTGCATTTGTCGTTCCACTCAATATTAGACAACAAGGCATAAAGGGGTCTAGCTATGATCGCGTACATGTGGATAAACCTACGGTAATATCCACAATGGCCCATAAAGGCTTGTACCTCTTTAACATTTTGTGGCCTTGGCAGCTCCGCTATGGCTCGTACCTTATCTTCGTCGGTTGAGATTCCATTCTTAGAAACAATATGGCCTAAGATTTTACCTTGACGCACCATGAACACACACTTTTCTGGGTTCAGACACACTCGATATTCTCTACACTTGTTGAAGATTTGTCGGAGCTCAGGAATGTGGAATCTTCTTTCTTGGGAATGAGCACATAAATCATCCACATACACTTCTAAGCTCTTTCGCAAGAACTCTTTGAAAACATGACACATGAGCCTTTGGAACGTTGCAAGTGCATTGGTGAGCCCAAATGGAATCACACGAAATGCAAAAATTCCCCACTCTGTGGCAAAAGCTGTTTTGTGTTGATCTTCTGGGGCAATGGCTACTTGATTGTAACCTGAAAATCCATCAAGGAAGCTATAAACTTCCTTGCCTGCAACACGCTTGAAGGAAGAGATTGAAGCACTTGAGGAAAACAACACTTGGGATTTGGTGCCCAAGACTTCATCCATGAAGGTAATAGGCTCAAGATGGGCTCTATAAACTCAAGAAGAATTCTGATGGTTCAATTAACAGGTATAAGGCAAGGCTTGTGGCAAAAGGCTTTGCACAAACTCAGGGAATTGATTATGAGGAGACTTTCTCTCCTATGGCAAAGATGCCTACTATTAGGGTTTTGCTTAGTATTGCCTCTCCAAGAATTGGAAGATACTTCAACTAGATGTAAAGAATGCATTCTTGAATGGTTGGATAATAGAAGAGGTATATATGGCACAACCACCTCGTTTTGAGAATCAAGTTTATCCTGATTATGTGTGTAAACTTAACAAAGCAATGTATGGTCTCAAGCAAGCTCCAAGAGCTTGGAATTTCAGGCTTGTTTCATTCTTGCAGGACAAAGGCTTTCAACCAAGCAAGGCAGATCCTTCACTCTTTATTAAAAAGAGTAATTCCGAGGTCATCTACCTATGTGTATATGTAGATGATATTATATTTACAGGAAATGATGCAGATGGTATGAAGAAGATCAAAGATCAGATGAGAGAAGAGTTCAAGATAAGTGATTTGGGTTCACTTACCTACTTCCTAGGTTTGGAAGTTGTCTACAAAGATCATGGTTTGTTTCTCACTCAAAGAAAGTACATTAAGGACATGTTGGCAAAATTCAAGATGCAAGATTGTAAGATTGCAGGTACTCCAATGGAGGTCAATCACAAATTGAGCTCACATGAAGGTGAACTCATAGAGCACATCACATCATATCAAAGTCTAGTGGGTAGTCTCAACTATGCCACATTGACAAGAGTAGATATATGTTACAGTGTGAGTGTGCTAAGCCAGTTTATGCACACACCAAGGAAACCACATATGGATGTTGCCAAAAGGATTCTCAAGTATCTCAAAGGAACCATAAATGAAGGACTTTATTATCCTTATGTATCTGATTTAGGTTTGAAGCTATTTTCTTATGCAGATTGGGCTGGCTCCAAGGAAGATAGAAGGAGCACTTCACGTTATCTTACCTTTGCAGGTTCAAAGCTTATTTCATGGTCATCCAAGAAGCAACCCACAGTTGCTCTCTCTTCTACTGAAGCTGAATATAGAGGTCTTGCCATAGCTACACAAGAAGCTATGTGGATGAAGACATTATTCAAAGATCTTGGATTGGAGTTTGGAACTCCAACTATTTTTGGTGACAATATGAGTTCTATTCACTTAGCTGCTAATCCTATTTTTCATGCAAGGACTAAACATATTGAAGTTCATTATCACTATGTACGAGAGAAGGTTCTAAGCAAAGAGATTCAAATATCATATGTGTCCACTCATCAACAATGTGCAGATATTCTAACCAAAGCATTGGATGGTACAAAGCTTTGTAAATTCAAGGCTATGATTGGTTTGCAGGTAATCTTGGAAGATTGAAGACCTCAAGCATACTTGGCTTGAGGGGGAGCTGTTGGAGCAAGTCTATGACAAGCCTAAGTATTGGCTTGAGTCCCACAAAGTCATAGAAAAAGCCTTATAATGAAGACTACGTAAAGTTCACTTACCTCTTGTAACTTTTGAAGAGTTTACTTAATGTAATAGTAAGAGAATCTTCAGTGGTTGAGTCCACTTGATCAAGAATGGAAAGAGGAGCCACGAATTCGTGATTTGTGGTAGGTAGAGAATCAAATCAATCATTGATTGATTGGAGAGTGATTGAGGGAAGTGAGCCTCCCAAACTCAACTATAAATAGATGGCAGTTTTAGTCGTGGTTAGAGAGACCTATGTGAAGACCTCCAAGAGCTGAGCTTTATGCCATATCAAGGTGTGATTACAAAGCACACATATGTATAAGTAAGTCATTGTATTGTACAAGCAATATACTTTCATTTTCATGATTATTTGAGTTCATCTTTCCATGTTCTTGTGAAGTGTACTACTCACTGCCATTACTCTCAGTTTTTCTCAGTCAGCTTGCAGAGATGTTTTCTCTAAGCTTGGTGCATCATTTTCAGTGATTTAACTTGGTAAAGTTAGCTCTATAAGTCTACTATATGCTCACAAATTTTCATGTCATTTGGATGTTGCAATCTTCAGTTATTTTCATTTGAAGTCAACAGGGTCTGTTCATCTTCACTTCTCTGTCAGGTACCCGGCTTTTTCACTCATCTTGTCAGAGCCATTTCTCAGTGGTTACTTATTCAAATTCAGTGATTTAAAGCTTGTTGAATTCAGCTTACAGTCTAGTATAACCATACAAGTTTTCATAATCATTGGATTCCTACAGTTTGAGTTATGTTGATTTTTCTGCTCACTGGTCTCAAACTATAGCAGCCCGTGAAAATCGGGATGATGTCATCACTTGTTAAAACTCATTCTCAGTGTGTGGTTTATTATTTTTTATGAGATTACTCTTGAAAGTTAGCTCTTTAAGCTACCTAGACTTCCCCAAGAGGAATTAAGCTAATTGCTCCTGTGCTCAGAGAATTATGTAAAACACTGGATAGGTGTATGTACCTAGAATAGCAAGTTTTCACCTCTGAGCTAACTCCAACTTATCTGTTTTGATCTATCTTTTTGAGAGTGATCTTCCAAGGTACATAGGGTGTCTAATACATCCATTGGCAAGCTAAAAGGGCCCACCATATACTTCTGGAGTTCATTTGGCTGGTGTAGATCAAGGATTTTGCAACACCTCTTCATCTTCAAGCACATACCTATCCATCTCTTCACATGTATGTGTGAGCTCTCTTCCTTATCTCCTTCTGTGTGACATAGTATCAGAGCGAGTATGGTTGTAGAGAGCTCGTGGAGAAGGCCAACGATGAAGAGTATGCGAGAAGGCGTGGACAAAGTGCGATTCACAAACAACCTTAGATCGAAGTTTTCGAGCCATCTCGACCTCTGTTTTTAGCCCCCAAGGTGGGATCCACAGAAAAACTAGATCAATTTCAAAAACTATAACTTGCGTCGTGTTCGACAACACTCATATATTGTAGATCCAAAATTTCAAGCGATTTTGTGTACTGTTGATACACGAAAGCTGTGTTTTTTTTAGATTGAATTGTCACATCATATGGCGATAGTGTTCAAGCAGAAGTGCAGCTTGTAGTGTTTTGCGATGTTGTGAATAGCTACAAAAATGGCAAATGCAGATTGAATGAGTCAGCTTATGAGCGATAAACTGGACAAGAACAACTTCCATGCTTAGAGATTCAGAATGATGAATTCCCTGATGGGAAAAGGTTGCTGAAAGTACATCAAAGGAGAGAACAAAAATTCTCCGCAGTTACGAGAGAGGAATCGGACTATAGACCAGTTAAGAGCGTATGAAGAATGGAATCAAGGAGCACGAAAGGTAATGTATTGGCTATCTGTTAGCATACAGGATAGCATGATTGTACACATATAGGATGCCAAGATTCTGAAAGAGGCTTGGAACAATTTGGTCACATTGTATGAGACCAATACAAAGGCACAAAAATTGCAACTCAAGAACGAGTGTTGGAGGATTCTTGTACAAGAAGGGATTTGAGTGTTTGTAGGAGAAAAGGGAAAGATAAGAAGAAAGATACACACTGGAAGCCTCTGTCG
The DNA here is from genome assembly GCA_020310875.1 of Ceratopteris richardii. Taxonomy (NCBI): domain Eukaryota; kingdom Viridiplantae; phylum Streptophyta; class Polypodiopsida; order Polypodiales; family Pteridaceae; genus Ceratopteris; species Ceratopteris richardii. The sequence goes on from CM035434.1 coordinate 68,239,186, forward strand.
ATTGATTATAAGAAGACAAATACAATGCTGATGCACAATACAATCCAATGCTTCTGTGCAAAATCCACAGAGTGCACAACTACAAAGTACAAAATACCCAAGGGTCTTGTTGATGTCGGCCTTCTCTGCACCAGAGCTCCACCTTCTCCAAGCCTGCACTTGTGCACACCTTGCACCAAGCTTCCAATAAGGGGGAGTGTAGCTCAAGCGTAAGCACCACCTCCTTTACTTGTCAATCCGCGGAGACGTGAGGACCGGTATGAAGACCACGAGCAAGTGAAGGCACAAGTGCGTGAGTGAAAGCACACAAACATGCACACACACACACGCGCACAAGGTAAGATCAAAGAGAGGAACAATGGAAAGCTTCGATTGCCAATGAGTTCTCTTACAAAAGCTCTATTCTCTAACAAGCTAACCTCAAAAATGAGCTCTCTAGCTCTTTTTATAGTTTTTTGACTAGTTTTGGCTCTGTCTAGACCTAGTGTCCGGCCTAGTTAAAAATTAGGTTCCAGGGCTTATTTGAGGGCTCAAATGAAGTCTAAAAATTATGAAACTTGGTAGGATGATTCTTCTAATACTCCTCAAGCTTGAGGACTCCTCGGCTTGAACAAAATGGAGTTACAAAAATAGAAAATGGTATTCACAATGGTTTTTAGTGATAAAAATCACTATTGTTGTAGGAGATTCTTCTAAAAATTTGACATACACTTCTTGGAGCTCCCTACTTGCTCCTTCTACTTGTGTGTCCACCTCTTTGATGTGCTCCTGTGCTTTGTCCTTGACCTTCAGCTTCAACACTCCCCCCCTCTCGAGTCTGTCGTCCCTGACAGACCCTTGTTGTAATGGTTGTTCCATGTAGTACTTTGAGAGGTAGTGTCTGTTCGGTAGGAACAAGAGCCGTCTTCCTTCCAAATGTGGCAGGGTTGGTTGTCTGGTTCTGCATCTTTCACTATGAGTCTTTGCAAGTTGTAGTCTCTTCGTATGTGCTTCTTCCTTGGATTCCACCATGACTGTGTCGTTGTGAGTCTCCATTGATGACCTCAAATCATCCAAAGATGATGTTCATAATATTCATGCCAGGTACTCATAACCCGTAAGGGATGATGGGTAAGTGTGTTTGTGCATGGGTTAAAGAAAATATGTGCCTTATGCACGGCCTTGTAATGTAGCCCTATGCATGCTTACTTGGAAAATGCATCAGAAGAAGTATGGTGCAAAAATTGGGGTTCTTGAGCTAAATGCGCAAGGGTGTGTTGACGAAGAGGTTTCCTAAACTATCCTGGTTCTGATGTTTCCAATAGTAAAGATACTTACCATGGAGAAGGTAGATCGATGTTCATCACTGCTTGTTGTACACTCGACCTTTGGGATAGAACATTGTTGATGAATGTCCGTGTTGATGGTCCACAGATGAGATCTTTTGAGTGGCTGATCCTGTCTCCTCTTTTCAAAGCATCATTTGCCAAATACATAGGCAGGAGTCTTCTCATCCAGTAATCTCCCTGGACGCTCTCGTACATGCAGTAGTTAAGCATCCCTCAAGTTGTGGACCTTCAAGCTCTTCCCTCCTACCATGGTAAGGGGAAACAGTAGTTTTGGATGCCATGTTCATGCCAGGTGCTTGACATCTTCAACTAAGCATGACTCATTCATGTTCCATGAGCCAATCCTTGGAACAAGCTTTCGCTCTCGCTTTTCTCCTTCATCTTCTTTTTTTTTTTTTGCAAAAGAATGTCACAAAACAAGAAGACAAAGGTTAGTATCAATAAAAATATTTGACATATGTCAATGTGCTCTTGTGCCTAGGATTCTCAAGTGTGTCTATGCACGGCCGTGTAATGTGGCCCTATATTAATGCATACTTTGGAAATGCATGACCTGAATGGTGCAAAAGACAAGGTTGTGCAAGGAGCACATGGTTGTTGCTCGTCAAGGCTTTTCGATGTTATTTGCGGATGTTGATGCCATCTATCGTGGAGGTATCCATTGGATCTTGAGATGACAACTGATCCTTCCTCCTTATAGGGATCCATTTTAGAATAGCATTTGGCACTGTAGAGATCACTTCAGGCGTCTTCCTCTTTGGATGCTTTCTGAACTATGGTATCCAATGTGCTACTTGTACTTTTGGCTTCCAAACCCATAAACTTTTTGCACGTCTTCCTACTATTGTTGAAGAGCTGATTTGATCTTCTTTCGGTCTCTGTACGTGGTTCTTACCCTTTCCTCTTTTTGGCTTCGTTGTTGAGACCTTTCGCATGTGGGAGAACATAGGTTGTTGTGGATGTAAGAGCTTCTTAGGTACCCACATCTGTAATCGCCCTTGTTGAGCTGCAGCTAATTTCCTAGGCACCCAAACTTGTTGGATACCTTGTGATTGAGCTTGTCCGAGCTGCTCCCTTTGTCTTCTGGCTTGGTTGGCTTGCCTGGATGGGCTTTGTGGGGGCAAGGCTGGTGGTTGCTCTCCTTTGCGTACCCAGATCTGTTTCATACTCGGAACTGCTTTCTTGTCGAATGGTGTCTTTCTATTTGATGTAGCAGTTGTCGTGAACGGTTGTGTTTGCCTGTGTGGTGGACTCACTACTGTGGCTACTTGATTCTTTGGAGAAGAAGAAAGATCCACCCGCCTTCGAACCTGTTCTTCCACGATTGACTCCTTTTGCATCATAGAGCTTTTCATACAACATCTTCTTCCATATGATTAGTCTTAGAAGAACTACAAGATGTGACATCTGGATTTGTGAGCATGCCATTTTCTAGTTCTAATGTAAAGCATTGTCCCTCGACCCAAACTTGAAGAAGTTGACTTCTTAGGTTTAAGTTGACTACATTGTCATAAATCCAATCTTGTCCTAAGACAAGTGGTTCTGTAAGGTTCTCATCTTGACACACTAGCACTTTGACTTTCATTGGAACATCTTGCAGGTAGATGGGAAGTTCCACCTCGCCCAAACAAGGGGTTTCCACACCTCCCAATCCTATGAGATAAGCTTCTATGGGATTGATGTTCAACTGCAAGTTTTGGCAGTAGGATAGTCTAACTACACTACTTGCTGCACCTGAGTCAATCAATGCTTTCACAGTCCTTGCACCCTTTCCTTGTCCTATCTCTATGGTCACAAAGGGACGTCAGTCAATAACTGGAGAAGTCGCTATGCCTGATTTTTGGCACATATCCATGTGATATTTTGGGGTGTTTGAGTTGACATCTAGGCCTAGTCGCCTTAACTTATTTCACCTTATGCGCTCTCTAGCCTCTGCTTGTGCTTCTTCTCTGACTCTTATCTCTTCTTCTTTTCGTTTCTTAACAGTGTTGAGTCTCATTAGCATGTCCTCTGTAAGAGGTTCTTGATATAACTTGACTCGACAACCACTGATATAGTTTGGCAAGATATCCCCTTCTAAAGTGGCCAACTGAACTGCGCCGCTAGTGGAAATTCTATTAATGATCATGGGTCCGTATCCTCTTTTTTCCAACTTACGGGCATGTTGCTTTAGCGTATAAACCAGCACTAGGTCTCCCTCTTTCAATCCCTTATCCTTAATGTGTGCACCGAAGTATGCCTTTTGCCTTTTCTTTGCAGCGTAGATGCCTGCAGCCGCTCGTAGCCTTGTCTCACCTAAGCGTTCTAGATCAAAGATCCTAGATGACAATTCATGTCCATTCCACTCATGCTCTTGTGCTACTTTTAAAGTAGGGATTAAGAAATCCAGTGGTAACACCGCATTTTGTCCAAAGACCATCTGAAATGGGGTGGCATTGAGTACCGTTTTGTAGGCAACTCGGTAAGCCCAAACAGCATGATGAAGTTGTTTGTCCCAATCAGAGCGTTTATTATTTACCAATTTTGTCAATACGTTACAAAGGATCTTATTGGTACTCTCGGCTTGTCCGTTAGCTTGTGGGTGATAGGGGGCAGACTTCTTATGTATCACCAAGAATTCTTGGAGAAGATTTTCAATGACTTCATTCAAGAAGTGTGTGCCTCTATCGCTCACCAACTCTATTGGTAGTCCATATCTTGTGAACACATTCTTGAATAAGAACTTAGTCGTAGTCTGAGCATCATTCTTTGTTGTGGCTTTCACTTCTACCCACTTTGTAAGGTAATCTGTGGCTACAATAATATATTCTGCATGGGAGTTTCTAGCTGGGGGGTTAATAGGACCTATGAAGTCTATGCCCCACTTCAAAAATGCACGCCCTCCCATCATTGGCCTCAAAGGCATCTCGTCTTTTCTAACTAGATATTGTGTACGTTGGCATGTGTCACATTTCTTCACATAGGTATGTGTATCCATATGAAGAGTGGGCCACCAAAGTCCTGAGAATAGAATGGTCTTGATCACTCGGTCAGGACCAAAATGTCCACCTGCAACACCACTGTGTGCAGTCTCTAAGACCTTTAAATAGTCTGATTCATGAACGCATAGTCTTAAGTAACCATCTTTGCCTCTTCGGTATAGATTGTCTCCTACTAAGGCATAGCCTTGAGCCTCTTGCTCCATGCTTCGTCTTCTTGCTAGGCTAGCCTCTTTAGGTAATCTTCCTGACCTCATAAACTCTACCAATGGAGCACTCCAATCTGGAATTAATGACACTTGATAAAGGGTCCCATGCTCCACTGGTGGTCTCTCTCTGCACATTGGACAATTCTTAATCCACTCATGTATTTCTTTGTCCATGCTAGGCCAATACACTCCTAAACATTTCAGATTTTGTAATGTGTGCTGTTTAGAATAATGATTTCCTAGCAATCCTTCATGAGCTTGTTGCAACCAACTACTATGTTCATCATCCTCAACACAACAAGCCAATACACCCTCGGTGTCTTGTTTGTACATGCTTCCTGCCAATATGTGGTATTTTTGTGATTTTACAATTTCTTCTTGCGATGTCTTCACATTCTTATTTGCAGGGCCGAAGGTTAGGACTGGTACCAACTTATTTGCCCATTTAGGAACAACTTCTAAATTGAACAGATAAGCATCGGGTAATTCATCAAACACTCCTTGTGGTGACTCTCCTGAAGTGATGCGAGAAAGGTGGTCTGCCCGAAGGTGGATTTTACCTTTCCTGACAACAACTTCAAAGTCATACTCCATTAGAAAGAGGAACCATCTTACTAAGCATCCAGTATTGCAAGGTTTATTGACCAAATATAACAAAGCTTGATGATCAGTGAAAAACTTGAACTTGTTGGCCAATAAATAGTGTCTAAACTTCTTCACAGCATATACCATGCCTAACCCTTCTCGCTCGGTTGTGGTATAATTTCTTTCAACTGGGTTTAGTTGTCTACTAGCATATGCCATGGGCAAATCTAAATTCCCTTCACCTGTGGGTTGTGCTAGCACACATCCTATGGCATGATTGGATGCATCCACATGGACATGGAATGGCTTATTCCAATCAAGAGTGGTCAGTATTGGCTTTGTACACAAACGTTTCTTCAGTTCATTGAAAGAATTCTTGCATTTGTCGTTCTACTCAAAATTAGACAACAAGGCATAAAGGGGTCTAGCTATGATCGCGTACATGTGGATAAACCTACGGTAATATCCACAATGGCCCATAAAGGCTTGTACCTCTTTAACATTCTGTGGCCTTGGCAGCTCCGCTATGGCTCGTACCTTATCTTCGTCGGTTGAGATTCCATTCTTAGAAACAATATGGCCTAAGATTTTACCTTGACGCACCATGAACACACACTTTTCTGGGTTCAGACACACTCGATATTCTCTACACTTATTGAAGATTTGTCGGAGCTCAGGAATGTGGAATCTTCTTTCTTGGGAATGAGCACATAAATCATCCACATACACTTCTAAGCTCTTTCGCAAGAACTCTTTGAAAACATGACACATGAGCCTTTGGAACGTTGCAAGTGCATTGGTGAGCCCAAATGGAATCACACGAAATGCAAAAATTCCCCACTCTGTGGCAAAAGTTGTTTTGTGTTGATCTTCTGGGGCAATGGCTACTTGATTGTAACCTGAAAATCCATCAAGGAAGCTATAAACTTCCTTGCTTGCAACACGCTCTCAGGAATAGGAGGGGAATTACCCTTCTCCTTGGCCCATTTCTCTTCTTGTATTTCCTGCAAGAACTCTTGATAGTACTATTGAATTGAAGGAGGTATTCCAACATCTGTGGAATTAGGAACATAAGCTCCCATTGGTGGTGAGCTTCCTCTTTCAATAACTGGTTGAGCCTATGGAGGTAAAGAAACTTGTGGTTTGTTTACCAATTGCTCGAATCTTTCTAGTAAGCCCTGGAAATGCAAATCTGATTTGATAGAGTTTGTCTGATTGAACTTTTGACTAGTCTCAAGTATGGCTTGAGCTTGTTCTACCATTTTCATGCACATTTTCATCCGTTCAGTCTCTAAGTCCGCTCTAGGGTAACTCTTGTCTAGGTTTGCAGCTGTAGGCCCTTCTTGAAGTCGAGCCTGGTAGGCCTTGAACATCATGTCCAAGCCTTCAGGGGTTGGATCTGCAAGAACAGACCCTGGTTGTGGCCTATTTACAATGGGTGGTGGGGTGGGATGAGATGGAGTGGATGGAGCTTCAGCATGCGAGGGGTTTTGAGATGCAATGTCTTCTATTTTTGTTTTTGCGTCTTTCAAGCTTTCTTCTGGTTCCGATAACTTTTTATTCCACTTACGATTGGTCTTTTCTCTGGTATCCTTCCATGTTCTTGTTTTCCTCTTACTAGGTTCTCCCGATTCACTCGACTCCGATTGCTCTGCTGGTTTATCTTGTTTTAATGCTTGTGCCCTAGTAATTGCCTGTACAGGTGCCACATTACTGCTACTTGAACTTGAATCTACCACTAAGCCTATCACATTAATGGGTGTAATCTTGGGTGCACTGGAGGGGTTTCTTGGACAATCTCTAGGAAGATGGTCTTTGCCACATTCAGGATAAAAAAGCTTGTATTGTGATAGCCTGACCTTGACTCGGAGATGGTGGGCGGGGACAATCACGAAGGAAATGGTCGCCTTGACATCTAAAACATGGTCCTCTAGGAGCTTGTGGTCTTACTTGTCTCAGTTGGGGCCTAGGGTTAGCATTTGCGTACATGACATTGGAATATTCAGGCTCCCAATTTTGTTCCATAGGTTGTGCCTCATATTGATACGGGTAAATCTCACTATGTTCAGGTGACTCTGTGTAATAAGCATGTGGACTACCTTCATGGGAGTAGTCTGAACTATGAGCATGAGAGTCATTATCTGGTATCAATGGGGTTAATGGGACCAATGCTCTATTTGGATTTTCCTCTCCCACGGCATACTTGACTGGAATCACGTTGGCAGGAGTTGGTGGTTGGTTTCCCAAGACTGGTTGTGGCCTATATTGTGCCTGATATTGCTGTTGTGGTCTATAATATGGCTGTTGGTATTGGTTTTGATACCTACCTGGTTGGTAAGGTTGTTGATAATTCTGTCTAACAGCCTGCCTATTAAAGGGACAATCTTGAGCCGTGTGGTTCGTATATTTTCTCTCAATAGTGCAATATGGAGCATTCCTTTCTCTCATGTTCTAGTTGTGCAATGGGCATACATTAGCCATGTGGTCGCCTCCGCAAGTATAACACCGATTCAATGGAGTGACTCTCTGTGTTTGTTTATTTTGGACTCCCAGCTTCTTGGCAACTTGCTCAGCTATCTCCTCTATTTCCGTGGAGATTTTTGAAGTATGACTAGTAGAACTATCTGAATCCTTATAGAGTTTGGATAATCCTAACTCCTCACCCAAGTTATCTTCTATGTCAATGCATGTCCGCACGCACTCTTCTATGGATCTAGGCTCTTTCAAGTATACATATGATCTTAACTTTGTGCTCAGTAAGCCATCTAAGAACAAAGCTACTTGTTTGGCTAGTGTGGGTAGCTCTAGAGCAGGGCATCTTTCTAGGTACTGTCTAAACCTTCTACCTACTAGTCGCACTATTTCTTGGGGTGTCTGCTTAAAACTGTGGATCAAAGATGATGTGTTATGCCTGATACCACTCTTGGAAAATTCTACAATGAATTCGTCTAGCAGTTGGCCTACATCGCGATAGTTGCGACTACTCAGTGATTGAAACCAAGCTAAGGCAGTGCCCTTAAGAGTGAAACCAAATGCCTCATACTGGGTGAACAAATCCTCAACCTGCTCAGCTCTTAATACTTATTTGAACTCGGCCATATGATCATAAGGATCTCTTGACCCGTCAAAATAATTCTTCATTGCCTTGATCACTTGAGTGGGTCTAAGGGTTCTTGGGTGCTCTCGGGGTCTAGGCAATGGAAAATTCTGTTCATCTCTTTGTTGCCTATGTGCTTGATGTCTCTCTCTTTCAGGTCTTTCATTTTCGAATCCTGACCTATTCCTGCCCACGGTGTGTGCAAAACTTACCTCAGGTCTCTCTCTAGTTCTTTCTCTCTGGGCTTCATGAGCGTGGGATGATCCTACTCCTTGGAGGGCATGGGAAACATTGGATCTTGGTGGAGGGAAAATCAATTCACTCTTCCAAGTATATGCATGTCTATCATGTTCTGTTACCAAGAATATCTTCTCTTATGTGTTATCCAGGTAGACAACTTTGCCTGGTATCTCAAGATCTTTGAATTCATAGATGATGACTATGCCCAATTGGCTAGGTTGATCTGGCTTGAATCTCCAAAAGGCTTCCTCTGTTTCTCTATTCAAGAAGAGTTCTATGCTTTTGTTGTCTTGAGGGATCCAATTTGGTGTGATCACTCTGGTCAGAACTGACTTACCTCTAGGCGTCTGGGGTCCTTGTCCTACATTTCCTTGTTCTAGGTCTCCTATCTCATTCTCATGAATGATATTTCCAAACTCATCGGTCCTATCTGGTTGGTTGGTAACCACATACATGGTTCCTTCCTTATCAATGTATGAACCCTCTTCGAACTTGACCACCGAGTGTTCAAGTCCAAAGGATTGATCTGGATTTTTGAGTTGGACCACTGATCGCCTCAGGCCATCCTCATAGATGCGAGCACCTAATCGGTTGGTCCGAATATATTCCAATTGTGTCTTATAGGGACCTTCTGGTGTTTGTAGATGGGCAGTTCCTGAGCCACCTGCAGTTTTCCCCATGCTAAAAGACATTTCTGAGTCACTTGTGTCTGAACTTAGTCCGTAAGGATGACCACTTAGTTGTTGTGCCCAAGACTTACCTGTATGGTTGACACTGGACTGAGAAGATTTAATGCTTTGTCTATCCTTGCCTAGGTGTCTACCAGATCTCAAGTTCATAAGCTTTGGCTAAGAGTCCAAAATTTCCCCTTGGTATGGTTCAAAAATCCTTTGGAGTCCCCTTGGGTTCCAGGTCCCACTTGAAGGTCAACTTCAAATTATCCTATCTGAAAATCAACGTGTTATTCTTATAAAAAAATAGTTGAGGCCGTGTAGGATTCGAAACGAGCTTTCCAACGAGCTATAGAGCTCAAAAAATGGACTTTGGATGAAAAAGTTATGTCAAATCACGCTCCTGGGGGTCAAAACAGGCAAACAGGACCTTTTGGAAAAAATTGCGATTTTGTGAACTTCAAGAAAATCGCGATTTTGTGAACTTCAAGAGAATCGCGATTTTGTACCTTGAGAATCGTGTTTTCACAAAATCATGTTTTCACAAAATCGTGTTTTGAAAATCGCGATTTTGAGTAGAAAATCGTGTTTTGAAAATCACGATTTTGAGCAAAAAATCATGTTTTGAAAATCGCGATTTTAAGCAGAAAATCGTGTTTTGAAAATCGCGATTTTGAGCAGAAAATCGTGTTTTGAAAATCGCGATTTTGAGCAGAAAATCGTGTTTTGAAAATCACGATTTTTTAGCAGAAAATCGTGTTTTGAAAATCGCGATGTTGAGCACAGAATCGTTTTTTTTTTTTTTTTTTTTTGAAAATCATGATTTTGATCTTTGAGAATCGTGTTTTCACAGAATCATGTTTTCACAGAATCGTGTTTTCACAAAATCGTGTTTTTGGTTGAAAATCGTGATTTGTGAGAATCGCGATTTTGAGCCCGCTGAAAATCGTATTTTCTCATAATCGTGTTTTTGACATGAAAATCGCGATTGTCAACAGAGAATCGTGATTCACAAAATCGTGTTTTTCACAAAATCGTGGTTCTCATAATCGTGTTTTTTTTACATGAAAATCGCGATTGTCAACAGAGAATCGTGTTTCCACAAAATCGTGTTTTTTGAGAATCATGTTTTCTTAGAATCGTGTTTTTACTGAAAATCGTGATTTGTGAGAATCGCGATTTTGAGCAGAAAATCGTGTTCTCACAGAATCGTGTTTTTGGCTGAAAATCGTGATTTGTGAGAATCGCGATTTTGAGCACAACCACAGAATCGCGATTCTGAGAATGACCACAGAATCGTGATTCTTTCAGCAAGCTTTTATGCGGGAAACAGAAAATCATGATTTTTCAAAAAATTTTGAATTTTCACACAATCGCGATTTTCATCACAGAATCGCGTTTTTTGGCAGGAACTTCGAATTTTTGAGCGCCGAGCAATGGCGAGCTCCGTATGTGCAGAAAACCATGAAAAAACACAGCGCTTGCTCTCCCTTGCACCTCCTATCTCCCTCTCACATAATAATGCATGAAAAATGGTATGGAAATGGTGAAAAGGCACTAAAAAACAAGAAATTTCTATGAAGAAGAAGATGGAAGAAGGTGGAGATGATGATGATGATGAAGATGAAGAGGAAAAAACAGAAAATGAATTGAAATGACAGTTTTTTTACCTTCCAACGTCGCAAATCTACAATCTTACCATCACAACGCTCGTCTTCGAAGCTCTCTCCCCGGCAATGACGCCAAAATTTGGTGTAGCTCAAGCGTAAGCACCACCTCCTTTACTTGTCAATCCGCGGAGACGTGAGAACCGGTATGAAGACCACGAGCAAGTGAAGGCACAAGTGCGTGAGTGAAAGCACACAAACATGCACACACATACACACACGCGCACAAGGTAAGATCAAAGAGAGGAACAATGGAAAGCTTCAATTGCAAATGAGTTCTCTTACAAAAGCTCTATTCTCTAACAAGCTAACCTCAAAAATGAGCTCTCTAGCTCTTTTTATAGTTTTTTGACTAGTTTTGACCCTGTCCAGACCTAGTGTCCGGCCTAGTTAAAAATTAGGTTCCAGGGCTTATTTGAGGGCTCAAATGAAGTCTAAAAATTATGAAACTTGGTAGGATGATACTTCTAATACTCCTCAAGCTTGAGGACTCCTCGGCTTGAACAAAATGGAGTTACAAAAATAGAAAATGGTATTTACAATGGTTTTTAGTGATAAAAATCACTATTGTTGTAGGAGATTCTTCTGAAAATTTGACATACACTTCTTGGAGCTCCCTACTTGCTCCTTCTACTTGTGTGTCCACCTCTTTGATGTGCTCCTGTGCTTTGTCCTTGACCTTCAGCTTCAACAGGGAGGGATGGACACCTTTTATCGGCATGCACATAACTTCAATGGGACCTTGGGATCTTTGGTTGTAAGCTTAGCACTTCTCTGGACACTTCTTAGTCACTCTTCATGTACACCTTGCACTTCACTTCTCTACGTCACACACTGTGTCTCTTGCACTTCTCTCTCTTGCTTAGCCTAGACTATGCTCACCTTGCTTACTTCCAAAATAATGCCTTGCCTTGATTTTAGTGTCGATTCACATACGCTCCTAACTGCTAGAGTATCTTGGTGCTCACTTTGATGTCCCAAGACTGTCTCCAAAAGTGGGTAGCCAATGAATCCCTGTTTTGTCCTGTAATGACTTTAGACTAAAACAAAAATTTAAATTGGGTGGCCATACTTTCACTTTTGTGTACGCTACCGCTTCACATACCTTCACCTTTTGCCTTTTAATTCTCCACATGTGCACCTAAGAGAGGGTTCACCTGAACCTTCCAAACACTTTAGAAACACTTTGAACCTTACAGCAATTACAAAAATACCTCTGCAACCTGCAACCAAATTTCTGCAACTATACCCTTTGTGAACCATTAATTGTGCACTACTTGTGCACCTTGACACTCGAACTTTGAGCTCTTTGACTTTGCCCATGTTGACCTTTGACCTTGAAAATGTTGACTTTGATTAGTTTGACTTTGAACTTTTGACTTTGATTGTAGGTTGACTTTGATTGTAGGTTGCCTTTGATTGTAGTTGACTTTGACCAATATGAATTTTATGGGCTCAACAGTTGCCCACCACCTAATGTGCTCTCTGTCCCCGAGAGCTATAGCTAAAACCTGGATAAGAGATAACACCATATTCTTGTGCTGTAAAATCTTCAAAAGGACACTTGAGAAGCAACCAAGTCCACCAGGAGTAGGAGATAACAAGCCACCCGAGAAGAACCAAAAGTGTAAATTTTGCACTGAAAAGTAAAGGAGGGCAAATGGAGGGTAGGAAGGAGGGGGAAGGGAGGGCTGAGGGGGCTGAGATGGATAGGTAGGGAGGGGTAAGGATGGGGCTAGGCGGAAGGGTAAAGGGAGGGGGAGGGAGTAGGAGTATGGGGTCTAGAGAGGGCCAAAAAGATAAAACAAGAAAGTTACAGAGAGTGCATTTGTGAAAATGTGCAACATATGGTAAAATGAGGTGAGAATAGACCATATGGACCATGTGTGGAATAAAAAACACGTGAGAAATGTGCTCAAAACATGTGAAGTTCGACCAAAACTCAGAGAAAAGGTGGGATTTTGGAAAAACTAAGTCAAAAAATGAGTCCACAGGTGCCAAAATACATGAAAATGATCCCAACTTTGAAAAAAATGCCATCCGAGGCACAATCTAGAGCCAAAAGCATTGGACCATGAAAAATTAAAAAAATAAAAAATAAATTAAAAAAAGTTTCCTTTTTTTTTTAAATTTCCCGAATGCACGTGGGTGTCAAAGGTTGAAAAAAATAAATAAATAATTAAAATAAAATAAGTTATAAATAAATAAAATAATAATAAAAAGAAAATAAATAATAAAGAAAAAACAAAAATTATAAAAATCGAGGGGAGGGGGGGCAAGGGGGAGGGGGGGCAGGGAGGGAGAGAGAGAGAGAGAAGGGGGGTTTAAATAAATTTAGCTTCTGGGGGCCTTTTTTTTGGGGGGCGGTTAAAAATACCTTGAAATTAAAAAGAAAAATGCTTAAAAAATAAAAAAAAACAAAAATTCCAAGAAAAATTCCCCAAAAAAATTCCAGTATTTCTAAGCCATTTTTCCACTCAAAACCACAAAGAGCTTCCTTTATATTTCCATTTAATTAAGAAAAGGCATTGAAAAATATGAAAAAGTGCTAGAAAAAATTCTAGAAATGCTTGAAAAATTCCCAAAAATTATACTTATGCAAAGGGCTATGAAAGGGTTGCCTAAACTTGCTAAAAACTTAAACAACAAGCACTAAAATGGATAAAAATGACTAAAACTTAAGCAAAAATGACACAAGAAGGCTATGTATAACTTGGATAATTTTTGCAAGTTCCAAGTGATCCATAAACTTTCAGTTGTGCTGATGATAGGCCTTGAGCCTTGATATGATGACTAAGAGAAACTCCTCCATAATCTCCAATTGTATTGCGCTTCATTTGTTTTGTCTTCTTTTTTGGCATACCGAACATCTGATAGGGGTACCCTAAATCCTTCATTAGAATATTATCTCCTCCATACTGCATCTTTTGTATATTTGTTTCAGCAACTTTATGACTTAATCTGCAAAATTTCATTTTTACTACTCTAGCTTCCTCATCCAATGGAACCCTCTGTTTTCAAAGACTTGTAGGTACTCCTTCCACATCCTTGTAAAGCCCTGCACTTACTATCATAAAAATTGACATAACAGATGATATCCATACCAGTATCCATAACAAACTAGCCCTTGATATAGGATTTGAAGTAGCTTTGTCACTGCTGCACTTAAGGGCTTTTCTTTTCTTCTCTCTTTTATGGCCTTTGACTGAGATTGTCTCACTCGAGTCAGTAACCTTAATGATGTCCTCTTTTTCTTCATATGTTTCCTCTCTACTTGAGTTTGGAAAAATTCCATAGCAGGAAGATGGGTCTTCTGCATGGAGCCAAGCCAACATGTTTTCATCTTCATATAAATTTGCTCCTTCAAATAGATCTGCTTTTGGGTTGCCCAACAATTCTTCTTCCATACAAAGACCAATTGTCTGCATCATGTTGGTATGTCTTTGATTGTCTAGACCTTCTTCTAAAAATATATGCTGCAACTCTTTTCCCTCCTGCTTTACCCACATTGTGTCCTTGCCCCAGTCATGCAGCACATTGGCATGTCTTAACCAAGGTCTCCCAATTAATAGGGGGAAACTTCCTTCTACAAATGGCAACCTTAAAACAACAAAATCCAAGTTAAAGATGGTACCTTGTATCTTGACTGGGACCCCAAGGACCACTCCCATAGGCTTTACTATGCTTTGGTCTGCTAGTGTTACAATGAAGTTTGCAGGTCTTGAAGGGTGTAGTCCGATCTTTTTCATGGTATGTTCAGACATCAAGTTAATGCCTGAACCACCATCCACAATAACTCCTTGAAACTCATGACCTTTGATTGAGACTGTTAGCCGAGGGCTCTTATAATCTATGAGGGGTGCTTCCCCTACAATTTTATCTTTATGCATAACAATAGCCTCTGCCACTAAACTTGTTGTGGACACCTCATCAATTATCTGCAAGAGTTCTTACCTAAATTTCCCATCCATCTTTTTTCATGAACTTGAGTAGTCTTGAAGCTTCTGATTCCTTAAGAGCATGGGCTCCAATTGACTTATCAAACTCCTCACGAGCCCTGTTGAATGCATGCTCAATGGCATCACTGGTACATATGAGATTTTCTTTTTGCCTTGTATCTACACATGTGGTGGCTTTGCCTTCAGATGTCTCTTTGTCTTTGTTCAATCCATTAATCCTTGATTCTTGACCTATTTCCACTTGAGCCTTCCCCTTGCTTCTTGCCTGCACTGTAAAAGATTCAATTTCTTCTAATTGCACCACCCTAGTACATGGTGATGGCCCATTGACTTGATCTACCATTTCTTCTTTGCCCATAGAAATCATTTGAATGTGGGGCCCAAATGAAGATGCTTGGTTCTTAGGACAGCAATTAGTATAGTGGTCTTTGGCCTCTAGGCAATTTCTACAAGGAGGGGCATTTTCTAGGAGAGTGCACCTACTTTGGTAATGCCCACATTCTCCACATCTGAAACAAATAATTGGCCTCCTTGTCCCATTTCCAAAGTTATCCCTATGTCTAGGGTTGCAATTGTTACCTTGATTAGGTGCAGCCGCCATCACGTTTGCTGGTGGTAGGGCTCCTCCTTGTGTCCAATATGTTGTTGTAGGCATTCCTCTTCATTGACATTCATGGGCCTCATGAATTGCTTTCTTGCATAGCTGGCAAGTTACACTTAACAGAGGACATTCACTTACTACATGACCTTGTGTGTACCTAAGTACCAACTTAGGGACTTGAGGAGAAAGAGACTATACCTCAATCCCCTTCAATTACATATAGTGGGGACTCACGCTTTAATTGTCAATCCTAAGAGTATCAAACCTAGCCGAGTGTATGAAGACATGCATTCAAGTAATGTTCAATGCACATGAACTCTCACAAAGTGCAAGTAAGCATGAATCTATTCCAAACAAGTTTTGGGGATTAGTTATGGTGCTGCGATATTTGAGCAGTAGTCAACAATAAAACGAGCTTTACTCCTAGCTCTAAACTCCGAATATAGTGAATAGCAAATTCATTTCAAAGCTCTTGAGAAGATGCATCCAATGCTTGTCTTTTCACTCGATTCTGAAGCTCCTACTTCAAGTTATGGGCAAAATATTGAGTAGAAATAATGATCTTCCTACACTTCAGCACTTCCTACACTTCGCACACGCCTTACCAATAGTAAACAAACACTTTCATGGATAGACAAGACCCAAGCACTCTTTCCAAGTATCACACATGCATGCAAGCTCACAAGGAAGAAGATACAGAGAAGAGAAGACACAAATTCGAAATTCTGTGCTCTTGATTCTCACAATGGCAAAAAGTCTCTACAAAGAGTCACAAATTGACTTATATACATGTGCCCTAAAAATGGTCCTTTCACACAAGAGACCGGCACTTTATTAACTAGAAGGCTAATTTCCTACTAATTTACAAAGGCAAGATATAAATCTCTCTAGGTATGCATCTAGAGGACTCCTCTAGTGCATTTACCTCGGAAAATATGTTAAAATAGCTATAATACAAAAAGATAATGCCCAATTTGGAAAAATTTTAGGGCCCTTCTTTTTCTCTACCTTTTTGCTCTTCTTAGCTCTGCAACACTCTCCCCCTCTCTGTCTCTGTCATCCCTTGATAGGCTTCACTTCGTATCTCTAGTGTTGTGCCTGTGGTCGACCATTGCCCGCTTCTATGGAAGTTATAATGATATAGTTTACCAGCGGTCAAGGAACTGGTCATAACTCGGGGCCTGTTGCATTGGTCGTGGCCTCTTCTTCTCTTTTCTCCGTACGCAACCCGTGGATAATTTTCCAATCGCTCCCTTCATCTGGGTTGCTGTGTTAAATCGGACTGCCACGCATGCAACTAGTGGAAGATATGAAAGTGTAGTCCTTCAGTCTTCGGTCTGGACCTCTCGAAGACCCAGACATTGAAGGACCTTCTTAAGGATCAGGATTTTCCAGATATCTTCTTGCACTTCTTCATGGATACTTGTTGGCCTTGATCTGCCCTTGTTGCTTAAGTGCCTTCCCTCGTTGTATGCCCCTGCGGGGCTCTGTGCAAAGATGGGTGTTGCGTGCCCCTACAGGGCTTCCTGCAAAGATATGTCTTCAGATATCATACCTTTAGTGAAGCTTCTTTCTTGTTCTTCTTCTTTTCTTCTTTTTGTTGGACTCTCCTTCAACACTACCCCCTCCTAAACTTTGTCATCCCCAATAGGCTTTGGAATGCGGCGGGAGTATGTTCTGTAAACCTTTTGCTCTGTCTCATTAAGCAGATTAGCTTCACATATCAATAGTTGCTTCCATTGTTCAATTTTCGCACCGTCATGTGGTGACTGTCTGTGATCTGCGAAGAAGCTCAATTCATATGCCACCATTCTAGCATTTAGATTCGTTGACATTTTTAAGAAAATCTCGGAATCAATTTCAAAAAATCCAATAAAAAAGGCTTCCTCGAATGTTTGCATATATTGGCTTGGTAGGAACATAAGCCTTGAATAATACACCATGATTGTTGGGCGGCTAGGCATAACCGATAGATAAAAAATAAGGATATATGTGCCCTGGTTAATACCAATGAAATTTAAAAATGTATATGTTGCATGTTTGAACACTTTCAAAACTATAAGTATCATGCTGAGGATCTTATTAGTCGTCTTGATAGTTAGATCGGGTACTGTCGCATATCGATGTAGCCAAAAATTCAATGGTTTTCACCATGTAATCCTCAGTCGGTAAGTAATTATGAGGTGGACTTGGGAGCAGAGGATAATTAAACCAATGTTTAATGAGTACACCACTCTTTTGCATATCCAAAAATTTGCATGCTTCTCTGCAACGTGGTGTTGGGCAAAAAGAAGGATTTACCTATAATAAATATGGTGCTGCTTGCCAGTGCACCCGCAAAGTAGGATTTTTCTCCAAAAATTTTCTTCTCCATAAAGGTTGTGCAACTTCAAATTCTTCTTGAGTATAATTGCTGTGTTTTCCTTGAAGTGCAACTGCTCATCTAGATCCTTTTGTGTGATCTTCTTTATATATTGTCATGTTTTCTCTTTCAAGAGCCCATACGGAATATTGAAGGGCTTCATGATGTATCCAAGTCTTTTCCTTTAATTTTTGCTTCTTTCATTACTTTGATGACTTCATTTTCAAAATTTTTGTCAATCGAGACACCAATAGTGCCCGTTCCTTCTGACTTATTTTTGCAGTATATGGCATGGGATGATCATCACATGGTTCCGCCATCTTCTCTTTTATTGGAGAATGATAGATCGGGGGAGATAGAGGACACACCTCTACCTCGTCAATAGGATTCTCTGGTTGTGGCTCTACTGGTGTCCCGATGTTTGCTTTTTGTTCTACTTGAGCTTCGAATTGTACAATATGCTCAATCTTTTCTTTAACTGCGTGAAGGGTTGTTTGGAGTGCGTCTTTAGCCGCGAGAAGCTCATTGCCAATTTCCGTGATTTGATCCGCATTTTCATTATAAATTACCAAGAGTTTTGCTTCAGTGGCTTTGAGTTGTTTCCTAAGCTCGTTGGTGTCTTGTATGTACTTTTGTTCCCATTCTTCTTTTAAGCTTTACTTTTGTTTCAGCAGATTTGCATATTTCGCAATTGCTATTGTCTCTTTGTTTATCTATTGGTTGGTCGTAAA
This sequence comes from Ceratopteris richardii, assembly GCA_020310875.1. Classification (NCBI taxonomy): domain Eukaryota; kingdom Viridiplantae; phylum Streptophyta; class Polypodiopsida; order Polypodiales; family Pteridaceae; genus Ceratopteris; species Ceratopteris richardii. The sequence continues at coordinate 68,257,614 of CM035434.1, forward strand.
GCAATGCCTTCATCAGTTCTTTATTCTTGTTGCGTAGATTATTGTTTTCCTCCATATATACTTTGAGCTGCATTTCTAACAGATTGCTTCTAGCTTTCATTCTCTCTTTGTCCGCTTCACTTGCTTCATGTTGTCTTTGTAGCCTCATCAGTTGTTCCTGGAGCTTGTGATTTTGCTCCATTAATGTAGTGCATTGGCCTCCGACTTCTATTATTTCCGTCTTTTTAGCTGAAACCACTTGTTGAACTTGGATCAACTGCACCGATAATTGTTCACTCATCACTTGAAATTGATTCTTTTCTCTCATGGCTTTGTCATAATCAATGTCTGTTTCCATCATTTACTGTTGCGTATCCATGGCCATTTGTATCATTTGTTTGACTATTGGTTTTAGTTGAGTAACATCGATGTTTAACCATGTCGTCGGGATGCTAGGTTCTTCTCCAGTGGTAACATCTTTTCCTTGTGCCACATGTAATGTCATGTTGTGGGGCTGCCTAATATGAAGTTGTATGTTTGGCCCAGCCTCCTTACCTTCTGCCTTACCTTGGGGCATGTCATCAGGGATCTCAATCACAATTTGTTCCCTATTTTATTGTAAACACCTTTCTTTTTCCACGCTTGTTTGTATTTCTTCTTTTATGGGTGGCACCGCATCTTTATGTGTGATTGAAGCTTCCTTTATGCTAATTTGTGACTTTTTGTTCAATTGAATGAAGTGTGTCTATTCAGTGGATGCTTCCTGATTCTGTACACGTGATTGTTGATTGTCGAGTGTGACTTCGACCTGGTTTATTTTCGTCCATTCCTCATTTTTTGTTTCTGTTCTTATGTCAGTGTCCAAAGTATCCTTCTCAGGGCTCGATTCCTCGATAGAACTTGAGTCCTCCGATCCCAATTCTTTATACCGAGCGGCTAGTTCTGGAGTATGTTCTTTGTCCTTTCGTTGTTGTCCTCCTCTTGCCTGTCTATAGTGATGTCCTTGGACCTTGAGGTTCACTTGACTGCGTATGTACGTATGTGTTTCTTCTAGTGCCGCTGAGAGATCTCTCTTTGTGATGGGTGGTTGTGTCAGTGGGATCTTTGGTAACATGTGTGTCCGCTTGGATTGTGGTGTCCCTTGCGCAGCTTTGTCTCTAGCGTGCTTAGGCCCTCTCATTGGTTTCTTGGAACTTGTTCCCGCTTCTTTTGTGGAAACAACTATTTTCCTTTTCTTTGGGACAGTATCTGACTTTACATATTTTGCCATTTCGGTGGAGTTTGGCATCAAACGCAAACATTCTTTCATCTCAAGAGCCTCATAGATCAGCAAGGTCAATGCCAATGTTCCATCCAAAAACTTCTTCTGACTCCATTTCTTCTTAGCTTCAAATAGGCAGTCTTGAATATATGGAGTAAGATTTATTTGATTGCCAACTTGCCTCATCTCATGGGAGAGCAATTGAACTACAAATTTCTGAGGCACTGTATACCTGTTCATGCTGGGAAAACAGGAATGTTGATGCACCAATCTAACCGATTCTTCTATATCTATCTTGTTGATTTCCAGAAAGGTTTTCTTTTTAGCATCATGACATTTATCCTTGACATTACCATCTTGACTCCATCCAAAAGCTTTGTTGATGACTTCATGAGTGAATAGAATTGTTTTCCATGCACCTGTTTTGTTGAGCACTTTAGCTTTTGGAATTGATGGTTTATTTGTTGTGGCCTGTAGTGTATTCATAACCGGGTGCATCTCTGAAAGTCTGGCAAGTATATCGGAAGTTGCAGAAATGCATCAATTCCAGCTCTTGTCCAAACGTCTGTGATTCGTGGTAGTCCTTGTATTATGGTTTGAAAATCTTGTGACATGATTGGAAAGTACTGATCCCTATCCATAATTTTGATGGTGGCCAAGAAAATAAGATCCTCCATCGGTTGGTCTTCCAGGAACCAATGACCTTTTGCCTTTGAGATCGATTCCAAGGGAAGAAATATGACCTCTTCCTCTTGCGTAGCCTCAGAATTTGAAGATGCCATCTGCACTCAATACATATAATTAATCAGTGTAAAGCTGGTATCATGAGTTATCCATTACTTAACCTTCATGAAGTTGGCAACTCTCCGAGTGATGTGTGTCGTCCCTTTCCCGTGGGTGTGAGAAAGGTAGTACCTGGGATTTTCTTCATACCTATGTATATTTTTTCTATTTTTTTCTGAAAGAAAACAAAAGCGTTAGTACCTAGCCGAAGTTGTTATTGTATCGTTAGTTATTTTCCTTGAGTTTATTGTACAAGTGCTCTCTTGCTCCCTAAGAGGGAAATGTGCTTCACTGTCCACTAGAAGGCTATAGATCTCTTTGGGCAAAATACTCTCCCCATGTCCCCCATGGGGATTGAACCCAAGACCTCCTGTTTCACATCCTTGAGACTTAACCACTAAGCTAAGTGGATCACTTGTTCACAAGAGCACAAGACCTCCTAGTAAGTCTAAACTCGAGATCTTTGGTCATACACATGGATGGCCAAATGGTGTTCGATTTCAGATTCGTTTGAACCGGTTGGACCCTTAGATCATAGACTTACTTTATTTCATTCTTTCCCCCTTGGAAAATATTTTCATCCTCGAAAATAAAGCTATATATCTACTGTAGGCAACCCTCGAGCCTCATGTTCTAAAACTGGAAGAACATGGTCATGTTCTAGAAGTGGAAGAACATGTCACATCTCTGTGGTGGCATCCCTGCCCAAATGATCCAAAACACTATCTCGCTTTGCACTTTGATAAACCGATCAAAGTACAAAGTAGTGAATGAATAATAAGGGTGGATTTAAAAACATCCTTGGCCAATTCATAGTTTCTCAATGTGCGATCTAGGCACAAACATGTGAACTGGGTGGATTCAAATTACTAGTCCATTTCTAGGCATGACTGATGTGTGGACTTAGTAACAAAGATGGGATTCTTATCCCTCGTAAGACTTTGAGAACTCTTGATTCATTTGTATTTGTTTTGGATAACTTGAAGTTTGGTTGTCCCAAACATCTAACTTGGATGTTTGTGAAATGGCTTACTCCTATCCAACAGTTACTTGATTTTTTCACCCGACTAGAGGACTACTTTGACCTCATGACTTTAAAAATCCTATGTAAACTATAGGAGAAAGTTTAACATTTTTTTTGAGTCAACCACACTATAACTTGACCATTTCAAATTTGCAATGAAAATTGTCCAACTTAGGACACTTTTCTCAAAGACTAGCTTTAGCTAAAAGTTCCTGGGAATTGTCAATCTGTTGAGCAATTCCTAACTTCTCTATTCTAGAGTATACTGGACTCTAGGAAATCATTTATGCTATAACTTGAAGCAAACTCAAATGAATAAGTCAAACTTGTACTTATCATCTTTCGATGTTTGAAAAGGTTCTTGTACAAAACATCTATCTAGGATTACTTACCTAGTTCTATCCGGTTAACCCTTGACTTTTATGAAAAGAATCAGATACTATACCTGAGTCAAATCAAAAGATTCAAAAAGCGGAAAGAAAATAATTAAAACTCTGCTCAACCAATTCAAACTTCGAAGATACGTAAACTTGCTATGAGTCAAAGTCTAGATGACTCAGGACTTTAACTTCTCAAACATCTGTTTCAACAGGGTATTGAAGCATTTCCGTTATCTTTAAGAGAAATAAACTGGATTCTCAAAAAGATTCAAAGCAACTTGAAAACATCATCCAACCACAAGATACTAGTGTGGTAACCAACATCAGTGTGTCAACCCACTAAGGTTCTATTGATGAGTTTTGTATTCAAATAATGCTTCACTTGAGACTAAGTTCATATCACATTCAGTCTTTTTGACTTCTTACTGGGAATGCAACTTTTGTGCATTTCTTTGAGTCAAAGAATTGAAATTTCCAAGTTACACTAGGAACTTGATGATTAACTTAGTCAATCAAATCCTTGGTTGAAAAGATCAACTCAAAGTCAAAGTCTGAATTCTTCAGAAATTTATGAAATATTTTCAAAAAAATAACACTTTATCTTGAAGTGCTTTAAGAAGATCTTGGAAGCTACTTACTTCATATCTTCTATTTCCTTGATCTTGAAGTTATCTTGAAATATCTTGAGATACTACTTTTATCATCCTTGAATTTAAACTCGTTCTTTGAAGTTTTAATTCCCTTGATGATCAAACTTAACTTCAAGATCCAATCTAGGACTAAAAGATAATTATCATTGTTGATATATTTATGTAGTGATGTGTGTGAACACTCTAGGACCGTCGGGGCACTTTTTTCCCTCTTTAGGAGGTTTTTTTCCCCGGCTTGTATATATGCCTATTGCCCTAATGGGCTACTTATCTTTGTCCATTCTTTAGTAATACATTCAGTATTGTGTGTTGCGCTCCAAGCTTCTTCTTCTTCCTTGTGTTGTTCGCATGCTTTCGAAGACGTCTAACTCCAACAATTGGTATCAGAGTAGCTTGTCGCTTCATGTAGGGTGCCGTCGACACTCCCCAGTTTCCATTCTCAGATTCGCATGAAATTTGGTGAGCATACTCAAGTTGTTTCAAAGACCAAAATAGCTTCGCTATGTGGTGCCGAAATCGCGATCTGAGCTCATTTCGGCCTCCGAATGTACTATCACAGTGCTTGTGTAGGCTATTTTGTCTTTTTGTGCCAAAGGCATATACTAGTTTCTGTTCACCAGTATAAGCGTCTCGAAGTCTATTATAGGTCTAGCAGAATTTGTTTAGGCAGTTCTGTTCAACTTTTTGAGATACAATCAATTTTTTGCATCAAGGTATTTTAGTCACCGACCATGGCTGAAAGCAGTGATGTATTCTGTATGTTGGCTGTTGAGGATAAGTTGATGGTACCAACTACCCATTATGGGCTTATATGATGCGACATGTGTTGGTTGCAAAAGGATTGTGGAACATTGTGCAAGGTGTCGAAAAACGTCCTATCACACCTGCAACTATTACAACTGCAGGTACTGAAGCTGATGCAGAAGGTATCGAAGATGCTGATATTCTGCATATTCATGTTCGTGTTGCGGTTTCTGCTGCACCTATTGCAAAGCAGATTTGTTGGGATGGCAGAGATGCCCATGCACATGCATTGATAGCTTTGTCTGTCAAACGTGCTATTATTCCTCATATTCGCTCTTGTAGAATAGCTAAGGATGCTTGGGATACAATTACCACATTGTAACAAGCTAGGAATGACGCTCGTGTTGCTTACCTCCGAAAACAGTTGGAGAGTGAGCACATGAATGAAGGTGATTCTATGGACAATTTCCTAACAAATATTAAAGACTTGAAGGAACAATTGATTTCTGCTGATGAGGTTATACTAGATAGCTCACTTGTGCAGGCCGTTCTGAATGGTATTCTCGATTCATACCAGAGTTTTGCTTCAAATGCCTTGTCATTTGAGGAGTTAGTCTCTGTGCTGTTGCAGGAAGATCAATCTAGGCAGAACATGTCCATTATGCGTGTTGTAGATCAAGCTTTCCTGGCTAGTCAGAAGGGCAAAGCAAAATGGAGCTCTTCTACTAGTAAGCAGAAATCTGCAAATGCTGCACATTCGAAGAACCAAGACAAAGATGAGAAAAAATCAAAAAAGCAAAAATTGATTTGTGAGTACTATAAAAGGAATGATCATATCATAAAGAACTGTCCAAAACTGGTTGCTAAAGAGGCAAAGAAGAAAGAGGCTGGAATGGTTGTTGCAGAAGCCTCTACACCAAAAACAGAGTCTTCTAATCTTGTGCAGGAAGAAGAATGGGCGTTTACTATTGTTTGCAATTTTGACCCATCTTCTCATGAGCAGTGCATGTCTGTAGTAGAATCACATGTTTGGTACTTTGATAGTGGGGCGACCAAACATATTACCTCGCAGTGCAGTTTCTTCTCTCCACTCGAGCCTGCCCCTACAGGGAATACTGTTACATGCATCAACAACTCCTCTTATCCTGTTATGGGAGTTGGTAAGATCATTTTGACTAATGCTGATGGTAGTTCTTTCACTTTGTCAGATGCTTTATTTGTGCCAGCCATCAAGAAGAACCTGTTATCAGTTTTTGCATTAGCCAAGATTGGCTTGGTTGTGAAATTTGTTGATGACAGGTGTACATTTCATGATCTGTCAAATGGCGACGTGATTATTGCTTCTGGCATTCTATGTCGTGGGTTGTATAAGCTCATAGATTATGAAAGATCTGTAAATGATTTGGCATGTGCAGTAAATGATTCTCAGGCTATGTCAGATGCAAAGCTTTGGCATGCACGCTTTGGTCATCTAAATTTTTTGCTAGTTTTCTACGCCTACTGAAATCTGAAATGGTGTCCTCTTTGCCCAAACTTGAGGCACCTGGAAAACATGTTTATGAAGGCTGTATTTTGGGCAAAATGCAGCATTCGTCCTTTCCAAAAGATGGTTCAGTTCGGGCTACTCAGAAATTATAGCTTGTACATAGTGATGTCTGTGGTCCTATGCAGACACCTTTCTTTTGGGAATTATCTTTACTTCGTGACTTTCATCAATGATTTTTCTAGGCATGCATGGGTATATCCATTGAAGGCAAATTCCGAAGTGTTCATGTGCTTCAAACAGTTTTTGGTTTTGGTTGAAAATCTGTCAGCATGTAAAATGGGCACCCTCCATTCAGATCAAGGGGGGAAATATATGTCTTCTGATTTTAATGCATTTTTTACTGAACGTGGGATAAAACACCAGTGTACAGTGCCGTATACGCCTCAGCAGAATGGAGTTGCTGAACAAAAGAACAGGTCACTCATGGAGATGGCGAGGTGTATGGTCAAGAGTCAAGCTTTACCACATAGTTTTTGGCTTGAGGTTGTCATGTGTGTAGCATATGTACTGAACAAGTGTCCCACTAAAGCACTGTAGTCTATCACTCCATATGAGGCTTCGCATGACCACAAGCCATCTATTGTTCATCTGCATATTTTTGGTTGTTTGGCATATGCATTAGTGCCTGAACAACATCGCAGAAAATTGGATGACAAAGTAGTAAAATGTATTTTTGTTGGGTACAGTTCTGAAAGTAAAGGCTATCGTCTGTATCATCCACAGACTAAAGGCATTCTGGTTAGCCGTGATGTTGTTTTTGTGGAAGATGCTATTCAGCCATTGTTTTCATGTACTAAGGAGACATTTGTTAGCTCCAAAGACATGTATGATACTTTACTGCCTCTTTTTACAGGTGGACAGTCTAATGCTGGTCCTAATGAGGCAACTTCTCAGCCTTTGCAGGTTTCATGTGATGATGTAGATAATTCCATTTCTGATGCACATATACATGATGCACTTATTGATGAGAGAGCTAATATTGAGCAGGCAAGAACTATGCCAAAATGGCTGGTGCAGACCTTGCGTGACAACAAATTAGATGCACCTCTATCATATCGTACTCGATCAGGCTCTCATAGTGCCTCTTTTGCATCAGATTGCTATGCTATGGCTGCATCTAGTCTTTGTGATGAGAATGAACCTGTTTCGTTTGATGAAGCACAAAATTCAAAAAATTGGATGGCTGCTATGCAATAATGAAGAATGGTACTTGGTCTTTATGTGACTTGCCTCTTGGCAAAAAGGCCATTGGCACTAAGTGGGTATACAAGCTGAAGCGTAAACCTGATGGTACAGTTGATAGGTATAATTGAATATGATGCAATAATGAAGAATGGTACTTGGTCTTTATGTGACTTGCCTCTTGGCAAAAAGGCCATTGGCACTAAGTGGGTATACAAGCTGAAGCGTAAACCTGATGGTACAGTTGATAGGTATAATTGAATATGATGCAATAATGAAGAATGGTACTTGGTCTTTATGTGACTTGCCTCTTGGCAAAAAGGCCATTGGCACTAAGTGGGTATACAAGCTGAAGCGTAAACCTGATGGTACAGTTGATAGGTATAAGGCTAGGCTTGTTGCTAAGGGTTATGCGCATGAAAGAGGCATTGATTTTGATGAGACCTTTGCACCTACATGTCGTATGACTATTGTTTGGAGCATTTGTGCACTTGCAACCCATCATGGTTGGAATGTACATCAGTTGGACATTAAAACAACATTTCTGAATGGTGATTTTCATGAAGAAGTGTATGTTTTTCAGCCCCGTGGCTTTGTACAGAAAGAGCATGAAAACCAGGTGTGTAGGTTAAAGAAGGCATTATATGGTTTAAAGCAAACACCATGTGCTTGGTATGAAAAGATACATGCCTATCTGATTGCACATGGTTTTAAGAACAATCCAACTAAAAGCACCTTATATGTTAAGCATGCTAATGATGTGCTTCTGATCATTGTTGTCTATGTTGATGATATGCTGCTCACTGGTCCTATTGAGAAGCATATTGCTGATTTTAAGGCTGATTTGCATGCCTCATTTGAGATGTCTGATTTGGGGCATTTGTATCACTATTTGAGCATTTAATTTATGCAAGTTGATGGTGGAATGGCTTTGTGTCAAACGAAATATATTGACACATTATTGCATCGTTTTGGCCTTGAAGACTGTAAGCCTATTGCCACTCCTATGGTTTACGATTAAGTCTTCATGATGCAGGAGATGCATTTGATGATGTTCTCCATCAGCAAGTTATTGGATGCTTGATTTACTTATGCATTACTCGGCCAGATATTCAGTTTGCTGTCTTAGAGATGAATAGGGTTATGCATTGCCCAGGAGTCAAGCATGGGCAGGCGGTTAAGTGCATCTTTCACTACTTGAGTGGTACTCAACTACTTAGGTTGTTTTATCCCAAGGGGGGATCACTACCGCCAGATTGCATGCTTTTTCTAACTCTGATTGGGCTAGTTGCTATGACACTTGTGTGTTCACTAGTGGCTTTTGCTTCATGCTTGGTAGGTCATGTATATCTTGGTTGAGCAAGAAGCAACCTACTGTGGCCAATTCCAGTTGTGAGGTTGAGTATAGGGCAGCTTTCACAGCTATTGTTGAATGTATGTGGCTCAGATGCCTTATGGCTGATTTGGGTGTTGGTCAGTCTTCTGCCACCACCATCTTCACTAACAGTCAGAGCGCATTGGCAGTTGCGAGGAACCCTGTGTTCCATGCTCGCACTAAGCACATTGAGGTGCATTATCATTATGTCTGGGAGAGGTTCTCTGCTGGGGAGATCAGCTTGGCATATGTGCCCACACAGGAGAACATTGCAGACCTCTTCACGAAGGCTCTGCCTAGGGAGAAGTTTCAAGCTTTCCGCAAAGCTTTGGGCTTACTTTCTTTTGTGGAGTGATTTCCACATCGCTTGGCACTTCCTTATACATGAGTGCCAGCCACTTGTTCACCGCATCACTCCCAGGGGGATTTGTTGATATATTTAGGTAGTGATGTGTGTGAACACTCTAGGACTGCCGGGGCACCTTTTTCCCTCTTTAGGAGGTTTTTTTCCCCGGCTTGTATATACGCCTATTGCCCTAATGGGCTACTTATCTTTGTACATTCTCTAGTAATACATTCAATATTGTGTGTTGTGCTCCAAACTTCTTCTTCTTCCTTGTGTTGTTCGTGTGCTTCCACAGACGTCTAACTCCAACAATCATCCCACGGTCCAATGTCCCATACCATTTTTCCTACATAAATCGGAGCATAAAATCAGGTGTCCCATACCACCCTATTTTATATTCACATTAATGTGTGGGTGATACTTATCCTAAAGTCAAAGCATCTCTTGATAGAGTGCCTTCTTGCATCAATTCTTTAAAAGAATTTTAAAGTTTGATGCATTATCTCTAGCTAGATTTTCTAGGTTTTGATCCCTTCACATGATCATTTCATGATCTTGTGCTTGATGGAACATCTATTCCTTTTTTGCTAGGGTTTTCAAATGAAAACCAATTAGAATTCCAAGTACTTGAATTTTCACAGATTCAAGTTCAATTGGTTTATCCTTGACCAATTTGTAGCGAGAAGAGCATTTGACTTCTTGTCTTTAGATTCCTTTCTTACTCATGCTTTAGGTACCGACCCCAGGGACTTTATAGAGGAATCTCTCTATTGCTTAAGTCTAAGCATCCGCTCATGTTCTCTGAATTTGTACCAAAATCTCGGATATGTAAACATTTATGTTTTACCTTCCATAGACTTAAGTACCATCTTCACGGTTGTAGACTACATTCTTGGAATTTATTCTCTTTGTTCAGACTTGGAACAACTTACTCTTTTCACACTTTTTCCATTGGATAAATGGAACTTGAGTGAATAATTCCTAAAAGGAATTTTTTATTGCCAATGCTTGGGTAATCTATAAAGTAGTTCTAATTGTACATTCTTGGACTATCACGGCCAAGCTTGATCAAATCTGGTTGACATTGTGACTAAAATAAAGACTTAGTATTTATTATTAAGATCTCTTAAACTAACAAAAAACATCTTTTTTGCTTACCCATGGGCTTTTAGAGACCTTTTCCCTGCTAAGTCCAAGCATATACTGATGCCTCTCAGATTCCAAAGCTAAGAATCTTTGATATACCTTTGGATTATATCACTATTTGGACTTAAGTAACCATACCAAAGGTTTGGGAACTATTAGGAACTATTTGCTATTAAATTGACTTGAAAGATTATAGTCTCACATCTAGGGAGATATATTTCTTTGAAGAGCTTTAGATTCCTACCAAGGAATCAAATAATACTAAGCCAATGATTCACCTTGGAATCTTTTGCTTTCCAAGAATGATCTTCAAAAGAAATTCTTGACTTTTGGGCAAGACCAAGACTTAAGGCTTTATTACTTGTCCAAAAGATATTTCTTTTAATCCAAAGAAATAGTTAACTAGACTATTTTCTTTGTGGCTTATCTTTAGGAAGTAGCTTAATTCCTAAAGATTACTTTGATATATCTTTTAGGGAAATTTCTTGATTCCTAAAGATTAGTTGGGTTTCTTCTTTAAGCTCTAATTAGCTTAAACAAAACCAAGCATACTTTTCTCATCCTCAGAAAAGCGCTTAATATAAAATTCAACTACTTAACCAATAATCATGCATATAAAAATATCTGATCTTGCATGCAAATGCATGCACATGTTGGCATTCTCCTTTCATGCATCAAACCTAATTCAAGCAATTCTTGATCTTGACATGTGTGCATCCAATCATCCATGCACAAACAATCTATCCCCTACCTTACAAAAGGTTATAAATATACATGTGCACAGACTTGAGTGCATCCTATTCCTTTTGCAAGCAAGAAGAAAATGTGTATGGTGTCTGAAAACATTCTTTTGGAAGGAGAGATGCACCAACAATCTTTCGTAGATGCATGCCTATGCTTGTGTTTAATGAGCGTTTCAATATCTTTATGCTCTTTCATGTAGGTTTCCATAATTGCATCAAGATTATCAAGAACGAAGTTTACTACTATACTTCAATGATAAAAATGCATCCTACATGAAAGCATAGAGCAAAACAAATATTGAAACCAATCATTAACTTTGGAAAATAATTATCTCCCCATTAGCTATGTCCTTCCATTGATCATGAGGAAGAACCATTCTCATCTTTGAAGATCTTTGCTTCCTCTTGTCTTCAAGAAATGAAGCCTTCCTTGGACTAGCTTGTCTTAGCCTATCCAAATCAATGAGGAGTAATCGGTAGCGTAGCGGCTGAGCCACTATCGTCATTGATTTGGGGTTCCAAATTCGATTCTTAGAGCCAACCCTCTCTAGAATCGGCTTTTGTTTTTTCGTGCCCACAGAATCAAAGTATGCAAAATAATTTGTGCATGAGCTCAAATCTCATGTTCTCCATTTGGGCATTTCGAGAAATGTTTATAACCTTTTTCTTAAAATCCTTCATGGATTCGTGGTGTAGAAGCGTCTCATGGTGCAGCTAGATGAGTTAAATGCTCCAGATGTGCGAGAGGATTTCTATTGAAACAATTACGTATGATTTATTGGTGGCGGCGGTAGCTTGTAATGGCCACAAAAACTGCTAAGTACCGAGATGTGATAATTTCAAACTCTGATAGGCCGCTTTGTACATGACTTCGTTCTTTTGCTTGCAACATACAAAGTTCTGGAGCTATATGCAAAATTGTGAATGAAGCTTATTTTGTGGATAGATGAAAGATGTCATCAGCCTAACATCGTGGTCCATGGGATCAATTCCCGAATCTCTCAACATGTAAAAATGTTGCGCCTTCTGCTTGTGAGTTCTGCAGCAGACTACGACTAATATAAAGTTGTAGATACAATATCTCACCAGCATGCCTTGCTGTAGAGGATGAATGGTTGGACTGAGAACCTTAACATCACAGGCTCAAGGCCTAATCATGACCGTCTGCAGTTTGCTCCTCTTTTGTTTATGATAATTCTCTGGCATAGACACCATCGGTTCAAGGCTCGTTTGTCGCTGTCCTTTCTCGTTTTGCTTCTAAATCTACAACATCGACGAAGTATGAAGTTTACAGCGACGAACTGAGCGTCAAAACCGTTATTGCTTTGGTGGCTAAATCCTAGTCTCGAGTACTGTTGTGTCACGAGTTTTATTTCCCCTGTTGCCACCGCTCAACGCGATGTACTTGCAGATACAATAAAATCAGTAATGATCAACACTATATGATCACAGGTTTGATCCTTAGACGATACCTTCTGGAGCTAGTCAAATGCTTTTTTGAGAAGAAGCTTCATCAGCGCCAGAAACGAAGCTATAATAATCTGAATCAATGGCATCACGAACGCCACTAGGTGGCATGGACATGGTTGTTGTAGCTTAAGTGCATAGCCGAACAGATTCAATACAATTCCTCTAGGTCACAAGTTCGACCCAGCCTCCGAAAGTATTTCTCGCAAAATGATTTTGCCTCCTTTTTGCTCCCGAAAATTCTAAAAGAGGGTGAGTAGCATCAGAATACGAAGATGAACGGGCAAGATGCTCCGTCTAAAGAAGACTAAGGATATTAATAACAATGGAAGCACATTCTAATGAAGAAGATGATGAGCCTTGCAAGGTCACCATGAAAGCTTGCCTAGAGCTCTGATCCCAATGCAAGAGAACTAACATTACGACCACCACGTGCTAGAGAGATGACTCTCCTCCCAACCAAATGGCTCTATATATAGCTCTCTCTAGGGGACCGCCTTCTTGGATAGGTGGATACTAGCCAGCCATGTGTCGGCCATGTAACTGCATGTGCGCCAAGTGTCCCAATCAACTCGAGTTAACTCAAGTGGATGCTTCTAGAAGGCTCTAGATCTCTTTGGGCAAAATACTCTCCCCATGTCCCCCATGGGGATTGAACCCAAGAGCTCCTCATTCACATCCTTGAGACTTAACCACTAAACTAAGTGGATCACTTGTTCACAAGAGCACAAGACCTCCTAGTAAGTCTAAACTCGAGATCTTTGGTCATTCACATGGATGACCAAACGGTGTCCGATTTCAGATCCGTCTCAACCAGATGGACCCTTAGATCACAGACTTACTTTATTACACAAATACAATATGCCTTGAATATGTTGCAAAAGTATGGTATGGCTGATTGTAAGCCAATTTCTATGCCATTAGATCATAATTTGACGTTGGATACTACATCAAGTGAAGCATTGGAAAATGCTACTATGTACAAGAAAATTGTGGGAAGTCTTATATATCACACAATTACAAGGCCTGATCTAAGCTATAGTGTTGGGCTTGAAAGTCAATTTATGCAGGTTCTCAAGAAGCCACATTTGGATGCTCTGAGGCACACTCTACGTTATGTGAGTGCTACTTTGGATTATGCATTGTTTTATGAAGCTTGTGTAGATTTGCAGGTTAATGGATACATCGATACAGATTGGGTTAGTAGTATTCTAGATAGAAGATATACTAGTGGCTTTCTATTCTCACTTGGAGGTGCAACTATTACATGGAGTAACAAGAAGCAACCCACTGTTACTTTGTTGAGTACAGAGGCTAAGTATAGAGGTGCTACAATGGCAACATGTGAGGCATCATGGCTAGAGATGCTACTTGCATATTTAGGTGTGGAAGTGCTAATCTCAACAACATACAACTAGCACAAAACCCTATTTTTCATGCTAGAATAAAGCATATCGAGGTACATTATCATTTCATCAGAGAGAAGCTACTAGCAGGTGATATTGATTTTGTTTATGTGAGAACAAATGAGCAGGTTGCTAATATTTTCACTAAAGCACTTGGACTAGAGAAGCTGAAGAAGTTTCGAAAGATGTGTGGATTAGAGGACATGGTGTTGAGCTTGATGGAGAGTGTTGAGATATCAAGCTCAACATGTGATGATCCAAGATGACACATATCACTTTTTCATTTCTCTGACATGTATAGTGGTCACGCCTGTATATATCAGGGACACTTCATTGAGATTTATTAGATTTATCTACCAAGAGTGATGGCACATTTGTTTCTTGCCACTCATTCATGGACATTAAGTTTTTCCTTATGTACTAGTCTTTATATATTGCACTAGTTGTATTCCTTTTTTTAGGTCATTCTTGTACATTTCTTTTTATGTAATAGAAGAAGAAGAATATCATTCTTCCTTGCCTCAATCTGAGTGTGTGATTCTCTTTGATTATGAGAGCTCTCTTCCTTATCTCCTTCCTCGTGACAAGAATGGCATCAGACTTACCGGATCTTGGTAGATTTGTGATGAAATCCATAGACAATGAGGACCATGGTGTTTTTGGAAGAGGTAAATGTTACAAGAGGCATGAGGTTTATGTCAAGGTATCTTAGATCTATTGCAAGTGTCATGCGTTCATATGTATTCATTGAATTCCTTCTAGACTCGAGGCCACAAAAAACCTCTTGATATAAATACTATTGTTTTATTCACTCCAAAATGTTATCTTACAAGGTTATCACGATGTTGTGGAAGTACTTGAATTTTGGGCTTTTTTGAGGGACATACAACAAGTTCTTATAAATATAGTAATCCATCGTTTTCGTGGAAATCATTTTCTTCATGAACTTTCCCTTCTTGAATTTTTTGCTTGACACTACAAAACAATTTCATGTGGTAAAGACTCATGAATTAGATGGGTCAAGAATAAATCTTCGTGATGGCTTGAGGAGATAGTTGCTAATTGGAGATGTTCTAGTTTGAGTAGTATACTTTCTTGTTGATCAAAATCTTCTTCATCTTTTCTTTGGTGCAAGATAAGATCTTCTTGTCAAGGCATTTGATTGACATTGGCGATATCTTGGAGGGTAACATAATTTATCCAAGGAGGGGAGAATTTCCTTAAATGGTATGCAATTTGATGTAAGTGTTCATCATCCCCATGCTAGGATAGAATGGCTCTCAAGGCAAAGCCTGATGCATCTGTCTTCAAGTAAAAGACTTTGATAGGATTAGGGTGAAGTAGAATTGGAGGAATGGTGAATGTTGTACACTCTTGGGAGCTCACGGAGTCAGGAACTCGAAGTAAGTTCTTTCCAAGTTCCAATTCCAATTCTTGTCTTGTTCCTTGTTCTAGTATTGTCTAGTGTATTATCATAGACATCTTGTATTCTTCTCTTGTAATCTTGTAGTATGGGATATTGTCGAGTTTTTTCTTATATATGGTCTCTATCCCCCTCAAGGGAGTTCTTGTAATCCACATATCTTGCTTCACACCTATGGTCCCAAGTTGTGAGATCTCTTGTATAGTTTTTAGTCTAATTATCCCTACTTACAAGTTTGAGGTTGTGGGACTTCTTGTATCAATTGCATAGTTTTTTAGTATTATTTTCCTTCCCGATGTGGAAGTATAAATTCAAAATCTTGTGTAATCTAGTGAGAGAGGGCACAACATTTTATCATGTGAGGTTATTCAGTGTGAATATAGTTTCCCGCTCTCGAATTAGGGTTTATATGTTGTGTGTCATCAAGCGGCTTCGAATGCTCATAGTCTGCGGCAGCGTAGGTATACAACTGGTCGTTACTATGATGTGGGAATGTAGGGGTTGTCACTTATGAAGAACATGACGATTAATTTGTTCCCCCGTATGTTCGATGTGGATTCGAATGTCTCTCTATGGGGCTGCGTTGGTGCTCCTGATAGCCAGTGACACCTTCTGTTGGTCTAGCTTGTTTCAAGCATAGATTTGTTGAGACTGCTTGTTTGCCGATGTTTTCGTAACTGTTAGTGCACAGCTGAGGAAGATGATGATACATTCTTTCCCCATATGATCGAAGCTGATTCTAGTGTTTGAAATGCGTGCTGCGATGTAGCACGCTAAGCCAGTATGTACTGATTCCTCATGCACATGTTAAGATCGTCAGTGCACTGTCCTGTTTTTAAATTGTGCTCAGAATGATAAGTGGTTTGGGTTTTTCCTTTATGCTTTCCTCGGTTTAATCTCTGAGAGGATAACGATTTTTGTAGCTTTCCAGGCTTTGTCCCGAGAAGCAGCTATTTGTTGTTGAAACCATGGTGGTACGCAATTTAGCAGACTTATTTTACTTTGAAGGAGTATTCGGATCTCTCAACAGTGATACCTTTCGATACTTGATCGATGATTACCCTGCAGATTTTGTTGACAGTGGGAACTTGTATTCATTTTTGATATGTATTTTCAACCATTGGAAGGCAAGTCTAGTCTGAATGGATTAGCATGCTGCTTTTGTTTTGTTGGCCACCCCGACTGCGGAAATTTGTACGCAATCGAAGGTACGCAGGAGCTTCACGGAGGGAAAAAGGTTCAATGCGATTCATTAAGCCAATACGCTTTGCCTGGTTTACTAGATTGTTATATGAACCCGATTGATTAGTTTTCGCTCTTGCAGTGGACGGATTTACGATTTAATCATCATCTGCCTGTGTTTTCTGTAATCCTGAGTCCTGTTCAATGATTTTTTTTTTCTGATTGCATGTTTCTTGGTAATTGTTTAGTCTGTGATTACATATCCCGTACTGTTTTGATTGAACTAGAATAAGCGTTAGTGTGCGGATGTTGTTTTTGAAGTTGCCCATAATGAAGGGAGGGTTTCAACTTCGGTCTTAAGATATCGCCATATGTGTGAAGAAAGTGTACTTGGTCGTCCGGAAATTGGCAGAGTATGTAGTTCCGACTGATGTATTTATTATAATAGGTATTTTGGATATTCACCCAGTGGCTCGAACAGACCGCCAAAATGAATGCAAAATACTCGTTCTACTTGATCTTTCTTGAAGTTTTGGGTCAGGAATTGAAGAAGCTCTTGCTTGATCTTCTTGAAACTGGCAAGATCATGTATTTCCGCCTGAGGTATTGATTATGATAGAGCTTTTGGACATTCTTCCAGTGGCTTGAACAGGCTCTGAATGTCTAGTGTGTAAGGTCTGCCAACGGCATTCTAACCCTTGAAGCACGGGGGTAGACCTGCTTACTCATGCATGCATAGAAGTTTGAAACTAGAAAGCTGATTAATTAAATCGACGTTCTGTCCGACTTGAAGAATTGCAAAGTAAAATTACATTAAATTCTAGCCTGAATGTTGATAAACAAGACCAGAATGACCTGAGTGTGTGTGTGTATATATATATATATATATGTATATCTGTATTTCTTTGATCAAAGTCAATTATTCAACTCTAAAAGCTGGATAAGAAAATTATCCTATTGCATATTGAGATTTTAATGACATAAAAATCAACAAGAAAACAGATTCATAAGTACCATTTTTAGCTAGCAACCATTGGTGCATATTCACTTCTATAGAATCATGGAATCTTGAAACATCCAAGTGATTTGTGATTTTATTTCTATCATGTAAGGATAAGATTTCCAAGCACATGCATGTATCATCATTTATGTTGTAAACATGTGCTTAGTAGAATTATAAAGCATAGTTAAATTTGTAGAAAGTCTTCAACTCATCAATGTCTTAAATATAGTAAGTCTTCAACTCATCAATGTCTTGAATATGGTTCATGGCTTCCTTCCATCATTTTAGTTCTTGATCCATGTTGTGTTCATCCCTTTATACTCCAAATAATGTCAACAAGGGAAATCATAAGTATACAAGTGCAAAATATATCTCATACAACTACTATAATTTTCAGCTATGAACATTGGCTATAGATGGCTGATCATCACTCAAATACATGAGATGAAAACCTATTATGAATAATCTACTCATTGTTATGATTATCTTCCAAGTGGAAACAACTCATTTTCAAGAATTGTCTCAAAGGAACATGTAGATTGCAAGTTACACCTACTTGAAGAAAATGATACTATGCTGGTAGTCATCAATGCAATTTTGGATTCTTTTAACTAGTGAGGATTCTTCCAACCCTCTCAAATGGTCCAAAGTTTTAGAAACATTGACATATAGCTTTTGGCATCATATGAACTTACAACATTTTATTTGGAGTACAACCCTTTGGCATCATATGAAGTTACAACATTTCATTTGGAGTACTACCCCTTTGTATAATCTATAATAATGTTGATAATCTATAATAGTTACAATGAAAAGTATTGATGATAGCTTGGAAGTAAAACAATAAGTACTTCAATGTGAGTGAGTGAGTGTCAAGGTTTTCCTTGCCAAAATGTCACCTTTGATGCTTACCACAAAGATATGTCTTGCCCAAGTGAAAGAAGTGTCACCTTTGATGCTTACCTTGTCTTTGTCAAGGTTTAAGGTTTAATTTGCTAATAGAAGTCTTTCACCTTTTGACATAGAGGTGATTTTCACCAATCTGAGTGAGGAGTGTTTGCGTACTCCTTGCTAAAGGTAGATATGTCACCTTGGGTGTATATAGATGGCTCATCATGGGTCCAATACTATGAATGAAAAGTGTGGAGAGTCAAAGTCTAAGTTATGATGATAAATCATATTTGCCTTTAATGAGTAGGGCCAAATCTATTTATGCCTCCCAAGATATTGTTTATCTTGAATAATCCCATAAATAATAATGTTTTTTTAACTATCTTGGGAGTTAAACACCAATTAAGAGATGGTTGATGTTCATAAAATGGAGATTGCAAGTTACACCCACTTGAAGAAAATGATACTAGGGTGGTAGTCATCAATGCAATTTTGGAGTTTTTAAACCAGCGACTTTCAACCTTTTCATTTGTTCCAAAGTTTTGGAAACATTGACATATGGCTTTTGGCATCATATGAAGTTACAACATTTTATTTGGAGTACAACGTTTGGCATCATATGGAGTTACAACATTTCATTTGGAGTACTACCCCTTGGTATAATCTACAATTAATGTTGATAATCTATAATAGTCATCATGAAAAGCTTTGGATGATAGCTTGGAAATGAAACAATAAGTACTGCAATATAAGTGAGGAATGTCAAGGTATCCCTTGCCAAAATGTCACCTTGCGTGCTTGCTACAAAGATATGTCTTGCCCAAATGAAAGAAGTGTCTTTGTCAACGTTTAAGGTCTAATTTGCAAATAGAAGTCTTTCCCATTTTGACATAGAGGTGTCTTTCACCAATCTGAGTAAGGAGTGTTAAGGTACTTCTTGCCAAAGGTAGATATGTCATCTTCGGTGTATATAGATGGCTCATAATCATCCCAATACTATGTATGATAAGTGTCTAGAGTCAAAGTCTAAGTTATGTAGGTTAAAACATTCATCTTAAGATGATAAATCATATTTTCCTTCAATAAATAGGACAAAACCTATTCATGCCTCCCAAGATACTGTTTATCTAAAATAATCTCATAAAGAATAATGTTTTTTTAAACTATTTTGGGAGTTAGACACCAACTAAGACAATGGAGATTGCAAGTTACACCCATTTAGAGAAAATGATACTAGGTTGGTAGTCATCAATGTAATTTTGGAATTTTTGAACTAGCGAAGATTCTTCCAACCTACTTAAATGGTTCAAAGTTTTAGAAACATTGACATATAGCTTTTGGCATCATATGAAGTTACAACGTTTTATTTTGGAGTACAACCTTTTGGCATCATATGAAGTACAACATTTAATTTGGAGTACTACCCTTTGTATAATCTATAATAAATGTTATTAATCTATACTAATTATCATGAAAAGCTCTTGATGATAGCTTGGAAATGAAACAATAAGTACTTCAATATGAGTGAGGAGTGCCAAGGTATTCCTTGCCAAAATGTCACCTTGGGTGCTTTCTACAAAGATATGTCTTGTCCAAGTGAAAGAAGTGTCTTTGTCAAGGTTTAATGTTTAATTTGCAAATAGAAGTCTTTCATCTTTTGACATAGAGGTGGTGCTCACCAATTTGAGAGAGGAGTGATAAGGTACTTCTTGCCAAAACTAGATATGTCACCTTGGGTGTATGTAGATGGCTCATCATCACTCCAATACTATGTATGATAAGTGTTGAGAGTCAAAGTCAAAGTTATGTAGGTTAAAACATTCATCATTAAGATGATAAATCATATATTCCTTTAATAGATAGGTCAAAATCTATTTATCCCTCCCAAGATATTGTTTATCTTAAGTAATCTCACAAATAATAATGTTTCTTTAAACTATCTTGGGAGTTAGACACCAACTAAGAGATTGTTGATGTTTGTGAAATGGAGATGTGTAGGGAACTTACCTTAGACCAAATTTTATCTTGAGATGTTGAAATTGCTTTGTTATGGAAATGAAGAACTAGCTTGAAGTGTGAAGCTCACATTGCTTCATATCTCAAAGTCATGAAGGAGAGGCCAATTGAACTGTGAAGCTCTCTTCACTTGATATCTTCAAGTCATGAAGGAGAGACCCATTGAAGTGCAAAGTCAACACAACATTTAGGAATGGGTCCTGGTTGAAGTTGGTTTTGCCTATAAGTGACTTACCTAAGCATGAGTCCAATTGCTTAAATGAAGCTATTGTCAAAGAGGTATTGTCACATAATCCTAGTAGGAGATGGTTGAATCATGCCTTTAGAGAGAGGATTAGGAAGTAATCCTCAACCATGGCTTTTGGGGCAAGTGATTAGCCCATTGCACTCCTAATCGGGAGGCCGTGAGTTCGATTCTTGACATTGGTATCAGAGCCTAGTTGCGAAATCGGACTTGGAGACAGTGGCGCGTCGCGGCGCGTCTCAGGGTACACTTGTCAGGGTACATCTTGCCAGTCCCAATCCTGCCAGGGTACATCCTACCAAGGTACATCTAGACAAGGGCACATCCGTGGGCACTTGGAAGTGCTTATCCATGGTGAGTGTGAAACTAATCTTGGATGAAGGTGCATGGGCATTTTTGCACCCACGGAGGGTGGGATAGGTCCAAATTTTAATTTCTATATATCCTCTAAAATTTTTTATCAAAGTCCAACCATTCAACATGTAAAAGGTGGATAAGAAAATTATCCTATTGCATATTGAGATCTTTATGACATGAAAATAAAAAAGAAAAAAGATTCATAAGTAAAATCTTTGACTAGCAATCATTGGTGCATATTCACTCCTACAATATCATGGAATCTTAAAACATCCAAGTAATTTGTGATTTCTTCTCATCATGCAAGGATAAAATCCACAAGCACATGCATGTGTCATCATCTATGTTTCAAACATGTGCTTAGGAGAATTAGGAAGCGTAGATATTTTGGAGGAAATCCTTGAACTCATCAAGCTCTTGAATGTCATCCATGACTTTCTTTGGTCATTTTGGTTATGTCTTGATTCCTGTCGTGTTCATCTCTTTATGGCCCAAATAATGTTTACAAAATGTGAAGCGCATATGCAAGTGCCAAATACAGCTTATACAACTACTATAATTTTCAGCTATGAACATTGGCTATAGATGACTCATCATCACTCAAATACATGAGATGAAAACCTACTATGAATAGTCTACTCATTATTATGATCATTTTTCAATTGAAAACAACTCATTTCAAGAATTTTCTCGAAGGGGATGATATGCCCATTTGAAAAAAATGATAATAGGCTAGTAGTCATCAATCCAACTTTGGAAATTTTTAACCCTTGGAGGACTCTTCCAACCTTTCCAAATGGTCCAAAGTTTTAGAAACATTAACATATAGCTTTTGGCATCATATGAATTTACAACATTTCATTTGGAGTACTTCCCCTTTGTATAATCTATAGTAAGTGTTGATAATCTATAATAATTATCATGAAAAGCTCTTGATGATAGCTTGGAAATGAAACAATAATTCCTTCAATTTGAGTGAGGAGTCTCAAGGTATTTCTTGCCAAAATGTCACCTTGGGTGGTTGCTACAAAGATATGTCTTGCCCAAGTGAAAGAGGTGTCTTTGTCAAGGTTTAAGCTTTAATTTGCAAAAAAAAATCTTTCACCTTTTGATAGAGGTGTCTTTCACCAATATGAGTGAGGGGTGTTAAGATATTGCTTCCCAAAGGTAGATATGCCACCTTGGGTGCCTATAAATGGCTCATCATCCCTCCAATAATATGTATGATAAGTGTTGAGAGTCAAGTTATACAGGCTAAAACATTCATCATAAAGATAATAAATCATATGTTCCTTTAAAAAATAGGACAAAATCTATTCACGCATCTCAAGAGATTGTTTATCTTGAATAAACTCACAACGAATAATGTTTTTTTAACTATCTTGGGAGTCAAACACCAACTAAAAGATATTGCTGATGTTTGTTAAGTGGAGTTGTGTAGGTATTGATCTCGTACCAAATTTTAGCTTGAGATGTTGAAATTGCTTTGCCATGGGAATGAAGAACCAGCTTGAAGTGTGAAGCTCATGTTGTTTCATATCTCAAAGTCATGAAGGAGATACTAGCTGAAGTGTAAAGCTCACTTCACTTGATATCTCCAAGTCATGAAGGAGAGACCCGCTAAAGTGCAAAGTCAACAAAATATTTAGGAATGCATCCATGTTGAAGTTGGTTTTGCCTAGAAGTGGCTGATCTAAGCATGAGTCAAGCTACTTAGATGAAGCGTGAAGTTGAGTATGTGTGATTTTACTACATTGTTGATGGCCATGGACTAGCCCAAACGCAAGTCCAACTTGCACAAATGCTTTATAGATTCAAGTACTAGGCATACAATTTAGTTTCTTTCTTTGGGATTCATGGCTCTCAATCTAGCATAGGTGGATCCAAAGACCTTTCTGAGTTGCACGCATATATCTATGCTCCTTGTGAAATAGCTTCTTTAAGGATCAATTGACGATTTTACATTTATACTTCATATTTAAACTCCATGTGGGTAAGCTTGTAGATAACTCATAATCTTTATTATCAAAGCACTCCTTGAAGGTTCCTAATCTTCACAAAATATGAAGTTAAACATAGATATTTCTTATAGATACTTAATCATCACAATGGAAAGTATATAAAATTTCCTATAATAATCTTTGTGTGAAACATTTTTATCTTCTTAAAATATATAATATCTACATATCCTGTTACATGGGATTCACCTAGAAGAAGATAATGGTGTGAACCATCTCTTAAGCTTAGTTAGATGGGCATACACATGAGTGGCATGTGGCACCCAAGTGTGATGCCGCTAGGGGGCTCCTTATTATGGCTAGAGAGAGAGAAGGTTGACAGATTGTACATGGTTGGGAGTAGGATTGGGAAAGATCTCTGTGTTTTAACTCCAAGGGTTTTGTTAACAAGTTTCTACCTTACAATCTCGAACTTCATGCCCATCAACTCCAAAAATGTAGGCTTTCACAAAAGGTCATGACAATGGTATCATACACGGATGAGCGGTGCACTTCTACTGATATGTGACACTAGAGTAGGCCAAGAATACCCTCGTGGAGGGAACATTCACACAAGCGACACAATCACGCATAAGATCTCAAGAGAAGCTCCCCCTCTTTAGCCTCCCTCTTAGATGAAGTTATGAAGGAGGGAGCCTCCCTCTTAGATGAAGATATGAAGGAGGGAGGCTCATGTGCAGCTACTTGCAAGTTTGTCTTTGGCATGAGCATTTCTTGAAGGAGGTAAAGAGCTAGTCAATTTTGTGCTTATTCCTTGATTTGGATAGATAATATAGAGGGTTTGAGGCTATCCTTGGGAGAACAAGATTATCTACATGTATTTTGGGATGTTGGCATGGGATGAGGGCATTTGGACCAAGTGAAATATCTTTGATCATCGATTTTCAAGCATCCAAAGTAGAATTCTCATGAAGAATTGCTTTTCACCTTATTACCTTGACATACCCATCTTCTTTGACCCATATCTTGATGCTTGACCTCCAATTGAAGTGATTTTTTTCAAATTACAAAGCTTCATTCCTAAGATTCGACTAGCATTGAATGACACTTGATTTGGAAAAGTTTTGTTGGACCAAAATATCTCTACAACACTTAAGCCTAATTTTTTATCAGTTGGCATCAAAATCTTCTGTCACTTGGCATGGCATCGTAGCTTGCACTTGCAAGTGTTGGATCACTCATATTTTACTAGCAAGGAGCAAAAAAACATCAATTTTGCTTAGTTTTCATGTTTTGAGCAATCGCAAATCAGTTCCTCAATGCTTCCAAGATCACTTCAAATTTTCTTTTGAATGCCTCAATTGTGTCAAGGAGGTGCTCTAGTGCTATTTTTTTCTCTTTCGTGCCTACAAAATTTAGTTCCATTGGTTATAAACACTCTATTTAGTAAACAGGGAGAGAAAACATGGATCCTAAGGGTAAGCAACTTTAAGAGCATACTTCTCTATCTGGAGACAAATAACTAGAGGACCTAGGCCATAGAATAGAAGAGGTATAACAAGAGCAAGAACTAGAGCAAAAAAGAATAGCAATAAGAGGAATACTCTTATGTAGAGCTTTATGATGATTTTGTTACACACAAGCATTCACGGAGCTCAAGGAACAAACCCTTAAGTTAGAGAGAGACATTGGTAGCATGACCTCTCTCATTGAACAACTTAAGTCTCATATGGTCTCACTAGAGACTCATGTTACATCTTTCCTAGCTAGGAAGGAAAGAGAGATGCCTACTCTTTCTATAGTTGAGATGGCTAGGAAGGATGTTCCATTTCCTAATTAGCATAAAGTAGAGAGTTCTAAGAAAACTCCCATGTTGAAAGACCTCAAGCCACCAACCTTTATGGGTGATGACCATGAGAGAAATAAGGATATGATCTACACTTTCTTGCAAAAGTGGAACGATCTGCAACAACTAAAGGGCTCCCCACCTGAGTATCGTGTGCTACAAGTGAGTCTCTTGCTTGGCCCACATGCTTATAACTGATGGATGAGTCCTCAATACACTCCTATGGATGAACAAGTTCAAGAAGAAAGTATCAATGGGGAAAAACAAAATCTTTATTAAGAAACAAAGATCACAAGGGCCTAAGTTACATATCGAGCAGTATGAGAGGGCCCAGAGAGAAAAATTGTGTTTAAGATGCATGTCTCCTAGCCATGCGTAGTGGAATTGTCCACTCAGGAAGGGGGAAGAAAAGAAGGGAGGACCAGGGAGTAGTACGATCCCTAATAAGGGCAAAAAGGCGATCCACTTGGTGCAGACACTTCTTATTCATGGCAGCTCTAATTGCAAGGGAGTGGAAGTGATGCATAAGTACATTGAGCACACACGTTGTTTGACATAGTCATTATGGTTGATAGAACGTTTTGGTGATTGATTGATTGTCAGGCTCAACCACCTCAAATTGGTGGAATTTGAGCTCTCTTTTTCTCCTTTTACAAGTGTAAAACTCTAGGTTTTTACATTGATAAATGATTATGAAAAATATAAAAAATGAGCACAAATAGAAATCTCTTCAATGGGAAACTTGTAAGTTTGATGTTCCAAAAGCTCCCCCTTAAGCTAACATATGCTTGAGTGTTCATTCTCTAATAGGTTGAATACCTGCCATTGATTTAAATTTGCAAAGCTTTATTCCATCAAGTGCCTTTGTCATAATATCTACTACTTGCTTTTCAATTGGAAAAAAAGAAATGTCAATCTCCTTTGCCATGAGCTTCTCCTTGATGAAGTGGTAATGAATCTCTATGTGTTTGGTTCTTGCATGGAAAATAAGGTTTGCTGCTAGATGCATGGAACTTACATTATCTCCAAATATTTGAGGTTTGGAACTCACAAGTCCCAAATTTGAGTAGAATGCTTTTAACTATATAGCCTTTTGAGTTGCTATGGTCAAACCTCTATACTCTGCTTCAGTGGAGGATAAAGCAACTATTGGTTGCTTTTTGGAACTCCATGACACTAGCTTTGAACCTCCAAATGCTAAGTAACTAGAGGTACTTCTTCTATCATCCTTAGCTCTTGTCCAATCTGCATCTCAATATATTTATATATCCAAATCTGAAGAGTAAGGATAGAATGTACCTTCATTGATTGTACCTTTGAGGTACTTAAGTACTCTCATAGCTACATCCATCTGTGATCTTCTTGGCAAGTGCATGAATTGGCTTAGCAATCCTACAATGTATGAGATAGCTGCCCTTGTATGAGTATCATATATCACACTACCTACCAAGTTTTGATACTCTTTAATGTCTTAAATTTTCTCACCTTCATAAACACTAAGTTTATGATTCATCTCCAAAGGTGTACTTACATGTTTAATGTTCTCTATTTTGAACTTAAGTAGATCCCAAATGTATCTCCTCTGATTCAAATACATTCCCTTCTCTGTCTATATGACCTGCATACCTAGGAAGAATGTGAGCTCACCTAAATCACTGATTTTGAATTCTTCTTGCATATGTCGTTTGATCCTTTGTATGCCAATCATCTCCTATAACAATAATGTCATCCACATATACACATAGATAGATAAACTCATTATGATCCCTTTTGAAGGAAGAACGTGACTTGCTAGGTATGAACCCTTGATCCAGTAGGTATGTAACCAACCTGCAATTCCAAGCTCGAGGAGATTGTTTAAATCCATACAATGCTTTCTTAAGTCTACAAACATAAGATGTATGATTAGGGTTTTCAAAACCTGGCGGTTGTGACATGTATACCTCTTCAGTTATCCAACCATTTAAAAATGCATTTTCACATGAAGTTGGAGGAGTCTCCAATTTCTTGCAACAACTACACTTATCAATGTTTTGATTGTATTCATCTTTGCAACTGGTGAGCATGTTTTCTCATAGTATATACCACAAGTTTGTGAGCATCCTTTGGCAACTAATCTTTCATTATACTTGCAAATTGATCCATCTGAGTTTCTTTTGAGTTTATATACCCATCTACAACCAATTACCTTTTGATTGGGTGACATTGGAACCAAATCCCAAGTGTTTGTCTCCTTCAATGCATCTATTTCTTATTTCATGGCTTTTTCCCAATTAGGGTTCCCTTTGCCTCTTCATAAGTTGAGGGTTCTTCTAAAATCGAGTCCTTTGCCAAGTAGATTGAATGCTTTGTAAGAAATATGGAATCATATCCATACCTTCTGATAGTCTTTTCTCCCTTCTTGAACTTCTAGGTGCTTGTTTGGAACATTCTCCACACTCTTGCATTTTTTCTTTGCCTTTTGACTTCCATAGATTGTAATTCTCCCTTTCATCTTGTTCATCATCTGTATCACTTCTTGGATCCTGGACCTGTCTATCATGCTTACTTCCTAATTGATGGAAATCATAATCAAGATCATATGATAGAGTTACCTTTCGTTTGTCTTCATCATACCAAGTCTTGTGTTCACAAACACAACATCCCTACTTGTGGTGGATTGCTTGGTTGAGGGATTATAGAACCTGTAACCCAATGTTGAGTCATATCCAATAAATATTTCCTTTGTTGCCCTTTCATCTACCTTACCTCTGATTTGTGAAGGCATATGAACATAAGCTAAACAACCAGACACCTTGCAATGTCCAAGACTAGGTTTTCTTCCATACCATGATTCATAAGGAGTCATATATTGGAGTGATTTGGATGGTGGTCTATTGACAAGGTACACAACAATTGAAATAGCCTTTGCCCATCGATAGTGCGGAAACCTCTTTTCTTCAAGCATTGTTCTGGCTTATCCAACCAATTTCTTGTTTCTTCTCTTTGCAATTCCATTTCATTGAGGAGAGTACTTGGTATTTACTTCCCTCTTTATATGTTTATCTTGGAAGAACTCATCAAATTCCTTGGATAAGTATTCTCCCCTTCCATCGTATCTGAGTTTCTTGAGTGATCTACTTGTATGATTCTCATTAATAGAGCTATGTTTCTCGTTTATCCTACTTCAAAAGTAAAGATCCTACCATGCTTCTTACCTTTGGCTATCTTCTTGAAGCGTTGACATAGATCTTCAACAAAAGCTCCGTGTTGGCTGAACCTAACTTGTAAGCATTTCTCAACTATTTGGCCTATACTTATTAGTATTTGTAGTAGTGGGAACATAGAGTACCTTGCTCAGAATGTTTGTCTTGCCATTGGAAGCCTTGACATTACCAATCTTCTCCAAACTATGCTTTGTTTCATCCCTTGTTTGAACTTCATGTCTATGCTTTGGACTTTCCAAGTCAGATAAAAGAGATATGTAGCTAGCAACATGATTTTAACATCTTGAATTGATGTAGAATAAATGATCGTATTCTTTACCTTCCTTTTGGCTTAGATTCATCAAAAGCAATGAGTCTTCATGTTGTTGATCTTCAG